>OZ059796.1:0-148424 GCA_964057025.1 Standfussiana lucernea | reverse complement strand
CTTCTGGATTTTTCAATAAGTATTCAATTACAGAAGCAATATTGTCTCTTCCATCTTCCGTCAACTTGGTACATGCTGCATAAACAACCTCACTGCAATAACTGTTCAAATAATCACCACTCCGTCTCTTCTTTTGCTTCGTTCCCAACTCTTCAAAAGGTTTTCTAGGGAGTTTCCGTTTGGTGATACTCGTAGTACCAACTGATGATGTTGATGGCTCTTCTTCCTCATGAGCTACAGATGTTGAAGCTCCCTGAACATTTTCTTTGATGCAGCTAGGCCAGTCGACATTTTTCTCAAGCCAGTTTCCATATTCCTTTCGGAATAACTCCATTTTTCGGCTTGCAGAATGCCAACGTTTCTCTACTGCTCTCGTGAATTTCCGGCAAAATTCTTTAAACGTCACACGATCTTCCTCAGATAAACTACATCTCAATCGAGATAACACTGTCTCAAATAAAAACTGATAATCGTTTTTTTTGGCTGAACCTTTTAAAATAACGAACATATCAAGATTTGTTACGATGCTTTCCATGTTTACGGTGATGTTATTACTGTTTGTACTTTAAATGCGTAAGGCGAAATGAATTGATTTTATTTTGAGTTCTCCTATTTATTGCAACGACGTTATTTAGTGTAATCATTAAACTAATTTACTTACTACCCTCATTAGCTAACTCATAGAATAGATATGAATAACCATATTACTTAAACTCATAAAATAATGACCATAATTAGGATCGTTACATTATTAGGTCTTTAGACCTTATTTTTTTATGATCATGTGGCGTGTTAATACAAAGTAGTGGTCGGGTGCATCGTTTAAGTAGTCCGTGTAGATTTTAAGCTTAAATTAAGTTAAACATTTGATTAAAAATATTTTTTGAAAATATTAAATTGAAAGCGATTTTTAAAAAAAAGGTCGCAACAGTGACCGCTTCGGGGAGTATGTCAAAAAATTCTAAATAATTCAAGGTTTAATTACCTGCAAGGGAATTAGGGCCAGTTGAACGATGGCGGAGGTATGAGACTTTTTCATGCCAGCTCCATAGTAATTTTTAAAGAATTTTTTTTTTTGCGTTGTTTGCAATGCTATTCCATAATGTTGATATTTTTAGGCATGGATTTAGTCTCCCAAAACATTTTCAAGTCATAAAAGTGGACATTTGGGAAAAAAGTATTATATGTCTATGAAAGTCGATTTTCAGCTCACTGTATGGCGCCTGCCACTAGCGCGAGCGAGCTAGCTCAGAATACGTCATCACAACATGAGTGGGCGGACATCCGATGTTCATAACTACTAAATTGCATTCATTATGATTATTTTATGAATTGTGTCGCCTTGACATCTGTAAGTTAATTATATTAATGAATCTGTAAAAGGATAAGTGGCTCTATTTTTAACAAATTGGTCAATTTCATTCTGAATTCAGTATCAAATAATTTAATATCAAGTCCCTAACGAGCACCTATTGCAATATGTTAACAACAAATAAAGGTTATATGAAAAACTTAATATGCAACGTTGGTTAGGTTAGCAAAGGCAAAACCGACAGTTTTCTTTAAAAAAACCTTGTACATTAAAAAAAAAACATCATTTTCATTCTCCTGCCCCTGCCCCAATTTATTAGCGGTCAGCGCAGCATGTCTTCTTCTTCCAGACTTCTTTATTACCATCTCATTAAAAAACATGTTGATGTGAACCTGTTGGTATTTGAACACAATCTTGTACACTTTTTAGACACATTTTAAATAACGCCCAATTGATTTATATCTCCCTTCCGTGTACCTATGTACATACTAGAGAACACCAGCGTGTGATTAGTGTAGCTGTAGCGTGGTTACGTGACCGACAAATCGCAGAAACCAAATTATAGTTATGATTATCTACGATCAATAAAGCAAGATAATATGTTTTTTTTTTTTGTGAAATCAATCTGTTTCCGTCGTTTGAAACGGATACCACCGAGGTCGACTTCTTCTTCTACTAATTGTACCTGTACTGTATCAGAACTCAGAACATGCAACCATTTTGGAAATACATGTTTGTTCAACGAAGAATATGATGCTGAATGTAATACAGCTGTGCTAAGTAGATTCATTAGATAAGAATACTTAAAGAATTAATGTTGCTGTTACGTAGTTGTGTAGTCAGAACGTACATACGTATTCATGACACGCAATATTATGAGCCTGAGACAGTCTACTGCAAGAACAAGCCGGTATCCTTGAAGCAAGCGCCCGCTGCCCTATCATCTCAGCACACGGCTCCTCACAGACCACTAGTAACACTAAAACAATGGACGTCCGATGCGCCCTGATTGGGTCATCGATGGCAACCCAATGCGATAGACCCCGGCGTCGTTAGCGCTGACCTACGGCCATTGGCCAGTAGTAGCCAGATGAGATGGTACTCATAGATCTCGGGCATGCAGTACCAGTACCTTCCCCAAACCGGGTTTTTTTTTCCGGTACCGGCCCGGAACCGGAAATTCCCGGTAATTTTGGTACTTTCGATACTGTAGCCAAGCGAATTGAGAATTACTCGAAATTAGGATCCGTTATTCAATATTAAACAAAAAAAAGGAAAAAAAATGACAATATTATGACTGAAACTGTTCGCACTCCCTTGAGTTTCGAGTCAATGATTCGTTTTGACGAGTCGAATAGGTTTGGCTTGGTAACGAGCGTCTGATTATTGATGCGGGTAGGCCAAAAAAAACTTGGCCGTAAGTATGCGATCGAGGTGATGAAGGAAAATGGAGTGAATGTTGTGGTAACAGCTGGAAGACGAAAATAAGAGAAAATAAAAGTATGATGAGATGATTTTTCCAATAAAAGTACAATATTTTATTTGGCAATTAAACACCCAGATTCATTCTTATAATATTGGTTTACAAACAGATGAGGTGTTCAAACGGTGTTTAACGGGAAGTCGATTACGGTCAATCATTTAGTAGTTTCAGCCCGTGTTTTATCGAGAATCAGTCACTCGCATGTACGTAGAGAAGTTCATGGGCAGTTATTGTTGATTTTGGGACTCGATGAAAATATTAATGATCTTAATTTATTTTCAAAAACTAAAGCTTTTCAGGGTCGCATTACTCAGGGCTATATGTCCACGTTAGGCAGCTAGCTTGCCATGATTCGGAGTGACAATGTCTCGACATTACCGTGAGAGGTCGGAGATGGAGCCAGCGCGGTCGCGACGGCCTTCAGCTTAGGACTCGCGGCGTCACAGCTGCCTGCGCTGCTAAGAAGGCGCTGTACTACTGTAATTCTCAATACACTTGGGCCTGAAAGACCAGAAGAGTTTTGGCAACTTTCCAACACTATAGTATAACAGCCGTACCTTACCAAGAGCACCAGAGATCCTATTACCTGTATTTTAACCCCGACTAACGAAAGAAAGAAAATATATTTATCCAGCACATTATAAAAGACACGACATACATATTATACTGCAAAAAAAAACAAAAGCGGAGGGAGGAGGAACAGGAATGAGTGACTCAAAGCTCCGCCAAATACGCCTGGTTCAGCAAAACATGCCAGGCGGAGAGTAAAGATGGATCGAGAGAATTAAGACATCGACCGGTGCAATTCGGCACCGTGCGTCTTTTTAGCGGCCCAGCGCGTGCGCAAGTGCCGCTGAAATCAGCCGCGGACAGCACCACCTCGCGCAGTTACATAACGTGGGGCAAGCAGAGCAGTCGCTCACATAGTTGTTGTTGCTTAGTGATGTCCTACTGACGTATCGTGTTTATAAATTATATGGCCCAGATCGGAAGCGAACAAATAAGTGTGAAATATGAATTCATCCAAAATTAACTTTGGTTCGTATTTGTTTTTTTTTTGAGCTATTCTTATTTAATTCTTAATTGTAAAGTTTTATTTTTGGGTTTAGCTTTATTCAAAATTTGTATACTAATTCGAAGTTGTTCTAGTGGTCGCAAGCGCGACTGCTGAGCATGGGGTTCGATTCCCAGGTCGGGCAAAGTGTTATTGGGGTTTTCCATCAGGAATTTCTCGGTAGCAGCCACGGATGTAGGTCCTGTGTACTATTAGGTACACGTCTGCATAACCCTTCGGGGATTAAAGGCGTGATGTTATGTTATGTCATCTAATTAGAAGGGTTAACTTTTTAGGTTTATAATTTTTTTAACCGACTTCAAAAAAAGCGGCCACGTGCGAGTCGGACGCGCCCATGAAGGGTTCCGTAGCAGCAGGTTTCATTCAGCCTTCATTATTAAAAAAAAACTACTTACTAGATCTCGTTCAAACCAATTTTCGATGGAAGTTTGCATGGTAATGTACATCATATATTTGTTTTAGTTTTATCATTCTCTTATTTTAGAAGTTACAGGGGGGGCACACATTTTACGACTCTGAAAGTGTCTCTCGCGCAAACTATTCAGTTTAGAACAAAATGATATAAGAAATCTCAATATCATTTTTGAAGACCTATCACTAGATTTCCCACACGTATGGGTTGGATGAAAAAAAAAATTGAGTTTCATTTCTAAGTATCCCCAAAATTTATTGTTTTTTTTTTTTGTGAAAATCTTGATTCGGTTCACAGAATACATCTACTTACCAAGTTTCAACAGTAGAGTTCTTATAGTTTCGGAAAAAAGTGGCTGTGGCATACAGACGGACAGACAGACAGACAGACATGACGAATCCATAAGGTTCCGTTTTTTGCCATTTGGCTGCGGAACCCTAAAAAGTTCTCAATTCGGTTGTATTTATTTTTTTGAGTTTTTTAAGTAGCTACCTCATAATTCCGTCACTTATGAACCGATTTGAAATATTTAATTTTAGTGAAAGGGTATGCTTTCCAATTAGTCCCATAGAAATTTAATCAAAATCGGTTCAGTAGTTTGGTTTTTAAATCAAAATAGCTGGAAAAATATGTCGTCCAAGTAAACAAAATTGCGAAATTGATGACAAGGATTTGTGTGAGTTATCATTGTGTGAGTTATCACAACTAAAAAGGGTAAAATAAAAACTTTTTTGCAAAAAAAATAGCCGACTTCCAAAAAAAACACTAAAAACAGTGGAAAATAACTTTACTTTCGGAAGTCGGTGGCAAAAAACAATGAAATAAACAAAAGTCACCGACTTCGGAAAGTAAAGTTATTTTTCATTGTTTTTTTTTTTGGAAGTCGGTCATTTTTTTGTTATTTAACCGGTCCCGTTAATAAGTAAGATTAACACAAAACGTTACACCGGTCTAATTCCGAGCTACAAAGCCTTTAAATTATTATTTAAATTTAATTGAATGGCGCTAACTCACTAATGAACTCGCATATTACTCCATACTTATTATTCAAGGTGTTATTATACAAAATAGATTATTACCCAAAAGGATCTAGTTAGTCATCGAATCCTTGAAACGCACACCCGTTTACGAAAACCTATAAGCCGGCCGCCCACGGCCGTGCGCCCTTTCTTCATTTTATTTACATTGCTACATATAATATGAAGGTGTAAAACGTTATCCATCTAAAACAGGCACTAGATACAAAACTAGTTATTTCACAATCATCACAAATATTCTAATCGTTGCGGTGACAAAGTATATGCAATTGCTCAGATATTAAAGTTCCATAGTTTTCTGTTTCTTCTCTTCTCGTCTGTTGTTTGGTTAAGAATCATTACCAGTTGGTAGAGCCGAGTCTGGCAGCATTCTTGCGCTACTGTTTCAACAAAGGCATCGACACATAAGTGTTGATGTGTCTTGTTGTTGTTTGTTTATGCTATCTACAAATGTACCGTCTTCGAATATAACTAGTTGTCAACCACTATCTTACTAAGCTGTCTTGTCATCTTTTGTACTCTTCATTATTTTTCATTTTTATTCTTAAATCTCTTTTCTCTCTCTCTCATCTTATCTCTTTAATCTTTTTCTGCCAGCCTGTTTCCTAGTCGTTTAGTGTCAATTCAATGTGTAATGTGTGTGTAATGCTGGTATACAAATAATTCCACAAACGATGATTGAACAGAGCACGTTCCAGTTACTTCCATGCGACACTGGTTGCGCTCAAACACGTCCTTTAGCTATTGAAACTTCTGTTGGTGACCCTGTTATTTTTTCTTGTTAGCCTGTCCTACTACTGCCCCACTCCTGGGCAAAGGCTTCCCCCCATTCTTTCCACTATTTTCGATGTTGCGCCTCGTCTCGCCAATTAACGAGAAAGCCATCCAAGGCCTACCGCCATCTTCTCCTCGGTCTGCCGCTTTGCTTTTGGGTTTCCTCTAAATCCTATCCTATTAAATATTAATCATCTGTTTTAAATTCAAGTTTGGCACATGTTCCATAATTATAATAGTACATAGCAGCGAATATATTTGTAAACAGTTCGTCGGCGACGCGACGGAGGAGTCGCATGTCCCACTCGCTCGCAAGTACTTGTCGTGGAGTCGCGGCGCTTCCATACCTCTGCTGATGAATCATCGCACATCGATGAACTAGCTTAAAGATTATGTTAACCAGCATCTAGACAATAACACGATGCCTTGTACGTGATGCTTGCCAGAGCGACTGTTGCTGCGATTGTTATTTTAACGTCAGCTTTGGTTTATCCACTTGAGATCGTATTGCATCGCAGGTAAGTACCTACCTAGAGAGTTTTGTCTTCCATAAACTAAAATGTTGACAAAATGTATACCTAATCAATGTGTTCTATAAGTATTTTCTCTGACAGTTTTCAATAAGTAGGTGCTGTATTTGAAAGGAAATAAATATATAAAAATAATATAAACTACAAATGGTAATCTGGCTATATTCAAAGCTCTAGTGAATCGGTTTCGTCTAGGCAAGCGCGATCCGCCTTAGGCCGCATCATCGCTTCACATCAAACGAGTTGCGGCCAAACGCAAGCCTATTTAGTATAAAATATTAAAAATCAAACTACAGCAAAAGACCTTAAACCGAACTGTTGGCAAAAAGTTGTTCTAGCCGCCATACAGCGTGTAACAGAGAGGTGTGGTCATCTGTTGTTGCAGTTCCATACAAAACTTCAATACCTTCTCGTCTCTAATGAATGGGATCACAGTTTATTATTTTTTCGCGAATACCGTGTTGGTCACATAGAGAAAATGGTTCAGTAAGGTGGAGTGTATGACACCCTTACATTTTAATATGACGACCCCCTTCTGATACATGCTGACCTTGCTGTATATTATCTGATCTTTATCCCTTGTTTTCTGTTTAGTTATATCTTTCATCAAATGAATCCTTGGTTTAACAGTATAATATGGCCGGGTTCACAAGGGTTACGTCCTTGGCAGGCGTAATGAATGTCTGAATAAGCCATCCCGTGTGACTGCTCATTATATTGCCGTTACTGCATGATGTGCTCCAGCATGTTACTGTGATAGCGCGTCACGTGTTCCTCTTTGGTTCATTTCATCATCATCCGGCACTTTAGCAATTATAGATCTCCTTGGCTTCTGATTCATTCAGCTTCTCCATTGTGGACATTATAAATGGCATAATTGTATGTATTTAGTTATTTTAGTCACGCCATCAAGATACTGAAGTTATAGTGACGCATACGGTTTATAAAAAAACTAACAATCCAAAAAAATGAATTCGTTTCCTCGGACCATTAGCTTCTGATTAAATATCGCTGGTATATGTTCTTGTACGATTACAAAAACACAATTTTTTCTTTGTTGTGATTTGTTTTTTTTTTAAGAAATAATAAACTACGTACAAATTATTCTTCGGGGCGCAAAGAGCAGTTGTCGTTCTATTTTACAATAATATAAAAGTACCTAATTCTTTTTAACAAATGCTGTGGACTGCATTCTTAATTATCCCCAACTATTTTAAGTTAGACAGTAAACATTGTGGTCATTGTATCCGTGTCTCACATTTGTTCATCTGCTTGGCGTTGACTTACAGGCGCAGTAGTGGTGGTGCCCCGGTCGTACCAGCGATCTGGCGATTTGTAAGTCGTGGGTTCGAACCCAGCCAAACGCGTTACATTATGTCAGGAGGCAGCAAAGCCTCCAAAACGGTGACGAAAAACATCGTGAGGAAACCGAGATGTCTAGAAGTAATAATTGGTAGACATGTAACATCCACCATCCCGCAATGGGCACGTGCGCTAGGTTCCAGCCCACTCTCTCTAACAGAGTGGAGGACTGTGTCCCAGCCGTGTGAACGTTGTAGGTTGACTCTGCTTATGTTTTTACAGGTGTGGTCTGGTGTCTCCTGCTGCTGGCGTCGTCCTGCTCGGGCAATTGGCGCTGGCCGGAGGGGGAGAGGGCGGCGGTGGGGGCGGCGTCCGTGCGCATCGACACCAAGGTGCGCTTTATCGACGCCCACGACGACAAGTAAGTGATATGATCGACAAGTGCTCTCTTCTGCACCATCCACACACTCACTTCCTCGCGGGATAACCCTTATGTGCCCGGAGTGTCCTAGAGTAACTGTGAAGTTTCTTGGCCATTCTTCTCCATACGAACCTACCGTTGTGAACGTGCAACGAGAATTAGTTCTATTTCTTTGTAAAGTTTGACAATCAAATAAGTGCCTTTTAAGGCCTCATTAAAATAAATGGTTTGACTATTGAGTCCGCAACTCAGAGGCCTATGCTGAACAAGGGGTCGCAAAACGTTGTCATTAATGATGGTAAGGTAACACATACATTCGCCATCGCTTACTCGACACCTACTCAGCGGCAGCACAGCTGGGGCGGTGGCGAGGGGCTCTCTGTGACAATCGCGAGTTGCTGTGCTAATACTGACACAATTCCTTAGCATTGGTTTCGTTCCTTGCACAATTTTATGTGCAGTTTTCCGCAGTTTCACTTTGGTCATTATATTTTTTATCGACGGTAGAATAGAATTAAATTTTTTGTCTCCTTGCAACTGGGTGATCATACGGAAATGTAAACATGGGATTTTTTTTAACTTACAACCATCAAAATAGCTGATGTACCAGTTCCCTCACCAGTTCATTGGTGTAGAACCAATCTAGTTTGCAGATATGTATGTTACATAGCTTTAGAAAGGTAGGAACGACCGGTCATGTTCCAAACTGATCGAGTTTACACTTTCAAAACATTGACTAAACCCTGTCCGCGGCCTATTGTTGTGAAACGAACCAATTACTAAGTAACGCCTTACTTAATAGTTCTGCATAGGTGTGTAATGTTTGTAATCTTACGACATGAACCCTAATATATTATGTTCTTACGTGACTTACAAAAGTGTACCTGTTATAAAGAAATTGTTGCTTTAATTTTACTATACATACTCGTATTATTTTAATACTATCGTTTCCATTACGAGTTACTTAAGTAAAGTCTTACAACACATACTCGTAGCAAAACGAAAATACTACAATGCTGCACTCATTCACGCATGACAGCCAGTATTGTGCTGCATGCTGCGTTAGTCGCAAGTAATGATAGGTAATACCTAGGTGTGTAAACAGGCCAACCGCATGCAAAGTAGTGTCCTCTCTGCCCACACCCCCTGGCCCACCGACCGCAGGCATCTGCAACACTCAGGATGCAACTCTGAGTGAGCAGGGGGCCTGAAATGGCCGCTTTAGCAGAATCATAATAGGTTTATAATATGAATTACGTTACAATTCGTAAAATGGTCGCAAAGGGACAATACATAATAATATATTAACTGTCTGTGATCATTTTAAAGTGCAATGCATCAATCCTACCATAATTATAATCAAAATGTATCTGTGTCTGTATGAAAATTACTATCCGGCTAATATTGAAACGATGGTGATTTCTTATCTAGACTACACGTTGCTCTACTGAGCAGTAGAGATGGTATGAGCTATCTTCTGCATCTTCTACCAAATAAAAATATTAGCTCAGTTCACTGGTCGCCAACACACTTGCACACTTGTGCACGGCCTGTACCGCTGCACGCTGGCTCGCGAACCTTGACACTTTGCACAATAGTTCCTTATACACGTATGTATGACGAAGATGAAGATTTTAAAAAATTCATCTCCTAAGGGAAGTAAATAGGGGTCAAAGTTTAAATAGAAGTTCGTAATTTTTACCAAAAACCCATCGTTCGTCGGCGTTCATCTTTGTTATTGACATAATATACATTTATGGTTATGACCTAGATGACTAATTGGGCTGACAGACGCGTCGCCTTGGCCTACAGGTTTCTGATTTTATCAACTTCGCATTTAAATGCACCTTTTAAGGAAAATCTCCGTTTAAAACGTAAAACATCAATGCCAATCATCACAAAAGATATAAATACCTACATTATATAATAAAACAACATTAGTTCTCTGCGAATTCGTCCGCGCGAAATTATTATGAAAACGTTACTTCCCTATTTTTAACAATTACAGGGGTTTTGTTTTGCACGGTACCCTAATCCTTTTTAGGGTTCTATTGCCAAATGTCAAAAACGGAACCCTTAAAGATTCTCCCTGTCCGTCTGTCCGTCCGTATATCACAGCCACTTTACTCCTAGACTATTGGTACCACACAGTTGAAATTTGTAGAGTTGGTGTCTTCTATGAACCGCTACACAAAACTGATGTAAAATTGTAAAAAAAAAAATGAAGTGGCTCTCCATACATGTAAGTAAGGGTTGTTTTTGTAATGTATACAATAACTGGGGTAGACACCCCATCGACAGCTCAGCTCTTAACAAATTATATCGAGGTTCATTAAACACTTTTTTCCTTAAGTCAATGGTTGGTGAGGTATTTTCTTCTAAAGTCGTAAAATTGTCCCCCCCCCCTCCTCTAATTTTTAAAGTAAGAGGAGGAAAATTCTGAAAAAATGAAGTTTTATAGAACGGTAAAAAAATTTGAATAAGAATTGATAATTAGTTTTTGAGATATGGGACAATTTCGACAAACTGCAGCAGTATAACTTTGTTTTTCATTATCATACTATGAAAAACGAATTAACTTTGCGGTTGAGTAAAAATTTAATTTAAATATTGTCATTATATTTTTTGGTGCTACGGTATTGTGTGCGACTCCGACTCGTACTTCACCGGTTTTTTCAGTAAAAGTCCCGTCAATTTCAAAATCGGTCGGAGCCACTTTGGCGATTAGCCTGAACAAACAGATAGACAGAAATTAAAAGAAATGTTATTTGATATAAGTACCGTAGGTACATACTTTCATATGCATTCGGTTAAAAGCTGTTATTTTGAAATCACAAACAGACACTTCAATTTTATTTATTTGTATAGATTGTGGTAGGTGGGAAAACCTATTACGAGTACTTCGAAGGTCTGCAATCTCTACCAGAGCATATCGGTGTTTTCCAACGAATAAGCATGCCGAGTTTGAATGGTTGTACGATCTCGAGCCAACGGGTTAGCTTCGAGCGATAAAAGTAATTAGCCTGGGGAAGGACTGAGGAGTGCTCTCATTAGTTCTGTACAGCTTAACAAACCCTACATGCTCGTTGCACAAGCCGCGCTCGTAACACACGTACACAAAGTCACGCCTTGTCCCCATGGGCTGCTAGACACTACAGGACGCCACTGCTGCTGCTGCGATCGTTACAAATACTCCTTTCGCCTCGTCCACGCTCATACATTTTGGTCCTACGTCTGTCCGCGAGAAGACGAAGCTCACCAATAATAATAATAACGCGTGAGTTTTGTTCAATAAATATGTATATTTTGAATGTAAGTTCATCAGAAAGCTAAAATATATACCTTTAAATCAATTCGTATTAATTAATTTACCGAATTGTTTCGTCACTTGTAACCTCGGAACAAGTCGTGTTGACGCACTGTCGCTCGTTCGCTCAACCGTTCATGTCCAAGGAAAGCTTTCCTTGGCACCGAATCTTTGAGGAAAAAGTGAGTTGTATGATAGGTGTTGGTGGTCTCACCATCACCACCGTCATGTTCCAGCCGCCGGCACCTTGGCCGACATCGGCGCGGTGCCACCACACAATGGCTCCCACGGCTATGAATACCTTGCGTCATCCTGCACGGGTTTATTTCGCTAATTTGCAGTAATTCGCGCTAGGACACAGTAATTGGTAATACTGTTACCGCAGTAATGGTAGTCATGGCAGCGAGGTGGCAGCGTAACGTGTTGCGAGATGCGCGCGAGTGACGTTTGTCGTGAGAATGTGCGGATGTGATTCTTTCAGGCGGGTTTACGCCATATCCATTGATAAGATTTTTTTATTAACATAATATGAGAAGCCCAAAATACTTTTTTTACATACTTAAAACTCTTTTTGAATTTGTTGGGTTACCAAGTTTAACTGAACATTGGTCAAAGGATTATGAAATGCTAATGAATTATTGGAATTACCACAGATATAGTTAGACCTATATTTTTAGGAATTACATTGTAGGCAGTTGATATAATAATAACATTTTCAAAAAAAAAATCCTATCGGTTGTATCTCAAATGACAATAACATTTTCAGTCGGTAATAAAGATGCTTTGTTTAGTCATAAATCACTAGTTATCTCTTTAATATTAATATCTTGAAAACAATTCAAACAACAGTAGTCTCTATTTGTGAATCGCGTTTTTAGAACCAACCCGAATTACTACAAAAGTATTCCTTGCGCACACGCTACCTTGACTTGCCAATTAAATACCTAGGTATTACCGGAACCTAACTATAATCACTGGACCCAAATCTAGACACGCTACAATAGATATTCAATCTAAAAATAATGAAAAAGTATGAATCACTTCGCCAGATAATTTGAAGTTAGCAGATATAATCAATCGCAAAATGAAAAAAGTAAGCTATAAGAATAGTATTGCTATTGACAAACACTTACAAGAAGTAAGTCTAAGTGGAGTGGTCTGGTATGAGACTGACGCTGACGCAATGGCAGCTGCACTACGCGTGTAGCAACCACGGCGGCAACGGATCGATCGCTGCTGTGTTGCAAACTTCTATTTTTACTATTATTGCTGATTATTTGTGATTGTACTTCATTACGTACCTATTTATTCTTCGGAACAATGGAGAATACGCGACAGCGTGCTTTTTTTGCTTAGTACCTTACAGTTGAAACGAGCTCCTCTCAATATCGAGGGCTGAATTATAATTATGTGTACGAACTACGAACTTTGGAAGGCCCAAGAACAAACGCGTGGTTGGTGTGAGAAATGTTATGAAAGAAAACGTAGTGAACGATTGCGGAACAGTTGGCAAGGGAGCATGGAAGAAGAAAATGTGTTGCTTGGACCCCAACCAATACAGGGGGGGAGCTACACCGACGCGACGCGAAAACGGGTCGCTACCGCGTACTCAGTACATCACTGTAAACCAGCAGGAACATGATGATGAGTGAAAAGAAAAAATACTTTAACTTCTTACTCGAGTGGAAAAAAAAGTGGATCAAAGTTTACAGTCCACGACTTCTTATTGAATTCCTATATAAAAAATCGACGCTTGACTGTGGAAGTCCCATGAAATTCCTTAATAATTTGAGTACCGTCTGTATGTTTTGGTCTAATTGCACTCACTCGGTTGGCTAATCACGAAATCTCGGGACGGTGTGTAGATGACGAAATCGGGGAACTGGCTGCTTGCTACGCCTTGCACTTTGGTACGCCATCAACCAACGCAACGGCCACGACAGCGGCCACATTTCAAGACGGTTCACGGAACTCGTTGCTAGTCAAATATCAAGAAAGTTATTATCTTGAGAAATTTTAGAGCTCCACAAAATTAAAGAGCCGTAAACATATACTTACAACCAGCAATGTATCCCAGTAAAGTACCTCCTGAGTACCGCAGTACCGCGTTCAATATAATGTATTATGTCCGAGTCCGCACCTACTCTTTCGGACCATCGCCAAGCGGTTGGTCGACTCTTCTCGTGACCAGAGGGCTGGCCTATTTTTGGGTCAAAGAATCAGTATTGCCATTCAGCGTGGCAATATTTGTATTATTATTTTAAATTTTTAGTAATAATTAATGTATTATGTATTCAAGTAATCAGCTGCAATAGGCTGAGTAGGTAAATACGACGGTGGTTATCCTAAAGTACTAAAATTCCATTTATTCATTAACTAGCTGTTGCCCGTGACCGGGATAAAAAGTAGCCTATGTGCTGCTATTCCAGACTTCAATCTCGGTGCTAAATTTAATTCAGATCTGTTCAGCCGTTCTGGCGTGATTGAGTAACAAACATCCATCCATCCAAACTTTCGCGTTTAAAATAGTAAGTAATTACTAAAGTTTGCATGCCATTATATATACTATATAATATATATATACGATTATAGTACAAGGATCACCCATTTTTTTATTACGTCTTATTTTATGAACTCGTGATCAGCCGATCGAGTTAATCTTCAGAAACCGCGCTTGCCTAGATTGATCCGGGGATGGGTGAACACCCATGAAATACCGAGTTTCCTCCGTGGCTCGGAAAGCACGTTAAGCTTTGGTCCCGGCTGTGATTTTAGTAGATAGATCTTTGACAGTCGTTACGGCTAGTCACTGACCCGAAAGTCTGATAACCAGTCTTACCAAAGGGTATCTTATAACCTAGTACAAACTGGGTTGTGGAGGTCAGATAGGCAGTCTGTCCTTGTAAAATACTGGTATTCAGCTAAATTAAATTTTACTTACACTGAATTTAAGACGTTCCTCTTTCCGACTGCCAGTACCTACCGGCTAACAATAACAAGTTGTTCTTTGACCCGGTTACTCTTTGACGTAGATGAGGGTTTTTCAAATTATATTAATCATATTTTGCTTATTTACAGAGATTCTGAAACGCATGGGCACCGCGTGCAAGCCGACGAGGTGCCGTTCAAGGAGCCGGAGGACACCGACGGATTCTACAACCAGCCGCCCGGTGCCGGCCGCTACCCGGTGCGCGTGGAGGCGCACCGCGCCCCCTACCGCGTTGACGGACAGGGCATCTTCCGCGTCAACAAGTATGTACTCACTGTCGCCTCGCCTTATCTAGTGCTCTCAAGTCCAACGGTTGTGCGTTACTTATTGGAATCAATCCCCGGAGACACTTTGTCCGACAGAGTGTTATCGGCTTTTCCAAACCAAATACTCCACAACAGCCCGATTTGTGACCAGCCTAGTCATAGGCTTTCCCCTGGGACTGGTCCGAGGAGGATCTGAGATATGTAGATCTGATGAATCTGGACTTGCGCAAAAGATAAGAATTGACGCAAGTCTATCTAGGTTCTGAAGGAGGCTTGGCTGAGTATTTCTGGGACTGCCATCGTATGTATAACTTGTGATGTATGTCGTGTCATTAACATTCTACTTGTGACATTACAGCCAACAGCAGCAGAATGCGATATCTGACGGCACCCTCGACTCGTTGCAATTCTGCAAGTGCGTCTCCAATCCGGACTGCAACCCACGCCCTGATTCTGCGGTAAGCATCTCAAATACGTTTATTTCTTGACAAATATTTTACCCAAACGCTATACCATTACATTCGTTGAGATTTTCGACCTTGCCCTAAACGAAACACTAACTACCAAGGCTGTGATGTTTGGTGCACTTTATTGCAACCTCTACTAAGCTAGGACAGGAATGGATTCTCACCAATTGTTTCAAGGATTTGAGTTGAACTCACTGTTGCTTCTTAGTTTATTCTCACTAAACAGTACTGCGTGTATGTACTATGTACCTACAGCTACTCATTCTGTTCTTGCATTGTCGCTCAAGCATCGCTGTTGTTTCCAGAGCGCGTGCGGACTCGGGAAGTTCCTGTGCTGCTACCCGCGCCCCAACAGAGGCCAAGAGACTCACAACAACGGTGCGTCCTCCTTGTCAGCGCCGATACCTCAACACTCTTTTAACTGACTGCTATTTTCTTTACATGCAACACTAAATCGCGAGATTCAGATTCTAGCTCTACACTAAACTTGAAATATTTATAGTTATGATAGTTCCTTTAAACACAGTTTAGTCGCGATGACTCCCGAGTTCAATGTTAAAAAAAAATATTAGCACACCGTATCGATGGACAGCATTGCTAAAACCTAATTCATATATATATATTTTAAAATTTGACAGAGTACTTCAATGAAGTAGAGCAGCAGCCCTTGCTGCAGCCGGGTCGAGAGAACTATCCGTTTCCGCAAGGCTCCGTTTCCTCTGGCGGCTTCGGGAACAACGGAGTACTCGTCGGGCCCGACGGACCAACAGGATTCATCGGTCCACATGAAAAGCAGAAGGAACCCGCTGTGCTTGTCGGGCCTGGCGGACCCACCGGTATCATCGGGCCGGCGCAACACGCCGATGGACAACGAAGCCCGACGGCACAGAGGGGGGTCTACGTCGGTCCTTCAGGTTACGGTTCATATGGTAGACGACCAGTGCTAGTAGGTCCCGGTGGACCCACTGGAATCATCGGGCCCAGCAGAGGTGGCCGACCAAACGTGTTGGTTGGACCGGGAGGGCCGACCGGCATCATCGGCCCCGGGTACGGCAGACAGCCTGGCATCCTCGTTGGCCCAGGAGGCCCAACCGGCTCTATCGGGCCGGGCCGCCAGGTCCTAGTTGGCCCCGGCGGCCCCACCGGTCAGATCGGGCCGCAGGGATTCTACGGTAAATAACGTGCCATGTGTCGTGTGGTGACTAATACAAGTACAGAACTAACCAGTTACATGTGTTTATGTTTAAGACTGTGAAGTGTATCGTAACCAATGTACTAGGATGTAAATATTTTGATTAATTGGTAATTAATGTGCCGGGTGCCGTCAGTGTTAACAGCGATAAAGAAGCAGCTTTGTATGTGGTGTCCACACGTCGCGTGCGTGTGAGGCAAATGCGCGGTCAGTAGTGACGGATGCGAGTGTTGCAGGCTGCGCGCGCCAAAGCGGGGGCGGGGGGAGCCGCGCGGGTTGACCGACCCCGCGCTCGACGCACCGCACACACATGATCACAGGAGAAAACGATACCAACGAATGGAACTTATGTTACTGCAAAAAATAAATCGTTGAAAACTCTTTGTTTTATTTTGATTAATCCGTGTGTATCATACTTATCCACAAAAAAAAAACACCGGTCTTTAAGAACTTTTCGTTTCCAGGAATAAAGTACTTAATATAAAAATGCAAACGTAGCTTAGACTGATTGATAAGCTTAATAAAATAAGCTAATTTCAACGTACCCAAGGTGTTTGAACTTTGCAGGTAATGTGCCAATAAAATGGCGATATTAACAAGCTAACATTCCACGAGTCAGATGTGTCGAATTTATAACGAAAATAAGCCAACGTGTGCGATAGAGCGCGGGATAAGAAATGTGACGGATGGCGCGATGGCGGGCTGGCAACGCGCCAGGAGCCGGCGCCGGCGCAGCTCGCAGTATAGAGCACGGAAGATAGAAGGTGCATCAAAATGTTTTTTGCTTGAAGCTACCAGCGGATTTGTCAATGAAACTAAACGCGATCAGCTCGTCTAAACAGCGTTCAAAAGCTTTCTGTGTCAATATACCATAGGAGTTATGAAAAAATCCCTCTAAGGTAGCAAGAGAGCTTTGAAGTTTTCTAATGACGATTTACGAGTACTTAAATTCGACATGAAATGTTGTTAAAGCCTGTAGTTAAAAAAAAACTATTTTACAAAAAAAAATTATAACAACAGACTTCCATACAAAATAAGTACTTACACGAAGAAATCGATATATACATAAAAAATCAAAAAATCCGCCAGCTTTAAGCGAGTTAAGAAAGTCGTTCAACCCACAGTTCAAATCTCAGTTGTCCAATTACTGATTTGTCCTTACCATTGGCGTTGAGGGCTGCAATACAGGTTATGTCTAGTTTGGCCCCAAATACTAATACTAACATTATATTATCATTACCGATCGTGTCGCTGGAAGCACGCTCGCTTATCATCACTGCGATAAAATAAGAAAATGTATATATGCATGGTATCAACGACAAGGCTTGCCAACAATGCTTACAATCGTGCATCTCACAAAGTGGACCTACTCAATTGGTTGTCTCGTCCGGCGCGCGCTCACGTAAATCTTACGCACATTGAGCTGGAAATCCCTATTCTGAAATTCAATGGCGAAAACATTTGGTTGTTATTGCAGAGCCAGTTTTCTGCTTTTGTACACACAACACAATTCAGTAAAATACAAAATTAAAGTACCTAGTGCCTCTTTTAATCTGAAGTGTACCAACCTCTTTGTGACGCCTCTGCGCTGAATAGGTAATGTTCTACTACAGTGAGCTTTTCTTTTCAAATTAATTTCATATGCAAGCGAAATTAACAGGACAGTGAAGTGAGGGTGAACTCACCGATGGTGGTGATGACGATGATGGAGTAGAAGAGCGCGCCGGTGAAGGTCCACTGGATGTGTTCGGTGCTTTCGTTGCCGTCCCAGCCGCGCACCTTCATCTCCAGCAGGATCGCGTTTTCAAAGTCCTGCCAATATCACACATTTTACTTTTACAACACCAAAACACTATTCTGCTGCAAGAAATAAGCACAAGTGTATAATCAGTTGATTATGTTCCCTCTGCTGGGAAACAGGCCTCCACTCTGCTCTCTGTGAGATGAAATGGGCTGTAATCCCTCCACGAAGGTAATAAGAACAATTGAGTCTATACTGAAGGAGCTCAAGCTTTCTCGGAGATATTATGCGTTCGCCTAAGCATTGTCTTCAAAAGCTAATAATGCTAGGTAGAAGATAAACATGGTAGGCAGAGAACTGGCAAGATGGTCAGACACGATCAAGGAGCCTGTGCTGTCTCCACCGTGTGTACTGAGCGGTCCACACTGCAGGAGACCGTATAACTTGGAGACGTGTCGTATGTGGTCGTGGTTCGCAGCATGACGGGAACGACGAAGAAGAAAAGAAGAAAAAGATAGAAATATTAAATAAAACATGGGGAATGACGGTCCTGAAGACCGTAGTGCCGTTTGACGTCACGGCACACGAGTCAGTCTTACCTTACCTTCACATCAACAAATCAACATAAATATCGTAAAGTCAAATCGTAAAGTTCCGCAAGTAGTTCTCTATCAGAACCAGGCGCGTAAGAGTGCGTTTTATAATTTGTTCAACCTTGGATATTTCGGCTGTCGGTGATACTGATGGCGCTCTTTTTTAAAAAGTGTCATAAAAGATAATTATGTGTAGTTTTAAAAGCATTCATTGTTTTAACCCGGCAGAAAACCAAATGGTGGAAAGGCTTTTGTGTCAAGAAACTGTGTGAGCAATCTGATGTTATGCCCTAGCTAAAATCTAGGCGAGATGTGAACAACGAACTAACGTCAGTCACTACAGTAAACTTTTCCATGAACACGGGTTAGTTATACACAGATAGAAAGTACAAAAATGAAATCATCGCCAAAAAGACATTTGCCTATATATTTCACCGTGACGCTCTTGGATGTTACGGAGCTGAAATGATGAAGGTAGTGTGCAGTGTGCAGGTCACCTTGAGCATGTCGCCGACCTCGGAGGTCCAGTTGGTCTGGTTGAAGAGCGGCACGGTGCGCGTCATCGTCCAGATGCTCTGCGTCGTGTTGCTCCTGATCTGCGAGATGTTCTGCTTCACCTGCACGCACACAAACAAATACCACATCAACGGATATGAGACTCCGAACTTTAAAGACTACACATTCTTGAGTTGACCATTAAAAATAGTTTGAGAATCTAATCAATGTTCTACACCAACTCACTAGTACTTAAGCGAGCTTTTATAACGATTTGGAATATAGGAAAGATGGTCTTTTCTCGACGACCTTACAGCCCGCTCACGCGACGACGATTCGTTTTTTTTTGACGTATCGGCCTTTTTCCGTTTTAACGGCGGCAATGCTTATTAAATGCCCATGTTCACACGCATCGCGAATCGTGAAAAACGACGGGCACGTCTTAAACGTATCGTCTTTTAAAAATCAGGTACGTCAAAAAACGCGAATCGTGAATTTTCTGTTTTTTCCGACCAAAAGCGGGTAAGGCCGTGGGTAAAAGCTTCAGTTGAATATTTTTTAATACACTTCCTCGAAAACTGGATTGCACTATTTTAGGTTCAGAATGCAGTGTACCTATCGCACACGTGATGTTTTTTTCCTTTAATTGTACTTGTGTTTTATTTCCACACATAACTATAAAGTAAGTCCAGAGTGGTTTAGTTTTTAATTTAATTTTGGTGTGTGGTTGTTTTTTTTTAATCTCGGGGAAGAGTTAGGCAGAGGTGTATCTAATAGAACACCCATATTTCACCTGTTATGTTTTAAGTCCCATGTAATAGGAGCCGAGCCTATTGCCATCAATAGGGCACAAATCCAGACTCCGTGGCTGCAACTGAGAAATTCCTGATGGAAAAACCCAATAACACAATCACAAAGTTTCCCAACTTGTATCAGAATGTGCTATTTTTAGAAGGTTTCATTTGACAGACAAGCTACATTATAGCTTCTGCAGTGAATGAAATAAGTCTTTCTTGAAACCTCATTGATGTCGAAATCTATTGTCATCATTAGTCAGCTCCTACTTTTATAACTGAAAAACATATTGTTGTCATCTATGATATTGTGTTTCATGTTTGTACTGTGTGTCGTGTTCAGCGAAGTATACGTCGTGTTCTCGACTGGGCTCGTTCATCAACTGGGTTGGAGTAGTCTGTGGCAGCGAGCCATTCTTTCAAAAAACCAAAATTTCATAGTGTCACATGTAATGAATTGAAAATAGCTTTGATAATAAATAAGTAGTTGGCGTTTCTTTCGGAAATCTGTTATTTTTTTATATTAAAATAAGAACTGCTTAGTATAGTCCACTCTGCAGAAGATCGCCTTCGTGGAGACACGTCGCATGTGCTCGCGATCCCCAGCATTTAGGGAACCACGAAAAAGATACAGTATGGCAAGAAAACGGTGTTTGCGGAAGATCTTTGCTAAGAAGAACTAGAAAAAAAACAGAGACGATTAATACCTAAATTAGGTACTAAATACTCTTTTTCAACAGCTTCTGCAAAGTTTAACGTATACCTATCAACGGCGCAGTTGGTCGATCCAATAGATGACTTTGATTTAAGTAGATAAATTCCAGCTTCAGAATTGATATTGGCAGCACACGAATGCTCACAGTTAACACGTGAAACATTCTATTTAAATGTACGTTGTAACAGCTTTTCATTTCTATTGCACATAGACCGGTGAGGAGTCCAACTATCTCTCGGGATCGTTGCTACACACAGTAGGTGAAATTATCAACGTTGCACAGAATCTTTATCAGTATGATTTGTTGAGGTAATGCTCCGCATAGGTATTGACTGCGGGAGCACAACTATTCAATAATACTACTACTTTACCACTAATACTTTACCAGAAGATATAAGAAGTATGATAGTATAAACATATTTAAAGCAAAACTCAAGAAACATGTATGTACCCTGTAACGTCGCCAACACCCTAGATAGCAAATATTATACTATTTAGATGTAAGCAATATGTATCTCATTTTAAGTTAACTGTTAGTTAAGTTCTTATGAGAATAAAATTCTTTAAACCTATGTAATACCCTGCCGTAAGTATGAAATATCAAGTTTTTTGTAAAAGTTAATTAAGTAAGTTAGTCAAAATTGATATATTCGTAGTTGTTCACGGATCTGTTGGCACAGGCCGTCATTGGAGCTAAATTGTCGAGACAACTTCTCAAATGTAGCCCAGCAGCGAGCACAGCAACGACGGCATGGGTCAGTGCCATACAAGCGCCAAAAGAACCACTATGACAATTTCTTTCTAAAGCTCGATTTATCGTTATTATCGCTACAGCAAATGTATCGTTATTATCGCTGGGATTTATCGTTATTATCGCTACAGCAGACTTGAGTTTTGTCGCAACATTATTCATCTGCTTGCGTTTTCCCACACTGTGTTTGGGTCAGCTTCCAGTCTAACCGGATGCAGCTGAATACTAGTATTTGACATGGAGTGACTGACCTCCACAACCCAGTTACTGGGTAATACGATACCCTTTGATACCTTTTGATGTATCCGAGACTTTGTAACAACATAATGATTTAAAAGAGTGTCCATGGAGTTTCTTGCCCATTCTTCTCCATAGAGATATACGCTTTATAATGCTCAACTACAGTACTTTCACAAGTTATTATGTCCTGTGACTGGGACTGTAGCTTGGTTTTTTTTGTGTTTTGACATTCAAAAGTGCCTGTAATGGTCTAATTGAAATAAACACTTTGAGTTGAGTTGAGTTGAGTTGAGTTTGACTGCTTGTCAGACTGTCGGGCTGCTGACTACTCGTAACAATCAAAGATGTACAGAAGGCAGCCGGGACCAATGACTTAACGTGTTTTCTTGGGCACGCAGGGAATAATGGTCCCCCATCCACGGACCGACCCGGCAAGCACTGCTTAACCATGTAGATGCTGCACCCATACGGCTGTATTTAGCCACGAGCACCTCTGCTGCAATATTAGTAATATCAGTGCCGGATACAAACGCACACACACACAGACACTACATTTCATGAACACTATTAGGTTGGAAGATAAGCTAGTGCTAGTGACGTATCGAGTAGTATTATGTAGTAGATATGAATATGTACATCTTTCTCGTGCTGCGCCTCCAGCTTCTCAAAGGTGACGGCTCCGAGGATGCAGTAGGCCACCACCAGGCTGATCATCACGAAGTGGGAGAACACCACCGAGCACAGCTTCCATGTGTAGTACAGCACCTGCCAATGTAAACTAACATTATTTGAACACTTGCATACTATACATTGGAGAATCGATCTGCCTACTAACATATGGCAGCAATCAAAATAACTCATCTTATACGCAGTAGGCACCAGTACTTGCAGCTAGCGAGATTGTCATATCGTTTTTCATCCATCATATTGTGTTCATATCGTTTAATCATCCTTACTCATAATATACTGTTTGTGATTTTGAATCTGAAATGTCCTAATGTTTTCAAATATTTACATTCTGGGAATAAATTGTATTTAGGTATTCTATATAGAGAATATATTCTATATAGAGAAAATATACTCCATAAATGTGCACTTAGCTCTGAAGATAGCTTGTATCGAAAGCTGTTGGATTGCCTGTACTCAGTGATAATTTTATTCTCCACTCAGTTAGTGTTGAGGTTTCGTATGCTTCCTCGCGTACGGCGATATAAGGGTTACCGTCTCTCTAATTAATATAAGCAGGTGTTAACACTGCTTGAGAAAAGCTTTAACCAAAACGTCTTGTGCATGATTACTAGGAGATTCCAAACGTTTAGTATTCTAAGTACACCGTATTAGCTTATAGAGACACGAGTGAGAGGCAGATATTGAGATTTGGTGCAGTATTGTGTTCGGATATTATGACATGTTATGACACGTTGTATAAACGTGGCATAGCAAAATATATTTTTTAGTTGGTATAAACAGCACTCAAACACGCCCCGTGTATATTGCAATGTCTCAGAACAAGAGATAGCCGCAGCCGAGTGTATTACTTGGCACGAACTATTGACACTTAAGAAGGAGTAAAAACTACACGTGTCGCCTCGAGTGTTCCAAAGTTGGGTTCACTGAATTGAATTATTTCAAATTATTTACGTTTTTGTTGTGTATTCAGGTGCTTTACATATTATGGAGTGAATAAAATATGAAGCACAGTGCAATTGTGGAGCTACACGATAAACCATGCGTCACCTGATCACCTCTCGGCTTGTTCTCTGAGGCACATCACATGCGTTATGATCTGGAAGACCTTTGTGTCACCAATGCTCAAGCACTCAAAGTCGCTGAATTCTCATCGAAACTCTTTTAAATTGGAATCTTTGATACAGCGAAGAGATAAGAGCTACTGAATCGGGCAGAGTCACATTATTCTAATGACCTAGCGAAAAAGGATTCGTTTTCTTTCCTTTTAACTTGCAATTCTGTTACCTACCTTGTTAGTGCGGAAGTCTAACAACCAGTAGATACTAAGATACTATATACGAGATACCAAGGGGTATCGCGTTACCCAGTAACTGGGTTGTGGAAGTCCGATGGAAAGTCACTCCATAATAATTATGGAACTCTGATATTTAGTTAGACTGGAAGCCGACCAAAATTTAGTAAGAAAAGAAGCTGGGGCAGATTGATAAAATAACTTGTCAGTGAACCGAGTTTATCGTGTCACTTACTTTGGCGCACTTGCTGGGTGGTGGCAGAGGATACTCCCCCCGCTCCACGCGCACCTCCCGGCGAGACATGCTCACTGCTCACTGTCACCTCTCTGTGTCACTCGTCAACAACACTGTTATCAACAACATGGGACTTGCAGCCAGCACTTCATTTCATCCACAACGCATGCAGAAAAGATTCACTCGTGACTGTCACTGGGTTCCTATAGTAAACCTGTGTTGATGAACTGCTCCCGGAGCACTGAACCGCCCGCGTCAGCACTAGCACGATTAGCTGAACGTTAGCGCGCCGCGCCGAGCACTGCCCCGCGCCGACCACGCAAGCCACAGATCAAACGCCGGTCATCCCACGGTACAGCGTCTAATTTATACTTCAGCAATAAATCTCGCATAGACAACGTTATCGTATATTCTGCTAATATTGAGGAGTTTTATGTATTGTGTTAGCGTGCTGAGTGGTGATTGGTGGTGCGCGTGCAGACGATGGCGGGCGGCGGAACACTGCACGCGAGATATATCGGGAGCGCGGGTTGCGCGGTTGCGCCCAATCCGCGACCGCTCAGTTTACGATCAAAACCGCCGGTTATTTGGGTCGTTATGCAGAAACCCATTCACAAACCGGCGGAGGTGTGCTTCAGCAGCTGAGTATTGTAAAATTATTATATTGGAGAGCGTCATAACTGCTTCAATTACGGCGATATTCTGACCAAGGCAAACGTAATGGAGGCGCTCAGGCTTGGCAGAACAACCATTACTGCAACTGCAACAACTCTGTCTCTGTTAATGAGAGTAGCCAAAGACTATCATAATGATTTGTGGTTGGAATCGACTGTATATATGCCAGCAGTGGACTACTTCACACTTGAAATGATAAGCATGTCTAAGAGAGATGTTAGTCCCTGCAAACGAAGTTCCGAAAACATATTGACATTACAATAGGGATTAAAGTATGAAATTACCGTTATACTATAGTAATAGATACTTTATGCTTTACGCGCTAACCCTTTACATTAACAAAGCTGAAAGCAAAATGGCTTTCAAAAGAATAGTTCGGAAGTACTATTTAAAGTCAGACTAAATTGCTCACTACATTACGTAGTCATTAGAATTATTATAAGGTTCTCGTATTTCGGACTATTTATATGTATTATTATAATATGTATTAGTTTTTTTATCTGTATATATATGTATTAGTATGATCCTATTTATGTATATCAATTTATGTTAACAAAATGGTATTTTTTCTTATTTATTTTCTGTACTCTATCACAATGCTACACAATTTGACCCAAAGGTTGACTGATAGAGAATGCCTTGTGACATGTGTAGTACTAACAAAACTATGGATCTTTTGTCTGCAATAAAATATTTTTATTTATTTTTATTAAGTCCGCCTATGTACCACTCTTGCACATGAAGTTTAAATAATAATAAATATATAAAATACTTTGAATGGACATTAAACCTTCATGATGTGAGATATTCGAGTGAAACTTTTATTACATTATACCTATGAGATTTTTCTTATAATAAATGTGCAACATTCGATTTTCGAATTTCAATTGGTTTTTTTTTTTATTCAGCTTAGACGGAAAAGATGGATACTTCGAAAATCCGAGTTATTTTTTAATAGGTACGAGTTTCAACGCTGTACTAACGCGACAGAAACGGCTCGCAATATCAATGCTGCGTTTGGAGAGGAGACTGCTAATGAACACATGGTGCGTTTTTGGTTTAAACGCTTTCATAAAGGAAACTTCGACTTGAAGAACTAACCACGTGGAAGACCGCCCACACAGATGAATAACGCTGAATTGAAGGAGATGGTGGAAGCCGATCCGAGTCAAACTACCCAGGAAGTAGCAGTAAGGTTTAACAACAACAACTACCAGAAATGAAAGAACATTGGATCGAATTGTGACATGTGACGAAAAGTGGATTCTTTACGATAACCGTTAGCGAAAAATTTAATAGTTGAGCCCCAGGTCAAACGCCGCAACAGTGCCCTAAAGCAAAACTTACCAATATAAAGGTAATGGTAACTGTTTGGTGATCTCTTCATGGTGTTATTCACTATAGCTTTCTCAGATCTGGTCAAGCAATATCAGCAGATGTTTACTGTGCCGAACTTCAAAAATGACGGCGAAACTGGCAGTGAAACAGCTTCGACTCGTGAATCGATCTTCAACATTATTGCTCCATGATAACGCAAGACTTCACACGGGACTTGGAGGAGACTACAAAATACTTTCACACAGATTGTGGAATGTAGATCCCCAGGGTTCTATCGCAAAGGCATAAATTAACTTTCGATTAGATGGCTACAATGTATACATAATGAGGGTAAATATTTTGAAAAAAAAATAAAAAAAAAAAAAAAAAAAACAATTTTTTTTTTTTTTTTTTTTTTAAATAAATATGTTACATCTTGGAAAACGAGTTTTAATTTTGCAGTATAAATCGGCAGTTTCTTACTTTAACTTTCACTCATAATATAAGCACGTAACTTTTAAGCTAGGTATAAGAATGAAACCTGCAACATGACCACTGCGAACTTGAAAAATTGACACACGCATTTTCTTTAACTTCGATTGATGAAAGGACAAGAAGAAATGTTGATTCATCGCCAAAACACTAGAAGTTGTTTAAAGTAGACGTAAAAATTTGTTTTAGTACGTATTCGACACAACCCCGCAATGATATTTTTATACATTGGTCGACTTTAACAAATGATGTAATGACAGCCTGTCTCCTTGTTGTGAACGCGGCGGCGCGTGGCGACTCCGACGTCTGAATCATTGACAAATGTCGCTACAAGTACGAGTATACATAATATTGCAATCCCAATCGAATAGCTAATTTACTTACTATTTTGCAAGTTCACGATACATTACAACGAACCGCTTGGTTGGAAAGTTATCTCGCTCAGTCTGTGACTCGCCGAAAACATTTAGTATTTAACGCTTATGGTTGTTTAGAAAAATATGTTACTTAACATTCGAAAATTAGGGTGGACATCAATTTAAAAGTTTTTCACAGTTGTTTTCACGATCGTATATCTGATGTTTACAAAGGTAAAAAAAAACACAATATATGTATATATTATATGTATATTTTTTACAAATAATTATTTACAAAGAGCGCAAAGTTAGATTAAAAAACAAATAAAAATATACATAAACAACAACAGGGTGCTCAGGCATTACAGTACTCCTTCGCATCGCTTTCATCCGGGATCGTGACCAGAAGCCTGGCAGCATTGCCAAGTACAATGGTAATGCTAAGTCTTTAGCCGAAGAAAGGGTCAACCTTCTACTCACTCGGAATTGCGACGAAAAATTTTCTTTAAAAAGGAGATGTGCACTCGGGCTCCATGAGCCGAGCGTTTCGACCCCAAACGGCTCCATACTGTAAAAACCAATTAGGTTACAGTATTTGCGCCGCTTGGACTCAGCAGCCGCAGCAGCAGCGCCGGCGCAGCCCCCCGTGCCACAGGCTGCGTCCCACACCTGAGGCCTAGCCACCTTCTAAGGCAACAACGTCATGCCGCCTGGACTTCCCCATCGTCACATACCAAGCTGTTTGGTTCTAAGACCACTGACACGCCGGCGCTGGCAAGAGCTTGACGAATAATACCGCTAAAGCTGTTGCGCTGTACTGTGCCACCTGCGCTCCTGTAGCAGGACAGGCCATGGTGTCCGAGGCTGTCTACAGCTTCACCGCAGTGATACCAATACGGAGCAACACAAGTTGCGCCTATAAGTGTAGACATGTAGCGAGCCGAAACGAAGCGTCATCCATCATAGAGCAGATCTTGGATGACGGGAGAAGCCACAAGCCCGCCTCCCATTTCCCCACGGTCAGTAGACGGGCCTCCACAGTATTACTTGACGTGTTTATCAGTGAATTCCGTACAATACTGCAGAGCGGCACGTCCCAGTATCTCTAAACAAGTTGTCGGGCAAATGCGTATTAGGGCCAGCCATTTTCCAAGCGTTCAACGCTTCGGTCAAACAACGTACTTCAAAAATCAACCAGGGAGGAAGATCAAATTCATATTCCTGGCAAATTATTCGCTTCCGTGGACCGAGGTGAGAAAAGTTGAAAAACTTATAAGTACTTTTAATTTTGTGTGACGCTGAGAACACCCAAGCGAATAGGAAATGTGGCTACCTGCCATGCTCGCTTGTCATATTTCACCATTTGAATAACACGTTCCGTGGAGCTGTTTGTTTACTTCAGAATATAACACAATAAATAGAGCTTATTTAAATATAATTATACAACTTGGTGGAGCATCAGATATATAAGTACGATGGTTCTAGTCAAGTTTATTCTACCTACCTATACCTTACCTAGCAACAACAACATTGCGAATATAATCTAAACATAACATAGTAAAATAATAACGGACCTAAGTATAATTTAAACTTCATGAGCTACGTTTTGTAAACGACGCACGACGGGCTCACTTGCCCGATTCGTCGTAATAAGAATAACTCACAGAGGCCCAGCGCAGCGGCTCAGCGTGAAGCGGCCCAGCGGCCCAGCGGCCCAGTGTGTGTGCGCTACTGCTAGGAACCAACCCAAAATGCTCACTATTCCTAACTTTATGACACTGTTGCTGCGACAAAACTGGGTTGCCATGGTAACGGTAAACACTAAAATTTACAACAAAATCTGAGGAACTTCAAATAAGCACAGCGTAGTTTTATTTCATTGTAATAATAATATCGGAATAGTTTCATGTATCATAGCACTAATTCCAGTCATTCCTAAATAAATGTACAGTGGCCAGTGACATCTAGCGTCTGTCAAATGTACTATTGGCGAAGTGATACGGCTTCATAGGTCGTTTAAGGTGAAAGCGCCAGGGTGGGCCGCGAAATTCAGATTTTCTTACGTTTTTTGCAATTTGCAGGTCAGTGTCGGGTTGTATGTTGATTAAAATATGATTTGCGACCGAAACAAATATTGCTTTACTGAGTTATAGTCATTAAAATCATCAATACAACCCTGTAAGTTCATGTCATCCTATTGAATTACATTTTTAAGAAATAGTCATTGAATGGGATTAAACTAACTTAGGGGGTTGTATTGATGATTTGAATGATTATAATTCTGCAAGTTCTACATACGTATCTATATATTACAGTTTCAAATCATACTTTGTTTAACATACAGCCTGACAATGACAATGACCTGCAAATTGCAAAAATCAAAAGAAAATTTGAATTTCGCGGCTTTTCATTCTTAAGTTGGAAAAGCCAAGGTGGCTTTTCCAACTTAAGAATGAATGACAATTATTATACTTATCACATTAAAAGCTTTACTTAGTGTCTCTAACTTACATTATCACTTATAATTAGGTTAAAATTAAGATTCATATAGTTTGTACGCAGCGGCCATGTGCCTCATGTGCGTGCACACATGAGTTAATCTCTAGAGTATACATTTGTATCATCAGTTCATCACTATTGTTCTGTATACTGTCAACGTTCTTATAAATTACTTAAAAGCAATAATTTGTATCTACCTAAATTATGGTACCTACACATTTAGAACGAGTTGCATTACCTACTTCATTGATTCGTCCGTCTGGAGACCGCATAAGAATATCGAAATAATATCCAATTCTTAAATAAAGCCTTAACATTTTTTAAGAGGCAAGTCGCAGTGTGTCGTCACGCCCTAATAGTCATCTGCACGTCGTCCTTGACTGGCGCGGATTTTGGCGCGGATGGTGGCGTGGGGCAGCGTGCGATCTGCTCCGCCTCGCGGATGGTGTCGGGTAGACGTGTGTTCAGCGTCTCGGGCGTGGTCAGCATCAGCGCGCCCGCCACCAGCGCCGTCGATCCGAACAGCACCGACGGCAGCCACTCCACGTAGATTGCCTGGAATCGTACCACAATAATGTTAACATTTGTAACCAGTCATTCTTTTTAGCTTATTATAATGAGTCCGCTCAGTACTTGGCTACGAGTTTGCCGCTATCACTGACGTCACTCCATTCCTGTAGCGTGCAGGCAGGGCTTGCAGAACACGTCACTTGTTTATTTATGGGCATAGTTTTAAAAAAGATTCTGGTCAATTCATTACTAACCACAATTCACCATACCTGAAAAACCAAACCCAAACCAAACCTAATTGAAAGTTTATTTGTAGGTATATCTCCAAAAATAAGACCACAGTCACGCCTAATTAATTAAGAAGAGGTTTGTAAAGTTTGTGACAGAATGAAAATGTTGAGAACATCTAATTGTATTGTGAGCATCGGATCATATCACAAGTCGCAGGTTCACATGTCACCGTGCGACCTTCAACTGTTGTTATACAATGACACGAGCACAATACAACAGAATCGGACACACTTGAGAATGGCATGTGAACTTGCGAATCTATTCATGCTGGTAAACATGGACCGAGAATTTATATCAGAATTGTGTGAGAGAAAATTCCAAACAGTCTTAGTAAGGGCATGGGATAAGGAGGAATTAAATGCATGAAATGAAAAAAAAAGTGTTATATAACATAAATTTAATGCGAAGAGATAAAAAAACAACCAAAAAATTATGAACGTATCGAATTGTGTGAGGCACGATAATGATATAAAACGTGATGATTGACAGGGTAGAAACGAAGAGTAAAAATTTGAACGTGCAGAAAAAAGTTTGAAAGTGCAAGTTATCGCATGGCATCGCAAAGATAAAAAAAAACGATGAAAGCATAACAAGAAATAAAACAACGAAGAGAAGAAGAATGAAAAGAAAGAAGAGAAGAAGATAATAATATGGCAAGCAATAATGTGTGTCCCGATACTGACCAGCAGAGGCATCTGCGGCGCCACGATGGAGCCAATGCGGCCCACCATGGAGCAGAAGCCGAGCAGGCTGTGCCGCGCGTGGGTGGGGAACAGCTCCGACGTGTACATGTAGATGCCGCTGAACGCCTGCGTGATAGCCATCTTGCCGATCAGGTACAGCAGCGTGGCCAGCCACGGCACGCCTGGACTCAAAGGAATATGATTAACACACGAAGAGTTTTAAGCCGCTGATGATTACATTCCAATTTAAAAACAGTAACTTGTGAGTACAATATAATACCTATATACAGTATAAAATAATAATACAATATAAGATGACAAAATTTAATTAATAGATTTTATATTGTGTTGATAAATAAATAAATCTGTTATTTTATTTTTACTAGACACAATTTCAATTTTATTAAATGGTAATGACTTTGACTTCATCACAATGGCATGTGCATATGTAATGTGTAGCCAACGAGTGATTCAAAACATCACTAGTATATAATAACACTCACTTTTAGGAACAAACGGTATCGCAACGCACGCTAAGCCGCACACGGTGTATGCGCACAGCAGCGTCCTCTTGCGGCCGACGCGGTCCAGCACCAGCGCGTTGGTGACGACGGCCACCACCTCCACGCTCACCACCAGCATGTAGTTGGTGTACTTGTCGCCCGCCAGCGACACCGAGTTGATGGCCAGCCCGTAGAACACAAACGTGCACGTGATCCACCACCACGAGCAGATCGCCAGCCGCTTCATGATGATGGGCGAGTGGAACACCTGCATCCACAGCCCTTCCTCGGGCTTCTCGTCTCTCTTCTCCGCGGGCGCCACTTTCTCTTCTGACAACTGTTTCATCGTCTCGTCTGAGAGCGTCACTTTGTTCATTTTCGCTGCTCTCATTATAATTTCTACTGCCTCTTCTTTTCTTCCCTTCGACAGCAACCACCGGATGCTTTCTGGCAGCAGATATATGTACAGAATGAACAGCAGAGATGGAGGATATACCACTAGGATGAAAGTTCTCCAGTATTGGAAGGTCTTCGCGAGGAGAGCGAAGCTGAGCCCTCCTAACACCAGCATAATGCCGAGGAAGGCTGTGGTGATTACTCTTTTATTCTGTCCTAGTAATTCGATTGCTGGAAGAAACAAAATTAACTGTTAACAACTTAAAACCCGCCAGTATTAGGCTAGCTTTGTTAGTCGACCTTGTGCCACTTACTTAGAATGTAGGCTGCAGGGAAGGCACTCGCCCCTGCGACGGTCTCTAAGAACTCCACTGCAATGTACATCTCGTAGGAAATGGAGAACGCCTTCAATGAACCGATGGCACCAACCAATGTGCAACTGAGAATCAACGCTCGCTTCCTGCCCCAACTGCAAATACGCAAATAAAAGGTTGTTTCTTATAAGTATGACTTTAAGTATCAGTATAAATACAGCAATATATATATGTATAGACAGCAAAGCACTTATTCATTTTATGAGGCAATTATAAGGGCGACAGGTGCTATACAGGAAGTCATCGTTTTGCCAATATGAACCTTAGGTGTTAAGTGAATACGGAAGCCGCACGTAAGTTGCTTACCGGTCGGAAATATATCCGAGTATGGGCAGCGAGACCAGCATGCCGATGTTGTGCACCGTGCCCACCAGAGTGCGCTTCCACTCCTGACACGCCAGGTTGAACTGTAAATAAATTACAACATAACATTATCACTAACTCAAGAAGAAGAAGAGGGAAAGTAATATTATGTAGATGAACAGCGTACAACCTGCGAAAACTGTAGAACAAATAGTGGTTCTGAAAATGTCATAGGAGAAACTCAATGCAAACTAGAACAAACTCCTAGCCAACTTCTGGTTGATGCTACAAGATAAGAGCTACGACTGTTCTATTTCTCACTACTGCCTACATCATAATGTACTGGACACAGGCCCCCTAAGAATCTCCACGACGAACGGCTTTGTGCCTTGACTCACGGAATCTCGCGTTCTGCACCAAATAGCTGGTTCACCGGTTGTTGAATCCAGGCGACTGATATTTAAAGACAGGTCGGTGTTCATCGCGCAAGCTTCACCTGGCTCCGCGGCACATGTGCGTGCGGCGTGAAGGGCGGCGACTGCAGTGAGTCGCGACCGCGCGCCCAATCGCGATCATTATCAGAGCGCGATCAGCTCAGCCACTGTGGTCACTGTAGCGATTAGTTCTGGGTAGCCGTGACCAACTGATCGATGCCTACAGCTATCAATTATCAACACGTTGTCCAGCGTGGCCAATTAAGAATTATCGCGATTTTTGATGAAATAGTAGTAACATTGTTGGTATTAGTACATTCAGACTAGTTCAGTAGCCGTTTATGCAATACAATATTTGAATAATGTAGGGCATTGTAGGGATACTACATAACAAAACCAAACAAAAGTGTAAGTATAGGCGATAATTGAGAACACTCTTCTTCTCAAATGCAATAGTCTTGAGTGGACTGTTTGTTCTCGAAAGCAATAGTTTTTGGCCGGAGCGCTGGCGCTGGAGTGTTCGACCTCGTAGGATATCACTGCTGGCCTACTTTACAAAGCCAACACTTGACGGTACTGCGTAATGAGACAAATGTTTTACAGTCAATCAATAGATCCGGTTCTAAGAAAACTAAGAACCCTATCAAAGACTTTCTTCTAGAAATCATGCCGTCTTTCGATTTTTCAACCCTAGAATGTACTAAAATTGTTTACTTGTGTGAAATCATCATCATCATACCACCATCGACACCACCACCATCATCATCATCATATCATATCATCATAGTTACCATTGTACACATTGTAGTTTACATGTATTAATAAAACGTAAGACATTGGCACATGAGTTTGGTAATATTATGTAAATGGTGTCATGGCCCGACGCATAGGCCAGTATTCCACGCGGTTGATCTGTTCCATAAGAAGCGCAGCCCGCACAACACAGAACGTCCAGCCGCCGACTCACGTAACATAACATCACGCCTACGCCTGTGTTAGGTACACGATGCGACGCGGCTTTCTAACAGAAAAATGTGTAGCGCGTGATTCAGCAAATAAATGATTGTATTTACACACATCGCTGAACGATTACTTTCTATTAGCATAGTGACCTTCAAACCTACATCTCTTATAATAATAATTGGTAACTTCGCTTACTTAGTGATCCTTTTGCATTTTTTTTTTTTTTGCTATGCAGGCAACATTTGTGTGTGTCAAGTTAAGACCGGCCGCGCCGGCCGTCTGATAGTTCAATATTATGCCAGTTCCTCTCGCTTTGTGCTCTTATCGGGCGCGGTCAAGTACACAATATGTCTCGCCTCATACACGTCCACTATCCTGCACAAGTATGCGCTCACAACTTTCGAACAACCGATACTCTGTGCAGAGTCTGTGATGGTGAAGACATAGTTGACAGGGGGTTTACAATATTGTCCTACACTTATCATTCCACATCAAAATCATCGTTTCAGGCCGGGATATAGACCTCCCTCACCCAGGTGTGTCCCGCGACTGCGACGAGAGTCAACCCATTTGTCGCCCATCTTTCAAACATGTTTACATAAGCGTTCGTACTTGAAAAAGGAAGACGATGTCAAATATATTCCAACACGTAAGTGAATCTCATTGAATTCAGCCGAGTGGCGAATTTCAATGAGCACATAATGAAGCCCGTATTATGTTTTATAGGGACATTATACTGTAAATTATGATGATAGTCGGCGCACGCGAGTATATTTCAAGTTCCGGCGTGACGCTGACGCTGACAGCGACGGTGACGCTGACGCTGACAGCGACGGTGACAGTGCGCTCGCCTCACGTGCTGCTAATAGATCGAAGCGACGAAACTGATCATATTAATGACGCTTACTATAATAAATAGCCTACATACGATAGACTATTTCAGATTCCAGAATAGGTTGTAAATCGAAACAAGTTACTGTAAAAGCATACAAGGGGAGGAGGTCAGTGCAGTGCGTACCTCAGTGACAATAGTGTTGTTGGACTGGTACAGCCACTTGTCGCAGGTCATAAGCTCGTGGCCGAAGGTGCTGCCGTCCTGGCAGGGCAGCTGCGGGTCGACGGGCGCGCGGCGGGAGCAGCGCGACTCGATGCTGCCTGAGGGGAGGGCGCCCTCCAGCCAGGGGGGGCTGTACACGGTGCTGTTGGAAGCCTCGCACTCTGGGACCACACATCTGAGGAGCGGAGGGGAGGGTCAGATAGATAGAAAGAATATACTTCATTGCACACCACTATTCGTACACAGCTCTTTTACAATATTGCTAACTCTAAGTATGCAATTGCGGTATCTTCCAGAATATATTTGCAATTTAATATTTTTTGCTTCGAAAGCCAGTCTCTGCTGAGATTGGCGGCCATGGCCGAAACCGTTAAGACTATTTATAATACCACACTAGTGTAAATACTTCTCGCAAACGTTTAGTTCTGTCATTAAGTATGACTCAATGACAGAACTATAGGTTTGCAAAAATGTCAGAATGCGGGAAGCTACAGCATCAAAGACATTCAAATATTTACGGGCGATAGACGGGACAAGATGAAGAAAATCGTCATCCAAAAACTTTTTACTACTTAGTAAAAAATCGTTCTGTCTAGTGTCACATGCCCGCTTGTCAGGTAGCATTCGTGTGTCAAAATCGAAAATGTTCGGGATCAAAATTTTTGCATGAAAATATTCCCAATGTCCGCTCTATTAGTCTTTTAGATCTCTTTGTACAGCATATAAGTATAATCTACTCTTTGAGCTACAGTATAATATACGTACTATGAAAAGAGAGTGTACGATCCAATTACTTTAATAAAAATGACTTAGGAAAACGCTAGTACCTACCAATGGTCAGGACTTACACTTTAATGCTTTACTATCAATGCAGTGTCAAGACTTTCTAAACATTTTACTAAATCATCAGAATGAAAAAATGTACTGTCTGATGTTTGGAAGGTCTCCTTATTAATATTGTAACTTTATGTGAGGTACAAGACAAATTAAGCCGCTAATAAAAACAGGAGCCACTGTGGGCAACTGAGAGTTGGAAACAATAGGTCCGATGGGACACAGATAGCAACACGCAATTTATTTCATTGACAACCACACGCTATTGCGAACTTGTGTCCTTAGTCGGACAACAAACCAGTAGTTATGATACTTTGTGACTTACGACAGATGATCTTGACTTACCTACATATTATGAGGGCACTGTAAATAATCCTCATGCGCTTCATTTTTAACGGCGTTGCTGCCAGTTTTTTTCATTGTAAAAATGGAAAAGTTCAAAACGACATACATTATATAACTTTTAAAGATTTAGTAAGTAAGACAAACTAATTGAAGAACAACAACACAAATGACTATAAAATTTGCTGTCCAGTGTATCATAGTCCTCGTAGACTATAACACATTAGCAGTGTTGTCACTGCTAATGTGTTTCCCTGTACTTAGGGTAATGTTTTCAAAGCTGTTTTACTAAATATAATAGAAAAAAATAAACAGTTGACCTTCCATTAGCGCTACTTGGTATTCTACAAATGTCCCATACAGCCAACTGTTCAGGAAGTGCCTCCATCTTCCATGGCTATTGTCTTAATCTCGCTTCTAAATCTTAATAGGTGTAGGTGTGACATGTATTTTGATACAGTTTTCCTTATTATTAAACTAAAAACCTTCGTGCCTGTAAAACATATTTGGCAATACGCTTTGGGCTAGAACTTCGTCCTCCACCAAGTAGGTGGAGTTATCTAAATATTCAAGAACTGGCTGTTTAGGTTGTGTTGCTCAACTTCAATTTCTGACATTGTTTTAATCTCTCTTTTCAGTTGTGGCGTTTTTCTAAACATTGTTACGAAATATTACAGGTAACCTTAAGAGTACCTACATAGTCAGAGATTGTGAGCTGCAAAGGGCCGTTGAGCTCCTGTTGCTAAACCTTCCGCAGCGGTAGCCAGCCGCCGCCCGCTCCAGACTGGTCACCCACGTCGGCGTCACGGCACAACTCACTATCGTTCGACCTAAGTCGAAGTGGGGACTTCCTTACGACAAAAAATTTTTTTCCGAATATTTTTTTCTGAAACTCGGAAATGTCTTGGAATCAGTTAAGTACATTTAATAATAATAATTTCATTTATTAATCAGTACAGTAAACTAATTGAATTCATTATTTTTCCTTTTAACCGACTTCGACAACAAGGAGAACGTTCTCAAAAAGCCAGTAGATAGGTACGTTTTCTATTGTTATTAATTCAGGTAAAGAACGCGGCGCACCCTCCGCCTCATGTTATCGTTTCCCAGAATAGCCAAAACTTGCTGTCTCTTTCTATCTTTTGTTTGTCGCTGGTAAACAATGACAAAAGGGTTGAGGCGTCAAGGAGTGTTTCGTATGTATATAAACAGTTTTTTTTACCTTGTTAGTTCTAACTTTTTTACCTTGTTAGTTTATAGTTAATCATAAAAGCTTATGCTTCTTGTTAATACTTACCGCATTAATTTATTGTACATAACTTTAAAATGTAAGCACTACCCTAGGGGAGGAGACCTGGTGTCCTGAAATACAGACCTCACGTCTAGTTTAGGCACCAGTCTCCCACAGTATAATAATTGATGTTACGTATGTACTTTGTATTGATACCTTTCTAATGTATAAGTTATATTGTGGTGAGAAAACAAAACAAATAAAAAAAAAAAAAAAAAAACTAATAAAGCTGATATGAAAATTGAATTAGCTTCCGCGCTTACTTACGGCGTTCAAACGAAGATAGGAAGGAGATTACCTTTATTTATTAAACAATAAAAAACGTGCACTTTTTTTTTTAAACAGAAACATTAATTGAATTCGATAAGTATTTGTTTTACTTTATTAATTTTAGTTGTACCTAAGTAATGTTCCGACATTCGGAACAAATATTCCGAAAAAAAAAAATGTCGTTAGGAAGTCTCCACTTTTCGTTTCTATTCCTTGAACTCTAGGCACATTAGCTCTACCTATTCCGATCACTAGTGATAACAACAGTGCAATCGGTGACCCACCGCTAGTGAAGACGAGCGAAGCGATGCCCTCTACTCATCCACCGCCCCCGGCCTATACTACAATAGTGTTCGCTTTTAGAGCTACCTCATTATATTTATTTTATTTTATTTTATTTTATTTTATTCTTTTTAAGAAGGCTTACAGACTAATAACAGAATAATAGATAATGAAAACATATAATTAAATTGCTAATAACAAGCCTCCACAGATATTATAAAAAATAAGAAACATTACGATTAACTAATGCCTAAAAGTTGAAGTTACGGTTTTTTATTTTATTTTAAATGTTACATTGCTACATGTGTGTTTGAGTACCACCAGCCGGTGCTTCATTCACAAAAAATGATTTGGCTAAAAGTTTTCTTGCTACGCCCGTTTTAGTGCAAAATAAGTCAATGTCATGCTCGAGAGATAAATCATTAAAGCAACGAGCGCTTCTCATAAGATAAGCATTACGCCTATAATTAGTGGAGGCAGAAGGCACACTCAGAAGAGGCCTCCGACGCAAGCCAACAAGGTTCGTTCGAAATGCCAGTTTTGAAACGAGCTCAGAGCAGTCAATCGAGCCATTCGCTATGTTAATCAAAAAACATATATCATTGATGTGCCGCCTGTAATCGAGTGGTAGAAAATGGTACTTCTTGCAACGGTGCTCGTAATCTATAGATACTTGGTGCGCTTTGTAATCGAGATATCTGAGAAACTTTTTCTGGATGCCCTCAATACGCAACTTATACATCTCATATTGAGGGTTCCAGACTTGAGATGCATACTCCAAGTGACTGCGTACGAACGAGCAATATAAAACCTTGATTGGCTTCAGAGAACGGAAACAGGCTGAGGCTCTAATTATAAATCCTAATGCTTTCGCAGCTTTTTTTACAATACCCTCGATGTGTTGATCAAATAGTAATTTGCTATCTTGTATAATGCCTAAATCCCTGATTTTGTTAACTTTACATAAGGTGTGTTGGTTGAGAGTATAGGTTGAATTCACCGTAGACTTCTGACGCGTGAAGGTCATATGGAAGCATTTAGATACATTTAGCTGAAGCAGATTACGTGCACAATATTCCTCAAATCTATTAAGATCAGCTTGCAACTGGTGAGTATCGGAGATGCCACGTATAATTTTATGAACCTTCATGTCGTCAGCGTATAGTAACACGTAAGAATGCTTGAAGCAGTTTATTACATCAGCAATAAACAGAGTGAAAAGTAGAGTCCCCAATACTGAACCCTGCGGTACACCCGAGGGGACCGAGGTCCAACCCGAAGTGTACCCCTGGAGAACCACAGCCTGACTACGATTCTCGATATAAGACGAAAACCATCTATACAGGTCACCGTGTATTCCAGCTTTAAGCAACTTTTCCAGAAGCAGCCGATGGTCAATACGGTCGAAGCACTTGCTGTAGTCGGTGTAGATGACGTCCACCTGCGCGCGCTGTTCCATACCCCCCGATATAAACTCATGCGATAACACCAAGTTAGACGTAGTAGATCGTTTTTTGATAAATCCGTGTTGTTCAGCCCCGAAGTTACTTTCCATTGCAGCATATACATTATCATACACAATACGCTCAAGGACCTTTGAAAATAAACATAACTTAGATATTGGTCGATAGTTCGTAATGTCAGATTTGTTACCTTTTTTGTGAACTGGGGTAATAAATGCTGATTTCCATATTTTAGGAACTATACCTTCAGATATAGAACGATTGAATAATATACACACTGGGGTAACCAAACTATCAGCACATTGCACTATAAATTCTGGAGGTATGAGGTCCGGACCACCAGATTTAGAAAGGTCCAAGGACTCAAGTAACTTCAATACTCGGGAATGAGTTATTTCCAACGAGCTGATAAATGCAACACTATCAACACTACTGGTGGCGACACTACTACTAGAATCCTGCAAAGATGATGTACTGGGGACTGGATCAGGTACCCGGAAAGTGGAGTGGAAATACGTCGCAAATAGATTACTGATATCTTCACCAGTGCACGCGGTGACGTCATTATATTGCATGAACTCAGGAACTGCATTGGAAATTCTTTTGCTTTTTATATATATATAATAATAAAGCCTAGATAGAGATGTTTCATTCAAGCAATTTGTAGGCACCTAGATCATTACAATTATTTATGTTATAGGAGTGACCTGTCCTCACCAACGAGTCAATTCTCCGTGATCTAAAGAAAAAAAAAACAGACTTTCAAGTCTTTCAAAAAATTTTAGAATTGTTTGGTCACATCACATCGCAAGAAAATATGACCATAACCTCGAAAAAGTCATGGTTACTGGCAAGGTCAATGGCAAGCGTCCGAGGCTTCTTAGTCCACTTAGATGGACGGACCAATTTCGCTCAAAGCTGAACTCAAAACTCCACGACGGTTTTCACAATGCCAAGGATAAGCACAAATATTTATTATTATCTAAAATAAGAGTAACAGTAAGTTACTCCTTATAATATCAGCTATATGCCAGTAAAATTCCCGTCAAAAGCAGTCCAACCTAAAGTAATATTAAATATTGCGTGGTTGTGGTAATTATACGTAATTTAATTATAAAAGAGTTTATTGAAAATGAGAAAACTTGGTTACAAAATACTGATTCAGTTATTGACGCCTAGTGCTACAACAACGCTATCGGTAAAACTCTTTTGGTTGCGTTCCATTTTTTGTTCGTTTCGAAAAGTAGCCGGAACAAACAGACAGACGACAACAATATCTATGTAGGGGGGGTTCCGGGTTGCACCGGCGCACCCTGTATACTTTTTTTTTATTACAAACAAACACTTCAATATTATTTATTTGTATAGATGAGCATTACCATAGCGAGCGTCAACATCGCTGTATGCAGGCCAGCAGCCAGCAGTCAGCAGGCCTGCGCGGCACACAGCCTTCATCACAGACACGTGCTTAAATTCAGCACGTGTACGCGGCGACACTAACTCTTTGTTAACAAGTTGCAGCATCTCTCATCTGCGTCACTCAAGTACTTCAATATAACGTGAATATGAAACTTTCAGAGGCACAGTTAAAGATTAACAGCGAACGCGTCCAATCACATGCCATGCCTGGTTATGCCTGGTCTTTTAAAATACTGATTCCCTACATGGGATCACAATTTAACCTATTTGGTTTAAACATGAGGAAAGACGTCTGATGATTTACATTCGTTCCCATTTAGACGAATTTTGACGGCACGGTTGGCGCCGTGGCTCAGCAATTGATAATTGCGTTGCATGTCGCGGGTTCGATCCCCGCACGGAACTAATAACTGTATGGCCTAGAGATAGTTGTTCCGTGTCTGAATGTTTATGTACATATTATGTGAGTTTAAATGTTTGTAAACGCACCCACGATACAGGAGAAATCCTAGTGTGGGGCAACGTTTATTTTCAATTTAAAAAAAAAATTGGCGCAGCCGTGACACACACAATAATATCTTTATTTTTGTTTTGATTTAAGCATTTTTTTTTATGTTATGTACACTTGTAACATGTGCCAAATAAATGTGTTTTCTTAGCAAATGTTCAAAATTTTTACTATCCATGGATGCCAGCAAGAAAGCTCTGGACTCAGAATGAGGAGATGCGTTGTAAGTGCCGTAGAGTCGGTATTCAAATCATATACGTAGATTACTGTTACCGTTAGCCAACATCATCCCACTGCTGGGCAAAGGCCTCTCCCCATGACTTCCAGTTGTTTCGATCCAGGGCTAGTACGGTCGTCACTTATCAACGGGTTGCTTGTCTGCCACGTAGCATGTCAAAGTCCCCCATAATAACGTTCCACGTACCCTAATGATCGTCTTCGTCGCAAGCTCTGTTTAATAGATCTAAAATATCTTCAACTTTTTGATTTTAATGTGCTGATGAAACCTGCAGTTTCAGTTTGTCCGAAGAGGTGAAACATTATTTTCACGTTCAATGGTATCTTCGCTCTCTGCGCACCTCTACTAACCCGATTGTTTCGCGTTTGACATCATTATGGGCGTTTTCAATTTCTATTATGTGTTCTTCTGTCCCCAGATGCGTGCGTTGTAGGACATAATTTTGAGATAGCTTTCTTTGTCCTTTTTCTTAGACTTGGTCGCTTATCGACGGTGAGTCGATCCAACCGGGGATCGTCAGCAACCCTTGCTGCCGCTTGCTGCAGGACTATCACTGGCAGCACTTGCTGGCACTTGGGGCCTGTTTTTGTTTGTATTCGTCATGAGGAGGAAAATAGACAGTAACCCACAGCGCGGCGCTTGTCTAACGCGGGTTGGTGGACCGTTTAAAGCAGAGTAGCTCTGTGTCTCCAGATGCAGCGCCACAGATTTGTGCCATGTGTCGGGTGCAAATTTAAATTTGATATTGTAAATCATCCGGCGTTGTGGCGAGTCGGTCGTCAAGATAATGTAATGATCTATTGTTACATCGCATCTGTGTAATTACACCATTAAAATATTTTACACGCGTAGAGTGAGTTAAATATTTTAATGGTATAAGTTCTGTTAATCTTCATTTGTTTTGAAGTTTTTGTTTTATTAAATTAGATTTGAACGCGATGCTTCTAAATTTAATAATTATATTTTTTGCCTGGGGTAAAAATTGTTACTACGTGAACTTGGCGAGTAGAATCTTCTTTGGGTAACTTCAACGGAACAAATATGTGTGTACAATGTACACGCAGGAGAACCAATAGTGTCAACTATTGGTTTTCTTGCGTGTACGAAGGTACAGTAGATCCCCTTCGTCAACTCGTTCAGCTAATTGTTTTGTTCACACAGTGACATTTAGTCTAAAACAAAGTGAAACTTAAAAGAAACTGAATAGGAATTAAACACGTAAAAATATTTTTGCTAGCCAATGTATTTACATAAGTATTATTTGAGAGTTTGTTTGTTCACACAAGTCATAGTGCCAGTAGTAAGTAGGTGAGGGTCGCGGCCACGTTCAATGTACTGCTCGTGAGATATCGTCGCGCAGCCAGTGAACCTGTATGCTACACAAGGTCTAACTCCAGGCTAGACAAATGGGCACTGTGCAGTGACAGCGAGCAGACTCATTTCTTTCAGATTAGACAACTAAGTTATTAATATTATTTCGAACTCCCAGAACGAGTCAACCCTTATCAGTACTTTATTGGAAAATGTACAAAAAGCACGTGCTACGTTTGTCTGAGTAATGATTTACGCTGTACCTGTTAGGAATGGAAAATCGAAGTATGTGGTAGGTTACCATGGCATTGGGCGGGGCACGATGACCGCTGGGTGAAAGTTTCCACACAATGGGTGCCAGGAGATGGACAGCGAAGCCGAGGCCGGCCCAGAATGCGGTAGCGAGACGACCTAGATGCGTACCGCGAGGGCTGATCCGAGGCAGTGCGAGAAACGAGTTCGTGGAAGCAATTGGGAGAGGTCTTTGCCTAGCAGTGCGACATAAGGTCACCATATTTTTTAAAACAAGCTTTTCTGTTCAACGACGACAAAATACATACTTACGACATCAAAATGTAAATTATTTTCGGGTCACAAAAAGACGTACATTTATTATATTAGCAGAGTACCTATTCATTTACACATTAGGTCACATTAGGTGACAACCTTCTTGTCATCAATCGGGCACAATCTCAGACTCCAACTGCTAAAAATAAATTATTTATGGAAAATCCGAATAACATTTGTCCGGCCTGGGAATTGAAAGCAAGACCTCACCTGACCTTAATTATGCTCAGCAGTGCACTAAGAGTAGTACCTAGATAACAACTACATGTTTCAGCTATCCTTTACGTTGACGCAGCACGTATTGTGGGAAGAAAGACCAAACAGCAGCAGATGATGATAATGAGTAAATGGGCGGACATGCGCGTGGGCAACGCGGGCATTTATACGATAATGAGCGATCACACGAAGCGGGTCAATGGCTCTACACACAGCCGCTCTAACGAAGCGCTTCCGCGGTGCGCGGCGACGCGACCGCTGACGACCACTTCATTCAACAATCCTGACTGAAGTGGTGCAACTAGATGCGGAACGCGGAGGACGGGTGGTGCAGCTCGGGGAGGTCCAGCAGTGCACTACGATAGGCAGACTTGAGTGATTTTCAACAAATATATGCAGTTCCAGTCTTCCTCTCAGTTGCAGAATGCTTAATTTATGAAAATTGGAAATTCCTTAACCGTTCAATCCGTGAACCGCGATATATTAGAAAAATTGAGTAATCTAATCTTTGAACGTTATTTAAATCAGTGCCAATCAATATGTTGATTTATTCATGATTATCTAAAGTTACCGCGGTAGTGTTTTACTTTTTTGCTTGTGTATCTTGGATGAGCGAAAGGGTCTATCAGACTCCTGCTGACTGAAATCACACGGTGTTCTACGGCTACCTCGGCCGGGGTGCTGGTGTACTTGCACAGTTCGCCACGCTCCCCCTACCAAGTTTAAACCTATATAAACAGGCGGGCCGGTCACCTTCTGCAGCCGTACACGCCGCAGTTCCTCATGAGAGGCGCTGCTATCCTGGGCACAGGCGTGTGTGCCCTCCGGCGGCCGGTGCGTCTGTTGTGGATAGAGAGGGAGGAGATCACTTCCTCGCAAAAGGAGGCAATGGCGTCCCACGAGCTGTCACTCCCGACCATGAACATAACCACGATCGCAAGCGAGCCTATTCGCAGCACCTCGCGCAACGACAAGTTGCTGCCAATGATCTCGCACACTCACTACGAAAGTAATTGTTTCGTATATGTTCATCTCAATAAAGGAAGCAATTAATTCTCAATTAACGTGAAAAACATCAATTGAAAAGAGAAGTTGGGAACTATGCAGCAACAGGAACGCAGTCAATCAAACTCAACCACATCCCTATCCATAAAAGAGGAACCAGTAAGTTGTTACTGGTTTTCTGGGTTTCAATTGTGTACCATTGTTTGTATTTTTAACCGACTTCAAAAAAAGGAGGAGGTTCTCCATTCGGTTGTATGTTTGTTTTTTTGTAAAACTTTTTTGCAAAAAAAAACCGACTTCCAAAAGAAACACTAAAAAAAGTGGAAAATAACATTACTTTCGGAAGTCGGTGCCAAAAAAGTCAATGAAACAAACCATAGTCACCGACTTCCGAAAGTAATGTTATTTTCCACTTTTTTTAGTTTTTTTTTAGTGTTTCTTTTGGAAGTCGGTTTTTTTTTGCAAAAAAGTTTTTATTTTACCATTTTTAGTTATCGCATCACACACAAATCCTTGTCAAGTATCAATTTCGCAATTTCTTTTACTTGGATGACATATTTTTCCAGCTATTTTGATTTCAAAACCAAACTGCTGAACCGATTTCGATGAAATTTCTATGGGACCAATCGGGAAGTAGATCCATTCAGATAAAAGAAGAATTTTTCAAATCGGTTCATAAATGACGAAGATATGAGGTAACAAACACAAAAAAAAAAAACAAAAAAACAAAAAAAACATACAACCGAATTGAGAACCTCCTCCTTTTTTTGAAGTCGGTTAAAAAGTGGAAAATAACTTTGCTTTCGGAAGTAGGTGCCAAAAAAAGTCAATGAAACAAACAATAGTCACTGACTTCCGAAAGTAAAGTTATTTTCCAATTTTTTTGTTTTTTTTTTGGAAGACGGTTTTTTTTTTGCAAATAAGTTTTTATGCTATTCTATTCAAGTCTTGAAAATTTGACGGTTGGTGAGTCGACAATATCATTATTTTTTACAATACAAAAACGCCAAAGTTTTTTGGAAACATAATTAATTTGGAAACACACAAAAAAGATCATTAGCTTCTGACTGAATAGGTACCTTCGGTTTGCATATTGCGTGAAATAATGTAAAGTCCCTAACTACCGCAAGCCCGGTAATGATCTCAAATGACGCCAACTTACAGATGATACGCACAAATTGTTTCTGCGCACAAGGCGGCATTGAAAGCCGTTCTATTATAAAGCAGTTTATTGTACGGTAGGTAGGTAGGCAACCCCACCCACTACTTATGTATGTAGGTATACTGCTTATTTAATAAGTGCTGCTCTTTGCAACGTCATTAGGTACCTGTACTTGGTAGGTATGTAAGGGTTTTTCTACTTTAACGCCAATAAGGGTTCTACTCCATCTAGCAGTACGGAGTCGCATATTTCCATGCTCCTATCCGTGTTCGTCGCTCAGAGCCGTCACGTCATCTGCTAGAGCGGGAAACAGGGCGCGCTGCCAATCGCGTCGCCGATGCTGCCGCGTGAGATTGCATTTCGCTCTGATTCTAGGATAGCACATCGAAAAATGCGATTCCGAGCTGCTAGATGAGGTGCTACCCTAAGGTGAAATAAATGATCTCTTAGAAACCTACTGATTTCTAGTCACTCAACTAATATTTCTATTAGGAGAAGAACCTACACGTTGTCAGAAGGGTTGAAGTGGTGAAACTAGATAAAACAAAACACGAAGGTGATGTGTGACATACATACATCCCCAGAAAAGGAATAAAAGCATTGTGTTTAGACACTCAGGGTGACCTCATGAGCAGTTGACAAGTTCGTCTGGATAAGTAATATCTGCAGTTTTCTTATGTACCAGCGTGCGCGACCGCGCGTGCGTCTGTGTTCTATGACAAGCGGATGTGGATAATTGCGATCGTTCCACATAGCCGAACAGTTGAAATACGTACGTTATAGTAGGAAAAGACGACAAACATTGCTGAAACTACCATGCAACCACGTGATGATCATGTTTAATATTTAAAACAAGAATTGTATTTATTACAACATCGCATTTGCAAAAATGAATTTGAAATATGAGCATAATAATTATGCTCATATTTCATTTCATATGGTAAAACTTTGACATACTTAGAGTGGAGCAATACCACGATATCATACCATAATACTTAACTAGTACATCGCATTCGTGTTCTATCGCATGTTAGTTATTTGACGAAGAACGTTGACTTGCGGTAAGTCATAAAACTTTCCCTAGGAATTATAATGTTTGTGCAGTTAAGATAAACTAATTGACACACAAGTATACCATATATCAGCCGCGCTTGTTAATAAATATTCCTGACAACTATTGACTTTCTCAGCAAATAGTGCGTCTTATCCACGCGTCTGTTTCTTTCCAATCAATTAATTATTAATTAATATCCCTTGCACTATACGTCGGGCGGCTGAATCAAATTAATTCGTTTTTTGTTTCGGCTGCCCGTGAGAAATGTTGTCGTGTTGTGCATCCATGAATGAAACAATTACAGCAACACAATCAGCGGTTCCGTCAGCTGGGAGTGCTGGGACAGAGACCTCCTCTCCGCGAGTAAAACAATTGGTCAGTTGCGTGCAAAAATAATCATGTTTAGTATCTGTAACAGAGGTCCGTTTATTGCCATAGTGAAAAACAATGCGTTGTGTCTCGAGATGTTTTCGTCTTTACAATCATGTGTAGTGATATACACGCATGTAGTGCTATGAACTTACAATGTGAACATAGCTAAGCGTGGCTGTGTTTGATGCCAAGTTAGAATCCACCGGATGCTGGGCCGCGGTGCCTACAATCATGAAGATAACATCTCGGCACCAATGGGGCCGCGTGATGATACCTCCGACCGTTCAATGTGTGTCACTCTCGCAACTAATCACATCAAAAGTTTAAATGAATCTGATCGTACCCAATTGAAAAGTTTATTATTTTGAGATGCAGCTATAAATTAACACTTTTTATGATGCTCGATGACCAACTGGCACTGACAAACTAATTGATTATTATAATTATTATCTCAACTGATAAAGTTACACACAATCAGATACAGTACTCACAAGGCTAGTAGCTCCATCCCTTCAACGAATACTGATCATTAGAAATTTAAAAGATGTGCAAACAACAAACATGGCGATTCCCCGAGCACACCGCACATGCACAATTCAGACCAAAGATTACAGGTAACTCTGCAGCATTCAATTTCCTGCTAACTTTACGTCACCTGAAGTAGTGACCAGGTCTTATTGTAGGTATGTGTGTACCTACCGCAAGCATCTAACAGCTGAGTTATCGCCTCTGTCTATAAACACAGATTCTATTTAGGATGCCCTTCAAACTTCAGCTCACACCTTAAGAACAACAGATCATCAAAGTGCAGTGCGCCTTCCCCGGCTCTCTCGCCTAAACCAATACAAATATTGTTGAAGTAGCACCTACTTGTTTTGTTGATTTAATCACTCAAGTCGTTGTCAAACATACATCGGTACTCTGCGGTTACTGTGCTGTTCAAACAAGAGTTGTTTTGACTATATTTTTAAGTGGGTACCTAACTTTTCTTAGAAATAAATACGGTAGAAGCTCAAACTTTTCATTTTGGAACAAAAAGTTCACCACCTAAATAAAGTATGGTGCTAGCTCTTAGACGCAGCTTAGCTCGTGTATACTATGTAGGCACCTACTATATGCCACTCTCCGTGTCATAAATTACTATCGGTGTACCCAAAACAACACAATAAATACCTAAATCAATTTATTCACTTTCACAGTTATCATTATTAATTTAAGTCAGTATGATCTAATTAACCAATAAAAATAATTAATAATGTTATCATTTAAATAAATACTATAATATTAATACTTCAATTTAAATATTAACATCGTACAGTCTTATTATTCACGCATTACTTTTATCGGGATAAGCCCGCCACACTAATCCCAACCGCTGCAGCTTGTAAAAGACAAAATCAACAGTGAGACCGCCAGGAGAGTGCCGAGGCAATGAAACTCGACGAGCCCCAGAGAAACAATTTGAAGGGAGTACATAAATCATAACTTCCAATTCCCTCCATATCAAGCAGGAGACAGCACAGAGTGAGGCCCACACGCACAAAGGGACGTTTATAACTGGGATAAGCCCAGTTGCCTAGTACTATTATTTAAATTGTCATGAATATTAATGGTTTTATAGATTCCAATAATAAAATTAAAAGAAAGTTATAGCTAGTACAAGGTGCGCCTCGTAAAATAAGTCCACAGTAGGCATCGAGCTCGCAAGATGAGAGAGCAAGAGGACACGACCAGGAAGGAAGTGCAGTGTGCCGTCTGTAGGAAGGAATTAAGCGACCGGTTGTTTATACGAGTTTACCGGCCTACGATTATCGAATCTTAATGCATTTGTCTAAATACCGGTCGCATTTATGACAAAACTTGCGAATACTTCTGGGTGAGCGTAGGTCAACAATTTAGTATTAAATGGGAAAAAAACTAAGTGCATAAGATTTGCCCTACCAAATGTCAAAACTAGTGATTGTGACATAGTATTGAATCAAGAGAAACTAGAATTCGTCGATGAAACTGTTTTCTTAGGGATCACGCTCGACTCAAGGCTACAATGGGGTCCTCATTTAACATCTCTTGCAGGACGGCTGAGTTCAGCAGCATATGCTGTTAGGAAAATCCGTCAATTTACTGATGTAGATACCGCGAGGCTAGTCTATTTTCGTTATTTTCATAGTATTATGTCTTACGGTATTTTAATACGGGGACGGGCTGCAGACATCGAGTCTATATTTATTCTGCAGAGAATGCAAAAGAGCTATCAGAGCCATATATAATCTATGTAGGCGCGATTCTCTAAGAGAACTGTTTAAAGAAATTAACATCATGACAGTACCTTGCCAATACGTCTATGAAAACATCATGTACGTTAAGAAAAATCTGCATTTATTTAGTAAAAGAAGCGACAGACACCGCTATAATACTAGAACCAGGGACCATCTAGTTCAGCCAGGTTTCAGGCTAGCTAAAGTAGACTCATCTTTCATGGGGTACTGTTTAAAATGTTACAATAAAATTCCTCCCGGCACAACTGAATGAGACGAAATTTAAATCTTGTATAAAACGCACACTATGTAGGCAAGCATACTATAAGTTGGGAGATTACATTGATGATAAAAATGCTTGTCTCAATGCTAGTCCTGCTCCACAACCATAAGGGCAAACTAATTGATTACTTTGTGAAGTTATTGTGGAAGCTGCAGAAGATTGTAAACATATCTTTGCATTGTATAGATTCAGTCTCTTAGTATTATATAATTGCATAGCACATGTGTGAGTTCTACGTACGATAAAGCTACCATTTACATCTTTTACTGACTCGAATTTGCCCTGGCGGTTGAGAGAATGTCATGCTCACTCAAATGTCTCGCTGATGGTGGCACGTGTGTCGGGTCGTTTAGTTCCCTCCAAAATGGTTGAGTTGAATGATGGCTGATCCATGCGTCATGTTCGTGAACGGGCGCTGTCAGTTGTGACTGGTCATCTCGCAGCTGCCATGGATTATTGTATTTTTGAATTGTTAATTTTATCTTTTTATTCTGGACGCTCTTACTCGCGCGTCTTTCTACATCGTTCTCACATGTATGTTTAATCTCGACATGAATGATGAAACCGAGACTCTGTAACAACAATGATTTAAAAGAGTGTCCATGGAGTTTCTTGCCCATCCACGGTAATCGGTTCTACGGCTAATATGGCCAGCCCATTGCCACTTCGGCGAGTTATGTCGACAACTCTGGTTCGCTGTCGGATCACCTCATTCCGGATGCCAAGCATAGCCCTTTCCATAGCTCGCTGAGCGACGTTGAATTTATGTTCCTCTCAAAGTTGTTCTTACAAAACTGTAGACTTTGCCCGAGGTACACACCTAGGCCATTCAGCATCTGCTGCAAGTCGTGCAGCGATTCAGCCAGTATGACGATGTCATCTGCAAATCTCAAGTGTGAGATGTACTGTCCGTTGATGTTAATGCCACGTACTTCCCAGCTCAGCGTCTTAAACACATCCTCCAGTGCTTTGGTGAACAATTTCGGGAAAATTACGTCCCCTTGCCTCACCCACCGACGCAATGGGATATGCTCTGTTAGCTGATTCTAAGTTTGGACGGTCATTTTGTCATTTCCAGAAAAACTTCTCAGCACTTAGATGTACAGCCAGTCGATTGGGCATCGCTGCAGATACACCAGAACTGACCAAGTCTCGATAGAGTGAAAAGCCTTCTCATAGTCCACAAATGCAAAACAAGGCGGTCGATTATACTCTTCGGACATCTGTATAATCTGTCGCACTGTGTGGATGTGGACTATGGTGCTGAAAAGAACGACTATGCTCCTTCTCCACGCTTCTGGAATTCTCCCAGAGAACAGTATGCAGAAACGAATAGTCGTAGCACGTGATTCGTAGCACGTAGCCCATCCCACCACGTGACCGCCGCGCGACGGGTGTCCACTGTAGTTTGTTCGCTACGGGCTACGACTGCTACGAGACGCTACGACTCATTATTTAGGACGTAGGTACACTCATGATGATAACAAGAACAACAGGACCACTGTATTCGTAATTATTATTATCGAACACTAAAACTGGATTATCATTTTCGCGGCTGTTACGTATTTTTTAAATGAATTCAAAAAGTAGGAGTTAAATAAATCGAGTGTAAAATATTTTAGGTAGTTACGTAAGAGACCACTAGCATTATCTCACCGTTACGAAGGAACATGGTTTTAATTTCAGTACCGATCAAAACAAAAATTAAAAAGTGTTAAAAGGTTAAAGGCCTTTGCTTCATTGGCAAATGCCTTTAAATAGTTCCCTTATTTAAAAATATGACAATATGACATCTGCATTCACTGATTTTCTGCTTGCCTCAGCCGGGCATCGAATAAACAAGAATACTACAAAAACATATGTAATAATTTAAATACAGACAGACCAGGTGAAGCATGGAGTCTAGGAAATATTGTGTGTTAATTAATTAACGAGTACGTAGATTAATAACGGAATCAATATTTATTTAAATATTTATTCCCATTATTAATCTACGTACTCGTACACATCAATTTATTCTCAATTCTTTATTGCGTACCATAATGTTAATAATGTTTACATACAGTTTTTGAGGAAATAATTTTAGACACAATTACGGACCCTGCCGGGCACAGCATAGATCACCTAGGAGAGGGGAGGAAGGACACTGGCTGTTTATTGTGATACATTTTATTCTTAGTTAAGTGGACAATTCGTTTTACTGTTTTATTTGTACAGAATTGAATTTTAGTTATTATTAGATTGTAGTTATATTATTATTTTATTAATTAAATCACACCCTTTACACCTAAATATCCTCGTGCCGCAAAGGCTGAAAAGCCGAAACAGTTTTATGAAGTGTGTCACCCCACTCACTGGCGAGCGGTCTACGGAAAGAAGCTGTGGCGAGGTAGTGCATACTTACCCGACCCATTCGTTCCACCTGCTGAAAATCTCCCACCTGGACACGAGTTGCCATGGCTGAACTGGAAGTCTTTAAATAGACTCCGGACCCAGGTTGGTCGCAGCAAGGAAAACCTGCTCAGGTGGAGATTCACTAATGACTCTGCCCTGGACTGTAAATGTGGTGCTGTTCCACAAACGATGGGGCACTTAATATCGTGCCCTGCGTGTCCTGATGGTTGTTCACTACAGGAACTGATGGACGCTACTGAAGGCGCCAAACTAGTGGCTCAGTTCTGGGACGACACAATTTAGATTGCCATCGACACGCTAAGAAGAAGATTAATTAAATACATTTATTTATAAGTAACATTTTAAAAGCCATTTTTTAAGTTATTATTGGAAGCTTCGTATTTATTTAATTATTCTTATTTATTTTTTGTATTAATCGTAGGTCTGTATGCACATCTTTAGAAGTACATAGTGAGCAGAACAAATAGGTATACATTTAGGAACTTATTATTTATCATTTAAGTATTCGCTTATACTGTAGTAGCATTTGCTTAAAAGGAAAAGCTTGAATTTATTAAAAATGGTGTTACTTTTATTTATTTAAATTTTTGATTATTTCGAGTAACTTTATAATTTTTATGGACATGGCAAAGGTACTATTGGAGTGCATTTTTAAACGCGATACTGGTAGGTTTAGTCTATTTTTATGTTTTAAAATAATGTTCGTTTGTATGCCTTCCGTTTTTGTAAAGAATTCTGGGTACTTACGCACGAACTTACATCCTTCCGATATATAGAGACAGGGTAGGGGTAAAATCTTTAGTTCCTGGAAATGAGGTTTACAGCTATCAGTGGTTTCAATATTTACTAAGATTCGAATTAGTTTCTTTTATAGGGTAAATAGCGTGGGCGCGTCAATGCTATTGCCCCATAATATGACACCGTATTTTACTTATTCATATTATTTATTCTACTTACTTTACATTTAAAAGTTACTGTTAATAATATCATAAACTACAATTATTTAAGCTCACTTTAATCCAGTCATTAGAGAAGTCATTAGAGAAGCAAAAGAAATATCACAGAACGAATCAAAAAAATGAATCAAAGATCAAGGCGCTTAGTTAGGAATGCCGAACTCAAAGGACGAACATTCTAATTCAATCAAGATTTTGGATTTTTGCATACAAAGTCATGGTAAGAATATGTGAAATAAATAATTTGATATTTCGGAACAATTTTGAATAATGAAGTCAGAGGTCAGTGGTCAGTGGTCAGTGGTCAGTGTCACTTTAGTGAAAAGAAGACTCAAAAAAAAAAAAACAAAAAATCGACAAATGTTTTACTTTCGGAAATCGGTGACTATTGTTTGTTTCATTGACTTTTTTTGCTACCGACTTCCGAAAGTAAGGGTATTTTCCACTTTTTTTTTGTGTTTAAAAAGAAGAATTTTTCAAATCAGTTCATAATTTATGACGAAGATATGATGTAACAAACAAAAAAAAAATACAACCGAATTGAGAACATCCTCTTTTTTTTTGAAGACGGTTAATAAAAATCACTTTCTTACTTAAACAACAATTTTTAAATATAGTCGATATATTCTGCAAAGATCCTGGTTTTATATAATTTTAGTCTCAAGTTAATATTGTCCAGTTTTGGAACAATTAACATTATATCATAACAACACGCCTGTAATCCCTGAAGGGTTGTGCAGAGGTGTACCTAGACTACCTAGCTGTAGTACCTATCACCACATTTCGCGAGTATCATGTGATAGGGAGCGACCCTGTTGATAAAACCCAGGGCCTCAAGCTCAGCAGATAGCTCTCGTGAACACTAGGCCAACTTAGGACTAATTTATATATCAAAAGGATAATAATATAGAGTAGCCGGCTCGAAGGCGGGTGCAGTAGATAGCAATATACCCGTGAGTGTGAGGGTGCTGGGTGTAGTGTACCTGTAGGGCACGTCCGCCGCCAGGAACACGTAGTTGGTGGCGTAGAAGGCCGCCACGTACACCGTGAGCGCCAGCAGCACGTAGTTGCACAGGTGGAAGCGGCTGCCCTGGCCCAGCTCCTTCATCAGGCGCTCCGTGTCCACCCCCGCGCTGCCCCCGAACGACTCCTTCTCTTCCATCACTGTCTCCGGTTTCGACATCACAAACGATTATGAACTCAATTCTTTAGTTACTTAGAGGTAATAAGCGCGTAATTTTTCGTTTTGTGCGGCTCAAGAGTGCGGGAGTGACGTGCGCGCGCGCCGCCGGTGGTGCGCGGTGTGACCACCCCGGCGCAGACGCCGCGCCGCCATATACGTAGCCGGCGCCGGCACTGCCCTCCAACGCTATATTTACATAAATTGCGTTGAAACCTTCCTCATAGTGCCTGCTGTGTTCCGCCCAGCAACGCAGAAGACAGATTGTCCAGGAAAATATTGGGAATAAATGTTAGCAATGGACCTACGAGACCTCCAAACAATCACATCCAATCGTCCAGCAACATTCGCGATGTCAGGTCAATGTTCAGTGACAACTACGCTCTGTAGAAGTTAACAACAGTCTGTCTGTATTGTAACCGCCATCGCCAGGATTTTATCGGTACAACCACGTCTAAGTCTTGTCAGTTTTTTAAAGAATCTAATCTACTATTAGCTATTTTGCATCAATAACAACAGTGTGCAGCATACTGAGGATGTCGCTAAGCATTCCTTCATCGGAAAGAGGCGGTTGACTCGACGCCGTAATAGGTACATACATTGTTATACCTTTTCCTGGAATAAATTCCCTTTTATCATCGTTTTCTGGTTGTACCCGTGTTTGTACGATGATAAGCTTAGTTAGCATGCTGTACTACAATATATTTATTCAAATAAGTATGTACCTAGTCAATTATCTGTTCTGTGACTAAGGTAAGTCATAAGTGGTTCACTGGCACTTCTACATATCGGTGCTTTACACTATGCCTCTGTTTCTATTAGGCTGATCGGAGCCGGACACTTCCAATCAAAACCTCCGACACAAAAACCCTCTAAATCTAACCTGTACATTATGACCCTAACTGCCCAGCTTGTATTAGCATGTGCTCGTCCAAATACATCGCATGCGCCCAAACACAAGGTAGATGCCGTACTCCGTTTAGGAGTTCTTCTGGCGGGTTATTGATTCTTTTCGAATTACAAAAAAAAAGCGCATCCTAGATAAGTTACAACTAACAGAGCGACAGGCTACAGTTATCCTCGACAAGCACACCGTTCCTTGTATCATATATTTAGGTGATAGATGTAGCGCGGAATCCATGTGAGATGATGAGCTCTACGTCTACGTACACTGTCACAGTTGGTGATGCGCGCCGTCCTGCCTGTCGTGGTCGCCCTTACACATACATTGTTTGCTGCTTGCAGATCAATCGCTGGAAGAAAGAGCGACCTTGAGTTCGACACATTTTAGCCACCTCATTAACAAAGCCGAACATGTAATTATGTAGTATTACAATCAGACAGCAAACGAGAACATTGTTGAAAGTAACATAATGACTATGTTCAACAGAGCCTTAATCGAATCGAGCGCTCGACATAATGGCAGCTGCGGGACACGCGCTCACACGCGCAGGAATCTACAGCGACTGCGAAATACTCGTACTACCATCAAGCTGCTAATTAATTTGTTAGTATAAGTTATTTGTTTATTTGTTTTTATATTTAAAGATTAATTAAGAGTATAAATAACCTCAAATGTAAGGTATGAAACAAAGTCGCTGCCCGCCGTCTGTACATTTAGAACTGTTTCCTTCAATGGACAGAATGATTCAAGAGGTGGGTTTATATGTATAATATAACCACATTATAGTAGAGAAAAGCCGAGAATTAATTTTTTTATTTTTTTTTATTTAAGATGGGTTTGCTCTTGACTCTAGTTTAGGTCAGAGGTGACGGAAACAAAGTCGACGATGGAGCGAGCTTACCCAGAAGAAGCCTGTTTACTCTAACTTTGAAGAGATTAGGGTTGAACGAGTTTGGAAACAGATGCAGGCAGAGAGTTCCACTCCTTTGCTGTGCGCATAATAAAAGACGTTTGAAAACGTTTAGTGCGAATTGGCGGAATATCAACAAGGTAGGCATGGTAACCTGCAGTGCGTCTAGATGTCCGATGGTAGAAGGGGGCGGGAGGGATGAGGTTGTGGAGTTCATGGGCACACTCACCGAAGTACAATCTGTAGAAGTCCGCCAACAGTCAACCTTGCGGCGATGAGCCAAGCTGTGAAGCTTGGCATCCACCAGTTTTACTACGCCAATGAGCCTCTCAGCTTGCGTTGCACCGAGTCAAGCGCGGCTAGTTGGTATTTAGCTGAGCCATCCCATAGGTGGCTGCAATGCCAAGGAGCTCGAGTCGATCAGTTATGGGAACCGATGTACCCCGAAAAGTAGGAGTTTGGTTAAAACAACCCCTTTTTGCGGTGAAAAGACACGCCTGTGTTTTGGTGGCGTTAAAAGAGACCAGATTGTCATCACCCCATCGGGAGACAAGGCTTAAGGTCAAATTTGTCCACTCTACCATGGCCTCTCTCAAAGAACGAACTTCATCCCCGCTGGTTTTTGTACTGGACAATTATTTCTCTGAAACCGTCTGCGTACCCAACAATACCATGCTTAAGAAGGTCATTGATGAGCAGCAGGAAAAGATTTTCAGAGAGAACAGACCCCTGAGGAACTCCGGCATCAATAGCCAAGAGGTCTGAGGGGCAGCCGTCAACGACTACTCGGATCGACTGTTCACTGAGGAAGTCTGATATCCAGCTACAAAAATCATCAGAGATGCCATAAACAGGAAGCTTGCTGAGTAGACTTGCGTGCCAGTCCCTGTCGAAGGCCTTCGAGATATCAAGCGATACAGCAAGTGCTTCGCCGTGTTTCTTGATGGCCTCGCCCCACCAGTGCGTAACATACACGAGAAGATCGCCAGTTGACCGTCCCCAGCGAAAGCCAAATTGACGATCACTGAGGAGATCATTGTCTTCAAGGTAAGTCAGCAACTTCTGGTTCAGTACCCTTTCCATAACCTTGCACAGGATGGAGGTAATTGCGATCGGACGGTAATGAGTAGGGTCTGCGCGGTCGCTCTTTTTGGGCACAGGTTGTACATTTGCAAGCTTCCAGGATTTCGGCAACGTTCTTTTTTCAAGAGAGAAGCGGAACAAGCGTGTCAACACAGGAGACAGTTCGGGCGCACACAACACTCTCGCTGGAATGCCGTCAGGCCCGCTGGCCTTATTCACATCTAGACTGCACAATACTCTTCGGACCTCTTTAGTGTGAATTGCGATCTCCGGCATCGAAGAGTCACAGCGAGGTATAGTTAGTAGTTGCTTGGAGCCAGCGTCCATACGTGAATTGCTTGCAAAGAGAGATGCAAATAAATTTGCTTTCTCACTTGCAGAGTAAGCCAGCGACCCATCCGGTTTCGACATTGGAGGCAAAGTGGGACGATAGAAATTAATTTAAATGAAATTAAATTAAATGCGATAACCTTATTATGTATCTTCGAGCAATACAATTCCCTAATGCGACTGCTGCTATTGTCGCGGTGATAGGTACTCCTTAGTACTCGCCTGCCGTCGATCAACTACTTACCTGCCATGGACTAGCGACATATATCTTAGATCTACGTTGTAGTTCTGTTATCGATTACGTATGTAGGTATTTCTCTATACAGAAATGCCGATTTCATAACAACGCGCCTATTTATTATGACTTAGCAAAAATCAGTTCGTCCGTAGCTGACCACGTGACTGTTACCTTACCTATCGATACAGATAACAATACTGATTTCGTAAACTAGTATATGTTGGTACCTACACGTATAGTTGTCCACTAGCTGGAGTTTCAATACAAGAGTTGGGCACTAGTAAATTGTATTGTTAGTATACAGCACACTGATACAGCAGTGTAGTGTAGTGTCCTACAACAATAGACACTGTTGAACAACTTCAACAGCATTAGACGCGAGTCGACTCGCATGACCACACCACACACTACAGACCACACACCACGGTAGCCAACGCGTTCGATCCGGTTCGGGGGGCATATGTACATTCTTCTTGTTCGAAATAAATTGTGAACTTCTTATCTTTTCACTAAAACATAAGGTCCTTCGTAGTTTACTAAGTAATTCTAGTATCTTTCTAGTATGTCTAACTAGGTATACCTAATTCTAAGCAGTTTTTATTTGAAGACAAGCCGGCCCTGACGACAATGTTTACAAGAATCAGGACGAAGCTGCTTCGAGAATAATCCTTCGAGCGCTCATTGTGAGAGCAGTCCGTAATATCGCGTGACGACACCAGCGTCGCAATGGCCGACTATTGTACGCATGCGGGCGGCGACCGGCGACATATACATATACCACTCTAATAATGTTCAGCTATACAGGGTGGAAGGGAGACCGACGTACACGGTTACCTTACCACGTATTCAGTACATCATACTGAAACCACCCACATCGAAATTTTTCATCGGTATTTTTTTTAAATAAGCTCTTCCATACATTTTGACCGTGTAGGTATTGTAGTTTTGCAGAAAACAGCTGTTTTTTTTTACACACAACTATACCCAAGCATGTTTGCTGTTGCTAACAGTACCTACACAAACATAAAGTTAAGATTGTTCAAATTTAAAATGCCAGACACTGGCCGGCCGACACTTCACGCTGGACCACTTCTCGATGGTAATAATGTAAAGCATGGCGCTGAGCTTGCAATAACTACATTAAGTAATTAGTAGTAAAGTATGCATACTAAATGTATTCCCGGACTACGGACTTTTGTCGTTCAAACGTAGCATTCCTATTTGAACTGACATCGTTGTAAACAGCTGTCCTCCTGCACTAGCTGAGGAGCCTCTCGTACTACGATATCAATGAACTTCTGTTAGGAGCACCACTCTACCGTGACCGGCCGCACCATGTGACGCAAATGTTTGATTTTGTAGTGTTTCAACACCGGCTTGAATGTACCCTCAACCTCAAATGTTGCCAAAATGTGACTTTTTTGTGTCAGCTATTTAAAAGTGATTTATGTAGACAGAACTTAATGAAGATGCTAGAGCCGCGGCGATCATCATTTGTGAAAGGTTACGGAATTCAACGCGTTATTATTCCACAGTACATGTTGAAATAAGTGCCCATATATGTTCTTTACCCATACTGCAACATGTTTCCCCAAAATAGTTGGTAAAAGGCTTGGCAGATGATTATGATCTTCCTTGCACCAATAATGCACACATTTGGTTCATGTCTGTACTGACCATGTATCGCGGGGAAATAGAGCGATCGGAGAGTCATTGACACCCCTTCATTGACAAATGTAGTGCTAACGAGACTATGCCTCGTGGGTACGTACCTGTAGGGCACCGAGGCCGCGAGGAAGATGTAGGTGGTGTGCAGCAGCCCCACCTGCACGGCCACCAGCGCCACGAGCACGTACACGCGCCGGTGGAAGCGGCCCGCCTGGCCCAGCTGGCGCAGCACGCTCTCCGCGTCCACCTCGCGCGCGCGGCTTCGGGCGGCGGCCTGCTGCTCGGTGGCTGCACTCATGTCCGTGGTGCGTCCGACACTGATAGCGGACAATGTCCCGGGACGCGCTCCACCTCCGCACCGCTGCACCGCAACAATCACAACTGATCAATTAGAAAGCCGATACTAGGCCAAGGCCCGCTGTCAATCAAACCTCAGTCGAGATGCAATTGCGAATACGCGCCAACCTCTAGCAGTGTGTGGTGCCGACAGCACTCGATGTGAGAGTCCTCACAGCCGGTGCAGCCTTACATATTTATGATTATGCTATTATGCAATCACTAGTCTGGAAATCCCAGTGAGAGATTTTTAACCAAACTTCGATAGATATGTACTACCGTTAAATACCTAGTTAACATACCTACTTGTAGCAGGATAAAATAGCTGCCGTAACTGATTTCTGAAAATCTAAACAAATATCACACGAATCACAAAGAGGAAACAACTATATAATACATTATCTAAGACAATAATCACACTGTCGCATGTTGTAGGGAGTTATTTTTCCTACTAGTTGAAGTGACCGGTAATGTAAATCCTGCTGCACACTGTGAGGCACTACCCGAGGCACTGCCATAGAGTATATAGCGGCACTGCATATATCACGTGCCAATATGTGATATGCCTGAAGCCTGAAGTGCAACATACATCTGAGACGACGGAACCAGTTCGGCAGCAGACGCTTTTATCTGTAGCTACTTATTGTTATAAATTATTATTGGATGCATATTATCACCCATGATACATGATACTATTATGATCATAGGCATATATGAGCATAACGGGCTGCTCCTACCCCAACGGTCACTTGTCAGTGACCGCGCCTAGTAACACATCATGCTTGGCCGTCGTGTTGTTATAAGTAGTGCTCGATTGATGAAGCGACAGCGACAGCGATTGATGGGACATAGACAGGGTGCAAAGTAGTGAAGCTGTGTTTCTGTATCATACGCGCTCTTCAGTAGATTCAACTTCGTGTAGCCGTCGGCTTGCAGAGGCGTGAAACTGTCCGTGTCAACTGACAAGCCAGTGATCGCGTCTTGCTGGACACACCTCACTACGGCAACACAATCGCACACAGGACGCTTCTGATTGTGTTCAGTGCTGGTGTACTCTGCGTCCGTACACTTCTAAGCCGTGGATATGTGATGCCCCCAGATATTATTTACAGATTACATAATTCAGGGATGTCAGATTTCGCAAAAAGTTCAGTAACCGATTAGTCTAAACTTAATCAACGATTAATTATGAATATTTTAATTGTAAGCTCGATTTACTACTCAGGAATGAATTTTCCACAACGCTTAGAATACAAAAAACCATTTTAGATATTTATTTATAACACCTTAAACTATCATTACAGGGTTTACCCTAATGCGACAACTAAGAACTTAAACTAAACTTGCAACCAAATTAGAAAAGATTAAACTAACAATATTATTAAAATATTACATATATATTATGACTTTTTATTATTAATGCAGTTTTATAATCATTGTAAATGAGTGTACGTAATGTAATGCATTGTCTCGGAGACCCAGTTCATCACCCGCACTGTGCACTGCGCATGTGTGTACTGTCGTTCATGACGGCTTGCACACAGATGCCATGGCACCCGTATTGCTGGTGCTGTGATATTTTCCTCAAACATTCTAAACTACTCAGTTAAGCAATTTTGATGAGGTTTTTGACTTGTTTTTAAGGTTCCGTTGCAAATGGCTAAAACGGAACCCTTACATTCGCCCTGTCCGTCTGTCTGTCCGTCCGTATGTCACAGCCATTTTACTCCGAGACTGTTGGCACCACACAGGTGAAATTTGGGAAGTAGGTGTCTCTTAAGAACCGCTATACAAAAGTATTCATCCATTCATGTAACTGAGGGTTGAAAACAAATATTTCAATGTATATAACTGTGTGCGTCTATCGACAGCTCTTACGAATGGTTCCTAAAACATTTTTTGCTTAAGTCAATGGTTGATGAGATATTTGCTTCTAAAGCTGTAAAAATTGTTCCCCCCTCTAATTTCTAAAGTAAGAAGAAGAAAATTCTGAAAAAAAAACTGAAATTTGGAGGCCGACTCGCACTTTACCGGTTTTATTCTATTTTATTTTAATTACGTATTTCAACTTAACAGATGGTATGACCATAATGCCTTGGAAGTTGGGTCGGCCTTTGGTGTGGGATGCAACATGTGTCGACACCCTTGCGCCATCCCATCTTCCTAGCACGGCGGGCTGTGCTGGGCGGCTGCTGCAAGTGTTGAAAACCTCAAACGACACAAATACAATAACCTCATTGGTAGCTATGTGTTTGAGCCGTTTGGGGTTGAAACACTAGGGCCTTGGGGTCCGAGTGCGCACCTTGTCTTTCGGGACATCGCCAAGCGGTTGGTCGACTCTTCTCGTGACCAGAGGGCTGGTCTATTTTTGGGTCAAAGAATCCGCATTGCCATTCAACGAATGTTTTGACGCCCTTTAATGTTATTCTCCTTTTCTCTATGTACATATTTCTATTATTATTTTAAGTTTCAGTCCAATAAAAACTGTCGTTGAATACATTTTTTTATTTGAAGCAGATCATAAGTGCAATAAGTAACTTATAATTTTTCGAGTACTGATAAGCTAATCATTCAGAGCTGTACCTCATATCGTTGTATTTCCAGCCAGAGCGCGTGCTTCCTCAAGGCACTGTATTGGGGCCACTGTCACTTCGCTCGAATTCGCGACCTTAGCGTCATGGCTACTTATTATGAACAACCTTCAGTGTTATCTATAACATAATTAACAATTTAGTGTAACAATAACACAACGCGATCAAGTAGAACCACTCGCTATAAAGTATCTTTAAGAGCCTATACAACCTCAGCTCAAATTCTAATTTGGCCCCCACTTCACAGCGCCGCCTCACTCTTTTATCGCGCTCGCACACTACTGCTCGTGGTGACGCGGGCACACGAAGTCGAAGCGATTTTTAACCGACTTCAAAAAAAGGAGGAGGTTCTCAATTCGGTTGTATGTATTTTTTTTTTGTGTTTGTTACCTCATATCTCCGTCATTTATGAACCGATTTGAAAAATTCTTCTTTTATCTGAATGGATCTACTTCCCGATTGGTCCCATAGAAATTTCATCAAAATCGGTTCAGCAGTTTGGTTTTGAAATCAAAATAACTGGAAAAAATGTCATCCAAGTAAAAGAAATTGCGAAATTGATACTTGACAAGGATTTGTGTGTGATACCATAACTAAAAAGGGTAAAATAAAAACTTTTTTGCAAAAAAAAACCGACTTCCAAAGAAAACACTAAAAAAGTGGAAAATAACTTTACTTTCGGAAGTCGGTGGCAAAAAAGTCAATGAAACAAACAATAGTCACCGACTTCCGAAAGTAAAGTTATTTTCCACTTTTTTAGTGTTTTCTTTGGAAGTCGGTTTTTTTTTGCAAAAAAGTTTTATGTTAGAGTAAAATACACTATTATCGGACGAGTACTAAGTATTTAATAAAACTATCAATCATAATTTAATATTAACTTGTCATTATATGAATATAAAATGGTACATCGCAAATTTAGTTTCAATGTACCTACTAACGTCAAAATGGAATCACTTACCATGTGTTAGTACAAGTATTTTACTATACTTGTCTTTAAAATCATGAAAAACAACAAATCGTAAAATATTTCTTACTCTTACTATGTTATTTTTGTTTTCAAATATCACAGCGACTGTACTATTTTTGCAACAAATACATTGCTCCTTAACCACTACCTAAGTTTGCCGCTAAGTGACTAGACAAGCAATGTAAACATCACAAAACGATACTTTATTAAGTGGATGCATCGCGGCCTCTGCGTCTTGCGTTAACTTAGTGATGTGTGAAGCGAGAGAGAGCGATGTTGATAATATTAAGTTTCACCAATTTGAACAGTTGCCTATGAATAATCACATAAATTATTTCTTATCACAGCTGTCATGGAAAAATATATGAATTTAAGAGTACACTATTTGACAAAAAGTGCCACCCCATCGAAGCGGCAAGTGCTGCACAAATACTTCCACTTTACAGGTCAGTGAGTAAACACCATAGCAGGGTTCAACAATTTTTTATTTTTATTTTTAAGCCTAAACCAACGTAACCGGATTTTTGATGGTTTTAATTTGCTTAATAATATATTTTTAGGCTACATATTGTTTATTTTTATTATAATATTTTCTGGACATGCAGTTTATTATTTATTTTATTTTGATTACAATACTAAATGTAAGATTCGATAACTTTCCGATTTAGTCAATCACTAGCGTATATGTAAAATAAATTGCTTTTGCACAGCACAACGATAGCGACCGATGTTTTTGTGTGGGTAAGTTGTACGGTGCATGGTATATACACGCTGTGATTGATAGGATAAGGTTTATAATTGATCGTGTAGTACGTTCTGTTTTAATAAATGCGGATGTGTGCGTGACTGCGTACTTATTGCTTTTACTGAACTGCATGTGTAGTAGTTGCATTTTCGTCTACCGGGCATATCTCCTTGTTTCCTAAAAAACCTAAAAAATAAAAATAGCCACGGAATAGATGAACTTCCACCAATCCTTTTTAGACAGTGCGCCGATGAATTAACCTTACCATTTTTTAAACTGATTAATCAATCATTTGAGGAAGGAAAGTTTCCAGATAAATTGAAAAAGGCTTTAATAAAACCAATCCACAAAAAGAATGCAAAAACAGACCCTAACAATTATAGACCAATCGCCCTTCTTCCTACTGCGTCCAAAGTCTTTGAAAAAGCAATGTGCGATCGCGTATATTCTTTTTGTGAAAAATTTAAGATATTTAATGACTGCCAAAACGGGTTTCGCAAAAATAGATCCACAACGTTAGCAGTATATAAGTACATCCAAAAAGCTTTAAATATAATTAATAATAAACAATATGCAATAGGAATATTACTTGATATGACGAAGGCCTATGACAAAGTGCAATTTCAAATCCTGTTAAATAAATTGTACGGTATAGGAATACGCGGAAAAGCCCACGATTGGTTTGCATCATATCTAGAAAGTAGAGAGCAATTGGTTGAGGTAGAATTCTACAATAAAAAAAACAAAAGAAGTACAGCTCATAAGATCAGATGTCAGACCAATACAAGCTTCAATTCCCCAGGGAAGCGTTATAGGATGTCTTCTATTCCTGATCTACATTAACGACCTTCCCAAAACCATAGAAAAGCCGTGTGTTCTATTTGCGGACGATATTTCAATCCTCACCTCATGTCAAACAAATATAAATCTAAATGAAAAATTTAATTACATTTTTAATAATATAATTAACTGGATGAATGATCATAATCTCGAAATAAATTTTACAAAAACCAAACTAATAACATTCCATCCACGTCAAAAAAATCAGATAAATATAAATTTCACAATTAATGAAATTAAATTAGAAACAGTTAAAGAATTCACCCTCTTAGGTTTGACAATAGACACAAATATTAATTGGAAATCGCACGTACTTAAATTGAATTCAAAAATTTCAAAATTTTCATACGCCCTCCGGGAGATTAAAAAGACTACCAACCTACAAACCGCAATAGTCACATATTATGCATATGCCCATGCTTGGTTCACTTACGGTATCATTCTATGGGGAAATAGCACGGACGCTTCTTCCGTATTTATCCTACAAAAACGTCTTATACGAATAATTACGAATATAGAACAAACCGACAGTTGCAAACCATACTTTAAAGAACACAAAATCCTCACCTTGATTGGTATTTATATTTTGGAATTGTGTAAATTGGTGCGTAAATATCCTGATACATACAAAACACGAGGAGATACACAAACAAGCCATTCGTTCCGTCATAAGAACAGATTAAATTTACCTCAGTCCCATCTTAAAATGCACTCTTCTAGTCCTTATTCTATGTCAATTAAAATATACAATAAATTACAAGAAAACTTAAAACAAATAGAAAAATCAAATATATTTTTAAGCAAAGTAAAACAATTCTTAATTAATAAAAGCTATTACTCATTAGACGAATATTTTAATGACAAAATTTAACTATTCTTTGACTGATAATTTGACTAATTGTACTATAGAAATACCAAACTATTTCTGGTTTTGCCTCTTCACTATTATTATATATTAAATAAACATTAAATTGCATAATAAAAATATGACATTTTAAAATAACAAATATGCACCCAATAAAACTGAAATACAATAATATTACAATATTACAAATAACCAAATATAATAATAAATAATAAATTTCAATAAAAAGCAATGATATAAATATAATAAAATAATCTACTTAATTTCGAATTTCCTTTAGTCTTACGGAATTAAACGGTTCAAATAATAAAAATGCACCCATTAAATTAAATAAAATATACCTGGAATATCATAATATTATAAATAGATAGAATATAGAAACGAATGATATAATGAAATATAATAATTAATTTCTTAATAAATTAATTATATGAATACAATAAAAAAGAAAAAAAAAACCGTCTACCTAATTTAATTGTGTGTTATGGAAAGTTGATAAAAGCGCTCTTCCTCTCTCCTACCTATTTATCTAATTTTGCTGTGCCCGACAGGGTCCATAATTGTTTCTTCTTAATTGTTTTTACCACCTGTATATGTACATTATGGATTGCAATAAATAATTTGAATTTGAATTTCCTAAATCTATGTTATTTCCCATTGCGCCAACACTATAAACCTAAGCACTTCAATATCTTAATTTTACGTCGTCATGTTGCGTAATGTGTGTTGTGAGCGCAAGCGACACAGCTCTCCCGTTCGAAAGCCGAAGCGAGACTGAGCGCGGGTGGCGGGCGGTAGAGAACCAACTTCAAGACCGATAGTTTAGGCATTTTCTTTTTACGGTGAAAATAATAGGAATTTCAAAAAAATAAAAAAAACATAAGACCTGCTTTATAGGTAGTTCAGTTAGTATGCCAAGTTTCATGATTTAATTTTAAGTACACTCTTTTGCAAAAAAAACGGGCACCTAAGGAAATTTACGTTCTAAGGTCGATTTCAGTTAATTAAATGAAATTTATTTCTTTGACGTAGTCTGTATACTTATAATCGTGTACATTAATGCGCGTGAAGTGAATTCGGGCAATTAAAATAAAAAAAAACGATGGATTCTTTAAAACCGATGTACACGCTCAAACAATAAGAAGTGGTCGGCAATAAAGACAAGATTTTTTTTTTCACTTTTTTTAATTAAATAAAGTTACAAATGTAAAAACCTAATAACGAGTGTGACCTCCTCTTGCCAAAATCACAGCTTGAATCCTTCTGGGCATGCTTTCCACGATGTTTTTAATAACGTTTTGAGGAATACGTTTCCACTCTTCTGCAATGACTCTTTTTAGCTCCCCGATGTTTTGTGGAGAAGGTTGCACTGATCTTACCCGTCTCTTTAGAATATCCCAGATATGCTCAATTGGATTGAGGTCAGGACTTCGAGCTGGCCAATCTAAACGACGGATCCCAACTTCTTGCATGTACGCTTCCACGTCGCCAGAACGGTGCGGGCGAGCATTGTCGTCCATAAAAATGGAATCTTCCCCAAGTGCAGTCAATGTGGGTTGTGCATATGGAATTAGGACTTCCATTATGTACCGGTGTGCATTTAATGTTCCATTTTCTATGAAAACTAACTCCGTACGCTCCGTCGAATTAATTGCTGCCCAAAACATAACGGAGCCTCCGCCATAAGGAGTGATTTCTTCGAAACACACTTCCGCATAGCGTTCCCGTGGTCTTCGCAGCACTCGCCAGCGTCGGTCCTCTCCACACAAAGAGATTCTAGCTTCATCAGAAAACAATACTTTATTCCAGTCCTCCAGAGTCCATGAAGCACAGTTCCGAGCAAACTGAGGTCGAGCAATATGGTGCTCACGGAGTAACTTAGGGCCCCGAGCTGGGCGGTAACTCCTGATATTGGCAGCCAAAAGCCTCCTCCTGACCGTCCACAAGCTAACTTCTACTCCTCTTACTTCTTCAAGGCTCTTCTTCAGGTCCACACTTGACGCCTTACGATTCCGCAACGCCTGACTCACCAAAAAGCAGTCATTTCTTGGTTCTGTGCATCGTTTTCTTCCCGAACCGGGTCTTCTTTTGACCGAACCGGTCTCTTGATACCGTTGCCAAGTCCTCTGGACAGTTGAACGACTCACATTTAGCCGCTGAGACACGTAAGTTTGCGAACAACCTTCTTCAAGTAGGGCTATAATTTTACCGGCCCTTATCGCTTTATCACTCATATCAAAAAGTAGTATTTAATGTAAAAAGAAAGATTAAATTGTTTAATTTGCAGAAAATATCCAAAAATTTTTTAAATATCGTAATCAGTTAAAAATCGTTTCAGCAATTCGCGCCATTAGTAAAGCAATTTTAGAATAATCGGCTTATCGTTCGGTTTAGAGACTTTAGAGGTAACTTTGGTTTTTTTTTCTATCGAGAAAATTTTGTGGAATCGTGTTTTCGTCAAACATAGGACTTAGCATTAATCCTCAACTTTACCGTATATTTATTTCAAAATTATTGCTGCAGTATTTTCGGCGTAACGGAGGATCATGCTAAGCGATCTGAGGTAGTATGGGCTCTTAATGAAACATTGTCGACCATGATTGTCTGGCTCAAAGCAATCGCCGTAGAGATTGCTGAGATTTTATCATTGTTCTAGCGGGATTTGTTTAAACTAACCACAGTGCAATTATATGAGTAAATGACAGCCATAAACAGGTGTAAAAAGATAAATGTTGAATTAAATGAATCTGTTTCAAGTTAATTTTTATCTGAACCAGAACACCTTTCAACATATTTAACGTCAGCATAAAATAAATAAAACCAAACACTCTTGAGTTGATTAAAATGTTCACTTTATTGTTAATTGTCTTAGAATACTATCTTAAGATAATGATAATCGTGTGTAGGTCATTTTGGCCGGCACCAATGATAAAATCTACTAATACTACATAATTATACACTTCTAATTAAACACTACGTGGTCGTGGATTTTAAAGTGTAAATGATGTTCGACCATTACAATACCCATTACCTTCGGTTAAACCTTATCGTGAGTTGGGAAGAGAGAAAGAAGAGATTTGTACTTTCATATGAAACCTGAATGAAGCCGTGTCACACAACAGCTCCTTGAGATCATTGTCTTGAACGAGTCGTTACTCTACTGCACATTGTTGCCACGTTCATTACTTTACGTAGTTCCCAAGACATAGCCACCTACTAGTTTACTTACACCCCATATGGCAAAACCAGATATAATAGCAAATACGGTTTTGGAAATGATTTGATGAACTTTACCATCCAAAATAAAGAACCCCTAATTTAAAATTGTATAGTAATAACGATGCTTCTCGTGAAGCTGCCAGCTTGTCACATACAAGGTAAAGCCTTAATAAGAGTGGAATCTTAATTATTGCACAAAGTGGCTTAGCCGATATCTATATACTATACTTACAATATATGGATATTTAAAAAAATGACAAATATTATTTCTATGTTTTCCGAATTTCTGGTGAAAAAAGAAAGTGTTTCACATCACAACCTCATATTGCAAGTCTTATTTTTCGGACAAAATAAAAGAGTAACACCCGTATCTATCAAGTTAAAGTAATTACTTGAGTTTAAGTAATTACTTATGCAAACATTTTATGCAATATAAATAATTTAAACGAAGTAAGAACGGTCAATGAAAGCAAAGTTAACATCCGTATCTACAGTCAAGTTAAAGTAATTACTTGAGCTTAAGTAATTACTTGTGCATTTTTTATGCAATAGGCAAGAATTTAAACGAAGTAAGAACCGTCAAAGAAAGCAAAGCTAAGAATTATAACTTTTTACAGATCTAACAATAACTAAACTAGAAAATAAAAATCGTATCATATATAATTACTTTTACTCAACTAACCACTTTGACTTATAATATATACTTCTTTTGGCATTGTCAGGTTACATAACATGGGAACGTGAAGTCATAGTATATTCCTAACATCCTCTACAAATAATATACTAATTAACTGACTAACTGTTAATTTAAACTAAAACCTGTTAGTACATCCTTGTTTTAAGTATTAAAGGAACTCGTCAATTTCTGGGGGTAATCAATTTAGATTGTCATCGGCACGCTAAGAAGCAGTTTATGAAGGAAAGCAAATATATGCAACTCATGATCTACCCTGGGTCCCAAACCAAACGGTTAATATCCTTAAAAAAAATTATATGTAATTTGCAAATAGAGAAAGAAAAATACTTATACGAGTACTACAGCAAGTACATTTAAACTTATCAGAATCTGTCCTTTATACTACTTTTTGGATTTTAAAGATATCATCATCATCATTCTCCTGCCCTTATCCCAATTTCTTTGGGGTCGACTCGGCATGTCTTCTTCTTCCATACTTCCCTATTACTTTATGGAGACATTTTTGAAGAAAACTAGAAATGCAAACGATATCAATACAAAAAAAAATGGAAATCTCACAGCATCTAAAAAATATTCAAAAAAATCACAAAACGGAATATTTGTAAGAATAAAGTTTTAAGAAAGGAATATTTGTGCAAAATGTGAATGTTTTCTATTTATACAATTTTAATATTGTTTATGTATAGATTTAGGAGATTAATCAATCAAAATTTACGACCACATACTGTCGCGAGCGTAGTTCATTCATGGAAAATCTTAACACCGCGATTCAGAAACTGGCGCCAAATGCACAACGCCATCATTCGAGCACAGAGTTAAACTGCTATAATATAATATAATGCATGGAAAGCGATCGAACAATCAAAATATATTTTGTAGATTTTCAAAGCAGCGCCATATAGAGTACCTATTGGTATCGAAAGTTTTTGAAAAACTCGGGCAGTCGATTTAAAAGTGATCTTGTGAGCACATTTTTTCATTAGTACTATTTTGGTTCAATAGATGTCTTTGCATGTATCTTAAGTAATGATGATGATTGCTTCTTGAACACTTTAAATTCATATTTCTTTTGATTAAGAGCACAGATTGCAATGAAACAAATGCCAAACGAATGCCTTCTCTAAGTTACGCATAATACTTGTGCATGAAACTAACCACATTGGTTTTGTAATTTTCACGTGATACTTAAACAATCAAACATAGTCGAAGACTCACAGACTGTAGACATACAGACAAACATACAAAAATTCTAAAATAGTAGAAATGGGTTCTGTTTGTTATTCTTTAACACCCCTACTATTTTTTTTCTAAATAATTTCAATCTATAGAAACGCCACGTCTACAGATTTATTATATGTACAGATATAGAAGATAGATACGGATGTACTTAAGTCTTACAGCTACAGTGTTTTACATTTATTACTTACGTCTAATATATTGTCATTTTATAGTCTACAATGATTCTCAGTAGCAGCCACGGAATTCGATATTCGCCCCCTATTACATGGAATATAAACTTAACTGGTGAAATATCAGTGCACCGTTTGGTACACCTTCGCCTAACTCTTCGGGGATAGCTGGAGTGAGGCTATGCTATGTAGATTTTCTTTTAACAAATAAAACAAATTGTTGATTCAAATTATCTGTTCACATTTACATCGTTATCGCGAAAAAAAAACAGCTGCCCCATACCATGAGCGTCGCCAGAAGGGGCAGGGGGGAACAACTGCCCCCCCTAGAGGCACCGGATTTAAAAAGAGTTATATATTTTCCTACCTGATGCCACAGAATTAGTAAGTACGTAATAAATTGTAGCGAACAATAATCAATCTCAAACTAACATATCTATAAGGCTAAAAATGAGCATCTGAGTACTCTAACACGCGTATCTATAAACAAGTCAGAGCGCTTACTTGAGTAAATGTCATTATTTGAGATACAATTTTTATTATGTACTTTAAAATTGCTTGAAGTTAGAACTGTTAAAAGTTAGAATTCTTTGCTTTCTTTGACGATTCTTACTTCGTTTAAATTCTTGTCTATTGCATAACAATACCCGGTGTCACTTTCACAATTAATACGAATCTAACGATACCTTTGATGCTAAAATCCATCGAGCTGTTCAGGCTGCAGAGCGTGCCAAACACTTGAATATGGCGCCAAAAATCCGCCATTATGTTGTTTTTATTTTGTTATACCCAGTGTCACTCTCACAGTAAATACGAATCTAACGACACCTTTCAAGCTAAAATCTATCAAGCCGTTCAGGCCGCAGAGCAATTATACATACATACATAATCTCGAAAACATAACCCTCCTTCTGGCGCAGTCGTTTAAATAGTGTTTACAGTTTTTTTACTTAAGGTATTTTAGTAAAAAAGTGTAAACGATTTGTTTCACAGTTTCAATTATTAAGTTGTAGTAAGCATTTAAAAAATTACTTTATGTCTTGGCAAAGTACAACGTCGTACAACGCTTAGGTACGTTCTCGAACTAATTAATTACAATAATTCAAACAAGACTTAACTCATAACTGGGATGTTTTAAAAACTTATCTTTAGGTCCCCAATAAGTATGTATTAAAATATAGCACCAAACACCACTTCTTTACCTATTAGTGTTAAATTCGAGAAACCTCTAGAACGAGGTGGACGCTCGAATCCCAACTAAAATGCAATTATTGATTTTTAAAATGCAACTTTCAAGTCAAAATTATATTTCAGCTTGAAATTCAAGCCTTAAAAGTGCTTGGACCCTTGCCCAGGGTCTCTCTAAAGTAGATGACGTGAACCCATGTCAACTATTAGCTGATGCAAGTGGCTCGTCATGAGAACCAAAGGGCTCTACAGACTCACGCCGAGAACCCCCGAGCAGCGTGAATGATATTGGTTTCTCGCCATCTCGTTCCCATTGAAAACAAGTATCAGCGATCCTTCTCGCCGAGACTTCTCGCGTGAGTCTGCAGGGCGTATTAATATTATTAGAACCAATCGTAGCTCAGCTACATTATGCTAGTATTATGTTATTCTAGTTGAGACAAAATAAATACAGTTTGTGCTCAAAGTGTGTAGAGTGCGTCATGGTTCTGTGGGCGCGTGTGCGTGGCCGTAGTCGGAACTCACGTCGCGCGTCGCCATCTTGTTCTTTAAATGAAAACAGCGCCCTCCTGCGCTATGTCATGCAAGCTCCAAAATAATCATACAGCACATGCAGTAGACGAAGCTGACAGAGGCACTGCGTCAGACGGAGTTGAGGAGGGGCGCGGGAGCCGCGGGCGGCGGGGGCTCGTCCAGCGCCGACGCGTCCAGCTCGGCGAAGCAGTCGGGCAGCCGGCGGTGCAGAGTATCCGGCACCAACCGTGTTAGCGCCGCGCTCAGCAGCGGCAGCGAGCCGAACAGCAGCGTCGGCAGCCACCACTTGTACACCGCCTGCCATGCAAAAGTAATGTACATTTTAAAAAGGGGCTCATTTAACTCGGGCAATCTAACGAGAAAGACATAAGTGTAGGGAGCACTCTTCGGTGTAGACCCACAGCTGCTGCATAGTACTCACCAGCAGCGGCGTGAGTGGCGCGAGGATGGCGCCGACGCGGCCGAACGTGGAGCAGGCGGCCAGCAGACGCTGGCGCGCGCGCGTGGGGAACAGCTCCGCGGTGTACACGTACAGCGCGTTCAGCGTCATGGTGGCGCCCATCTTGCCGGTCAGGTACAGCCCGGTGCCCCACAGACCGCTCGCTGAAAAACAAGCGAATCAAATTGTCAATAGGTATACTTGACCATCAGGTAGTACGAGTGGTCAGCGCAATCTATACAGCCACAATGAAATAAATCATCGCCTTTATATCCGTCGGACAAATTACAAAGCAGTACAGGAACAACATCCTTGTCACATTAGCTTTCTAAAATGGTGTCAAAATTCCCAGTTTTATCAAGAGTATGAAAAGGAAACAACGGTTGTCCCAAACAAAGCAGTATTCAACACTTAGTAGTACACTTTTTCGCTGCACGCCTTCCTTGTTGCAGATTTTCTTGTTACCGCTATGTAATGTTGACTGGGCCTTGGTAGATCAGATAACTAAATTATCAGGTCAAAACAGTAACTTAAAATAGGATCACGACCCGCAGGATGACTTAACATCTTGTTGTTCTGGTCCAACAGAAAAAGACGGCAGACAATTTAAATACTATTAGGCACGCCCGGCCCGCGCAGACGGGCACTAGCAGAAACTTGTCGAATACGACTTCTCCAACTTTTAGAGTCGCTATACCTATCTCAGGAATAGGATTTTAAGGAAAAAGTGTTGGAAACCTTTTTGTAGATAGTTGCATGATCTACAACTTTGGCGATTCTATTTTTATAATAACATTTACCATTTACAAGAAAAATGCAAAAAACATTATTAGGTTCTTTAGGTAGTGGTATTAGTAGGTTGTTATTTTGGTCGTAATGGTGTAGCTAAGACGTGTACCTACCAATAGGTACTTGGGGTGCATGAAAGGAGCCTCCCCGAGTGACGCATTCACTGATCCACTATACGCCCGGCGCACCCTGAACAGTCAGCGAATCCCTACGCTGACTGGCTCATAATTTCACCACGATGACAATCTCAAGTCCTCCTATAAAACCGGCTTTGTGCGTAGCCTTGATTAACATCGAAGGGTTCTTTCAAAACAAATCGGAAATTCTCTCCAATTTGTGCCGCAAGACTGACTGCGGAAACCCATCGAGAAGAAATTCAAAGCTGGCCACACATCGATGGACGCATGCTTATCGCCGAGATCTGTCACCCAAAGCACGGTAACGCAGTGTTTGCTGCTCCCGGCGTAAGCATACTTTCCACCAAATGCTCAAAAGAGAATGGCATAGAAATTATCACATTAGATGTCGGTAACTGCTCCACAACTTCCATTTATAAACCACCCGGCACCACATTTAATTTCGCTCCACCAGAGAACTTTAACAGCCAGTCAATCAAAGTTGTAATCGGTGACTTCAACAGCCGCAGCACGCAGCGGGGTTGACAATGGCAAAAAGGCTTGGAGTACTATTCGAAAGCTGACCAGCGAGCCCCCTAAACCCGCCCCGCCAAGCCAAGTCACCGCCAACCAGATAGCTCATCAACTGCTTTAAAATGGCAAACCAACACGCCGTTCCAGCAAAATCCCTAACTCACAAAAACCTGATGGTAACGATATCACTAAATCATTCAACCTCACTGATATCGTTTCAGCGATTGGTGGCCTTAAGTGGAGTAAAGCCTATGGAGTGGATGATATCTCAGTTGAGCAATTAAAACAGCTAGGTCCAGTTGCTGTGTCGTGGTTGCTGCAACTTTACAACAATTGTCTGAAATCAGCTTCAATACCCCGTCTCTGGAGAAAATCTAAGGTCATCGCAATTCCTAAGCCAGGTAAAGCAGCAGACGATATTAAAAACTTCCGCCCTATCTCTCTACTATGTCATACATATAATCTATTCGAGAGAATGCTGCTGAACCGTCTTACGGGCGTCATTGACCCAAAATTGATTCCCGAGCAAGCTGGTTTCAGACCCGTCAAGTCTTGCAGTAACCAGACTCTTAAAGCGGTTCAACATAATATTGAAGATGGTTTCGAGGGAGGAATGGTCACTGGTGCTGTATTTGTGGACCTATCAGCTGCTTACAATACAGTTAACCTCAAGTGGCTGTTGTGGAAGGTCGTCCGCGTACTCCGAGAACTTCTCCACAACCACCGATTTCAGGTACACCTTCTCTCGGAAAAAAAATCGTTAGAGAGCACAGAAAAACGGCCTACCCCAAGGTAGTGTCTTGGCTCCGCTCTTATTCAACAGCTACACCAACGATCAACCATCCTCTTAACTAACCTCCCGCTTTCGTTATGCAGACGTCCTTGCCCTTACCTCCCAAGCCACCACCTTTGAGGAGGTCGAAGTGTACTTATCATACGCTCTTGGTGACTTAGCCACGTACTACCATGCCAACTCACTCAAGCCCAATCCGATCAAAACGCAGTCGTGCATATTCCATCTTCGCAATAAAGAGGCGAATCGCAAACTTAACATCGTTTGGGGTCCATCGAGCACAGCAACTTCCCAAAATATCTCGGTGTTACTCTGGACAGGTCACTAACATTCAGCAAGAACTGCAACAACATCAAGCAGAAGGTGCACACTCGCAACAGTCTTTTACAGCGACTAGAGTCGTCTAAGTGGGGTGCTTCGCCTGACGTCATGCGGACTAATGGGCTGGCGCTATCATTCTCTGCGGCTGAATTTGCGTGCCCCGTGTGGAGTCAAAGGTATGCTTTAAATACCCTTGAGAATATTTAGGAGAATGCTCTTGTTTGTATGCATTATGTTTTTCAGTTACTGACATTTATTAATTGTTAACTGTAATTGTAAACGTGCATCAAACAATTAATCAATTGTAATTGCAAAGTTTTATTTAATAAATTGTTAATTGTGTTATGCTTACGTCACAATTAATTATTCTAGTTGTTAGTTGCAACTAAATTTGACAATTTAATTGTTAGTTGTGAGAACGGTTACCATGCCATTCAGTGCATCACTCTGATCCCCCCCCCCCACAGACCTTTTGGTCGGTTATTAAAAAAATTAAGCTGTTACATACATTTTGCCCGTGTAGGTATTGCACTTTTGTAGGAACAGCGGATATTTTTTTTAATAACCTACGAAAAATTGCTATGTGGGGGGGTTCAGAATGATGTACTGAATATATATTATGGTTTCCGTTTTCGCGTCGGTGTCCTTTCCGGGGTGCAAGGAACACCGACGCGAATATAGTATAATTATCGTTCGAGACATTAGGTCCTGACGCTGTCATTGTGTGTGCGCACAGTCTGGGAGCGTATCTTATCAAGTCAACGTTGGTGTCAAGTTGTATCAGTAGGGCTAAAGTCAAGGTGTGAACATTCGGCCGTTGTGACACGCGACATCAATATCATTGCCAATCGCTGAACTTGATGAACCATAGACTTGCGCGTGTCGCAGTGATACGGCGCGGCGTCACATCTCATAATATTGCCTACATTTATTTATAGCTTTATTGCCTTACACATATTATTACTCGCATACACTTACTTAATTGATTGGTCGTATACATCCATTATATTTAACGAATTCATGTTTACCTCATAACAAGACCGATAGGTACTCACATAAACACGACATTTATATTAAAATCCACATTCCTGAGTAAGCGACTAATTATCACCATAATGTTTACTGTGCTCGTGGTACATTTAATACATAAAATTAAATTAAATATTGCGCATCAGATATGGCTTTTTAACATGACGACTTTTTTATACATACATATGTATAGGTAATTATATAAAACATATCAGAAACTTCTTCTATTGCCTAGGTACCTAAGTATTTATGTGGTTCATTTCATATAACAGTAGTTTCAAAGATGAACGAAGTGAAGAATGAACTTATTAATTAAGCAATTCAACGATGTTGATGTGAACTCTCGCTCCGAATGGTAGAACAAACAAATGACATGAGCAGATGAACTTTCATAGTGTTATTTTGCCGGGTGTAGTGAGAACGTTGAATGCAACGAAAATGAACCACCCCCGTAATATGTATGGACGTATAACATGGACTGCTCGAACTATACTATACTCGTTCCTTAACAGTAATTATTATGCGTTGTGGCAGGAGTGTTATGGATAGCAGGTCACCTTGCGGCAGGCACGAGGAGGCGATGAGCGCGGCGGCGGTGAGCAGCAGCGCGGCCGTGAGCACGGGGCGGCGGCCGGCGCGGTCCAGCAGCAGCGTGTTGGCCAGCAGCGCCGGCAGCTCGGCCGCCGCCACCAGCGCGTAGTTGGCGTGCGCCGAGCCCGCCAGCGCGTGCGCCTGCACGGCCAGCCCGTAGAACACGAACACGGCCGACATCCACCACACGAAGCACACGCCCAGCCGCCGCCGCAGCACGCTGTACCTGCAACCACGCCACCACCACTATTACTCTGCGGCGGGGGCTTTTTAGCGCGTGTTGCACAATCTCAGAAAAGTGCTGTTGGTTTTTTTCAGGATCAGAATCAGTACTTTATTTGCTTTGAATGTAGGTACAGGTATAAGATGTTGTACATAAATTAATGAGATCAGCTACCGTCTACCTTACTGCGTGCAAATTATTATAAATATTAAAATAAACAAAATAATCTCATAAAACAAAATAGAATTTAAAGTGAACAAGTCTTAAATGGTCAAATTTGTAATTAAAAATCGCAATCACAATCTGGATAAACTCATATCATCTAGAAAGTCTTTGACTGAGTAATAACATTTTCCTAAAAGTAGTGCAGTTATCTTAGATTTAAAAATGTTTAAAGAGCAATCATGAGGTATTCTATTATAAATGACAGGTCCCATTGTCGTTATACTTTTCCTTAACAGTGCTGTTTTGTAATTACTCGAATGTAGCAAGTTCTTGTTTTGGGATCTCAAGGGGCCGTTACGTGTTCTTATATTGACCAATGACGGAAATGAGTTTAGATTGGTTTTTACAAAAATTGCCACCTTTAATATGTACAAACATGGAAAAGTCAGTATCCATAAAGACCGAAACACAGGTTCACAGCTGTCTGTGCTTTTAAGGTTAGTCATAGATCGAATACACCGTTTCGGGTCCTTAAAAATCTCCTCCCTCTCACTACAGTTACCCCAAAATATGGTTCCAAATCTTAGCACTGACGCAATTAAACCATGATAAGCTAGTAGAAGTGTATCATGGCTAACTTTGTGTGATGGGTTATGCAGTACGTAGGCTGATTTATTTAACTTTTTACATACGACATCAGCATGTGGTTTCCAAGTCAAATTGTTGTCAATCAAGATGCCCAGAAACGTAACAGAAGTTGTATCCACTTTTAGAACATTAAAACTGACATTCATATCATCAGCGCGTATTCTTTGGTAGAAGTGCATTACTTTTGTTTTTTGTAAATTGATTATTAAGTTATTTGTATCAAGCCCATGTATAATTGTTTCTAATGTGTTATTAATTTGCATTTCATAGTATTTTTTTATATTGTCTGTGAAAGTTCGATTGATTAAACAAGATTTAGTTCCGATTATAGCCACGCGCCAAAAGATCCAAGTACAGCTAGTGTTGCGCATGTGTCGCACTGCGTTGTACTGGGAGAGTATTTTCCCATATGGTTTTTTTTTTTTGTTTGCTCTAATTTTATTTAACGTTCATCATCAAATAAATTTAACTATTCTTTATTAATAGGGGGTGGAAGGGGAATTTCATCGGTACGAGTAATTGAAAAAAAAAATCATCTGTTCCTTACATTTAGTCCGAGTCGGTAGGTATTGCACTTTTGTAGAAAAAAGCTTGTACGGGACAGTTTAGTTCCTGAACTGTACACTATAATTGTTCGGTTGTTAAGTAGGTAGTGAGTGTGGCCAACATGTAAAACTCTTCACGTAGTAACCCAAAAGTTTATTTATTACAATTATCGTACACCGTAATAAAGATTGGTGATTCCTACATGTATGTCTGTTCCGCGTGTTGGTTAGTTGCACACTGAGTAAAAATATTAGTTGTGACAAGTGAACCAGTTGATTCGCTTCGTCAGCCAGAAGTCGGGTCAATGTACGTAGACCGTACATACTCCTAACCCAAGCAAGGGATGAGGAGAATATAACCATGTAAGAATCACCAGTACAAAGGAAGAAATTATAGTAAAAAATGTAACATTGTAAAAAGTAAAAAATATTAAAAATACAATTAAAATAGAATTTTAAAAATTAAATTCAATATCCGTGTTGGAATCCATTGTGGACCTTATCGGTGGATGGTTGCCGCTCGTCATCCGCTCTCCCTCATCTCTTGACTTCTTTGAAGGCGGGCGATCTAGTAGCGAGCGCGACCTGAACAGCCTTCTCATCCTAGCCTCAGGTTTCTTGGACTGCATTTCCACGTCTGCGGTACTATGTCGAGTAACACGATTTGCGTCATCTGTTGTCTTCGTACAATAACCGCGCTTTTTTGCCACCCATGCAATTATTGCAACTCCGATTACAGTCAGTAATACGTAAGAAATGACGTACTGATGTATATCGTGTGTTGTTAGTGTTACCGGAAGTTGTTCCATACTTTTCAAGTACCGCAGTCGTTCTTCGACGACAGCGATGTCTTCGTTGTGTTTTACTTGCAGCAGAGGTGTTGTATGAGTATTTATGATGCCATTTATTGTTTTGTCCAGGGTAGGGACTTGGATGTCGTAATCTAATTTGGCGTTGCTGTCGTAGTTGTTGTGGGAGTGTATTTTCAGCTCCTTTGTTTGAAGAAGGCATCCTTGTTGCAGCGACACTATAGACGACGTGTTGATGACGTGCGATCTGATATCATCGTTGCAGACAGTACGTATAGTGCATGTGTTGCAACATGTCACCAGCCATGTGTTCGTGTTATGTAATGCGATCCAGGCCGTTTCACATTTCGTTTGTTCCGTAATGCATGGCAAGGTTGAATGTTGACCTAGTAGTCTGGCTTCGCACGGTGTTTCGGCGTTTTGTAAACTAAAAATAGGCAAGTTCATAATGCAGACGAGATTTTCCGGTCGCCTCTGGATGCAGCGATTTAATTCTTTTTCGTTGAGTCTAATGTAATTGTTCTTCTCCAGGTTCGCTGCGATGTACTTGAATGTCACAGGAATAACAGTCGTTTCGTCTTCCTTCTGTGGATTTCTCATGGGCAGTGGAATAATCTGGTACACAATAAAATCCTCGTCGCTTGCCAGTGGAATGTGGAGCTCGTACAAGAAGTAGCTGTCGGTTACACGTGCTTTCACGTAAATTAATTTGTAGATATCTTTCATATCTTCTTGAATATTGTCGATCGGTAACGTCAATGTTTTAGGTAGCTTTCCTGATATAATTGTCAACTGTTGCATTAAGTTGACTGGAGTTATTAAGTGAACATCCATACGTCCTTTATAGATATCCAGGAATGTGTTGAAAAAGGTTTCTTGAATGCTTTTCAAGTTCTTCAATAATAAGTGTGCAGCTAGCGACGTCGAGGTAAGAAAGCTCGTGGCCATGGCTATTTCAATTCCTGATTCAATCTTCGCTAATCTCAAATCAGTTTCGTTCATAAAGTTGTTGACAAGTGTAAACTGCTGATCGATGTTCTCTTCGTTTTTCTTCAAGATGTCGTTTTCTATTTCAACTATAGAAGTCTGGTTTTTTACGAGCTGCAGGATGTAATCTTCATTCTTCTGCACATTCTGGATATCCTTGTGATATTGGTCTGCAAATCTCTGATCCAGAATTCCGAAGAGACTGTTTGCCACGTATCCCACTCCGTCAATCAGACCTCGCTTGCTGCGTCCCGCCAAGTGTTTATGGGGGGCCAGCAGTATGTCGTTGTAGTATTGCAGAAGGTCCAATTCGTGCGAAAGCTGACGAATTGTGGTTTGACAAAATCTTGGTTCCAACTTATTGCAGAGGTCCGAAATGTCTTGTAAGTAGTTTTCGAACCTTTGTACTCCGCTCCAGTAGGTAGATAAGTTGTAGTACATCAGCAATCGCCATTCGTCATGGATCAGCTGTACTTTTCCAATGGTGTCGTAGTATATGGGGCGATCACTTCCTAAAGTTGTTATTTGAACACTTGATGATTCTTGTGGAAGGACACTGCCTTGTATTCTGGTCACCAAGTAGATGAATGATAGTTTGGTTAACATGATGACTTGAAGATTGTTTTCTGTCGAGTTTTCGGTGTAGTATGTCGCGGTTTTGTTGAGTGAGTGAGTGCGTAGCGATTTGTGGTTTGTATTTATTTGCTTAGTTTAGTGCATAGTTTTAATTGGCAACAGTGACAATTTTGTGATCGGACGCTTTAATGTGCCACCTTGCGTTTTTATAGTTGCGACTCGGACATGTCCGTCGCTGCCCGGATGCACTTCGGTTATGCGCCCCAGGGCCCACTTTCCTGGTGGGAGGTTGTTTTCCTTTATTAAGACAACATCATCTGTCTTGATGTTAGGCGTAGGTTTCAGCCATTTACTGCGAGCCTGTAGCGATGTTAAGTAGTCTGAGGACCAGTGCTTCCAGAACTGATGGAACATGTTTTCGGTTAACTGCCACCTTTTGCGTAGATCTAAGTGGCGGTCATCTTCATAGCTGGACAACGGAAGTGTCATAGTTGGACTGCCGGTAAGAAAATGTCCCGGAGTAAGATAGTTGTAGAACTCATCTGGGTCCTCTGTGAGGGGGCAGAATGGTCTGGAATTCATGCATGCTTCTATTTTTGCCAGTAAGGTCGAAAATTCTTCATAGGTGAGTTTCTGTTCGCCTAGAACTCGACGTAAATGGTGTTTCATAGAGCGCACCGCGGCCTCCCATAGTAACCCCGCGGTTGGCCACGCAGGGGCGTTAAAATGCCACTCCACTTTCATTTTGCTTAATTCGTCAAAAAATTCAGAGGGTAACTCCATTTTGAACATTTCGAACTCGTTGTTCAGCATTTTTGAGGCTCCGGTGAAGTTTGTGCCGCAGTCCGAATAAACATGACTTGGTGTTCCACGTCTTGAGGACATCCTCTGGAAAGCACCCATGAAAACTTCAGTGCTCAAGTCTGAAACTAGTTCTATGTGAACTGCCTTTGTTGCTAAACAAACAAAGATTGCGATGTAACCTTTGGATGTCTTAACGCCTCTTCCTTTATTTAATTTGACGTCTACGTGACCCGTAAAATCCACTCCCGTGTGAGTGAAGGGTCGGGACGGTGTCACACGCTGTGGTGGAAGATCGGCCATGAGCTGGTAGTTTTCCGTAGCTTTGAATCGATGGCACCTTATACACCGTCGCAACTGAGTTTTTACTGCTCGGTTACCTCCTATTATCCAATAATGTTGACGGATGAAGGCGAGCGTCAACCGGGCTCCACCATGTAAAGTAGCGGTGTGAGCTTGGTTTATCAGTAGTTCTGTGAGTCTATTCTTTCGTGGTAGAATTGCGGGATTTTTCATTCCCGGCGGTAAGTTGGTTTTGTTCAGTCGTCCGCCGACACGCAAGACACCCTCCTTGTCTAGGTAAGGCCATAGTTTGCTAATTTTGCTTTTAGTGGGAACATGTTGATTTTTTTTAGTAATAGATCATATTCTGTGCTGAATTCCAATCGTTGAACATTTCTTGTTATTATGTTCGTAGCGTAGTTAAGTTCATTGGCCGTTAGGTCATTGTGTTGTGTCGGTTGATCGGCATCACATTTCTTCATTTGTTTTGCGTTGCTAAGTGAATTTGTCTTGAATCGCATAATCCAAGCGACAATACGCGTCACCCAGTTTAATTTGCTGGAATTGTTTAATAAGCTGATTATTAAGTTTTCTGATTGTCTTAGGGTTGGCACGATGATTTTTTGTTCCATCTTAGTTGTAAATAGACAACTACGTTGCTCCTCGGGTTTGTCTGTAAACGTTCTCAGTGTTGCAGGTCCATTCCACCACAAGGGAAAATTCACCAATTGTTTTGGATATAACCCCCTGGTTGCGCAATCTGCAGGATTATTTTTTGATTCTATGTAGAACCAATGGGATGCTGGTACCACTTGCTTGATCTTGACGACCCGGTTTTCTACGTACTTTTCCCATTTGGATGTCACTCCTTGCAACCAAGCTAGCACCACTTTTGAATCGCACCAGGCCCATATAGTTATGGTGTGTCCTGTTAGTGACTCGATGATTTTGTTTACCAACTGTGATAGAAGTAGTGCCCCGCTGAGCTCAAGTCTTGGAAGAGAAAGTTTTTGTGCGAGCGGAGCAACCCTAGTCTTTGCTACAAGCAGGCTTAATTTAAGTTCTCCGGCTTCGCTCAACGCTCGTGTATAGATGACGCAAGAATATGCTTTCTCGCTTGCATCGCAAAATGCAAGAAGTTCAATTTTGTTTTGGATGTTTCCAATCCAGCGATTTATTTTTATAGTTTTCATTTCGTCTAGTTGATCTTTCAGTTTCAGCCACTCTTCTTGTATGCTAATAGGTACCGGTTCAACCCAAGTTAAATTTTGCATCCAGACGCTTTGAAAAATTAGCTTGGCTCGTATAGTGACCGGTGAAAACCAGCCGAGGGGGTCGTATAGTTGTGAAATCTGAGACAGTAGGGATCGTTTAGTCAGTCCCTTTTGTGAGTCTTGTTTCAGGTTCCAGTTGAACGTAAATGTGTCCGCCGTAGGGTTCCAGCCAAGGCCAAGTGTTTTCGTGCAATCTTCTTGTTTAAAGTCGAAGTTAGTCTTAGAAATTTGGTCTTCCCGAAGATGTTTTAGTAATTCGGTACAATTGCTGGACCACTTCCTTAAGTTCATACCTCCTCGCTGAAGTAGTTGTATCAAGTCATTTTGTAGTTGTTTAGCAGTTTCGAGAGAGTTGTGGCCGCTAATTAGGTCATCGACATATAGCTCGTTTTGTAGTATTTTCGCTGCGTCAGGGTATAAGTGACCGTCATCGCTAGCCAATTGTTTTAAAGTTCGCATGGATAACCATGGCGCGCATTTTGTGCCGTTTGTCACAGTCCGTAGAGCATATTCTTGTAGTTGTTCGTCCGGAGAGTCTCTCCATATGATTTTCAGAAGCTGCTGTTGGTCTTCGGCTATCCAAATGCATCTGTACATTTTTTCTATGTCAGCAGTTATTGCATATTTATAGGTTCGCCATTTCAGGATAAGGGCTTGAATATCCTTTTGTAGGTTAGGCCCTTTTTCCATGAGATTGTTCAAACTTTTGCCACTAGATGTTTTTTGTGACGCGTTAAAAACCACCCTTAGTTTAGTGGTTGTCGATTGGTCCCTTAGGACACCATGGTGAGGTAAATAACATTCAAGTTGGTTGGCTGTAATTTGATCCGCAGGCTTCATGTGTTGTAGTTCTAAGTACTCGCGGATAAAGTTTTTATACATCATTGAAAATTGTTCGTTTTTACTTAGTCTTTTTTCTTGATGTAGGAATTGCGCAATAGCAGCTGACTTGGAATTTCCAAGTTCTTTTTCGTAAGTTTGGGTCATGGGCATTTTGACTATGTATTTGCCATCTGAGCTTCGCTTGGTGGTTTCTTGGTAGTAACGTTCACATTGATCGTTTCTCTCCATGTCTTCCACACCTGGAGTAATGTCTTCACTCTCCCAATATTTCGACAGATCTGTAGTGTCGAGTAAGGTCAAGTGACAGTTGAAGGTCTTGAGTTTTCCACACAAGATCCAGCCCAGATGAGTTTGCTGAGCGATAGGTGTGTGTTGGTCGCCTTTTAGAACTCCGTCCAGGATGATGTCTGCGTAAACGTCAGCTCCCAGTAGAATATCTATTGAGTTTGACATATTGTAGTTAGGATCGGCCAGCTTTAAATTTCGAAGATGTGTCCAGCCCGCACTTTGGAAGGTACAGCTGGGCAACTTGTTTGTTAAGTTTTGTAGGGCTAATGCTTGCACGTTGAATTTATAGCTGGAATGTATCGATTGACAGTTGAGATGCAGGAGTCCCCTGCAAGTTCGTGATGTAGAACCTATTCCAGTCACAGCTGCGTCCAGTTTCTTTCGAGGTAAGCGCAATAGTTGAGCGGCATTCTCTGTTATTAAGTTTATTTGAGATCCCTGATCTAGGAGACCTCGTAGTGTTACGTAAGTTCCGTCAGCTGATTTAACTTTAACTAGGACTGTAGTTAATAAGATTTCAGTATTATCGGTAGCCAAGTGGTGCGCTGCCGGTTGTGTTGATGTCGACGGTCGTGAATTTATGGTTGATTCATCCTTGTTTTCTACAGTCAGTTCAGAGTCAGAGGGGTTTTTCGTATGCAGTAGTGTATGATGTTTTGAGTTACATTCGCGGCACGTTTTCCTTGAGTTGCAATTGTTGTTGCCATGGCTGTACAGACAGTTTTTGCAAAGTTTTAGTTTCGCAACTGTTTTGTTTCGTTGCGAAATATCCATATTAACAAACTTGTCACATTGCATCAGCACGTGATCGTTATTGCAGAGAGGGCATTTTCCAAATGACGCATGAAATGTTTTAGAGTATCCCACTTTCGTTGGATCTTCTGACTTCTTAAAGTTGCCTTTGAACTTGTAGTTATGCTTCCAGTTGTTATTGTTCGGTCTCTGTGTAGTTTTATTCTCACCCGAGTCCTTTAAGCAGCTCTTTGCGGTTTCGTGAGCGAGGAAGTTGAGTTCCAGGAATTTAAGGAATTCGTCTAGATCTGGCAATTCCCTATTGTTTTGCGTTTCCTTTGTATACTCGTTGAGTGTTGTGGGATCCAATTTTTGCGACATCATGTAAACAATTATCGGGCCCCAACTGCTGACTTCAACTCCCATGTTGCTGAGGCCGTTTAGGCACTCGGTTATCACGTCATGCATCCTTTTCAGGTTGTTGGCGTTGGGTTGCTGAATGGTGGGTAAGTGCTGCATAGTGCTCATAAACGAGGTGAACTGTAGTCGGCGATTGTCATACCTGTGAGATAGTATTTCCCAACAGGAATCGTAGTTGTCCGCACTGATTGACAGATGCTGGACGAGTCGTTCTGCTTCACCTTTTAGTTTCGTCTTCAGGTGTTGCATCTTCTGCGCCTTGGGAATACTCGGGTTAATGTGTATGGTTTCAAGGAAAATGTCCTTGAAAGTAATCCAATGAACATATTTACCGGTAAATTCCGGGATTTCAATTTTAGGTGTAGATTGTTGTAAATGAATCTTGGACCAAATCTTACTGTTTAGATCTCTTTTCAAGTTGTCGTATTTATGTTCAATGATTTCGTACTTTTCATTGTAATCTTCTCTCAGGCTAGACACCTTCAGCTCATCTTCAAGTTCCCAGTGTATCTTGTCGATGGATTGCCACTTTGATTTTAAGGTTGCTAGATGTTCTTCGAACTCCCAATTTTCTGTTATGAAGTCAATGTTTATCTTTGACATAGCCTTGGTTAAAGCCTTAAAATTGCGTTCTTGCTGAGTGATGAGCTTCTTGACGTCGTCCTCAGTTTCTTCATCCATTAGCCCAGAAAGATCGAAGTTTTGGTCTTGTTTTGGTTGTCTCTTGTGAAAAGCCAATAGATCCATAATATGCTTTTTAGTTGACTCGTACATAATCTTTGTTTTCGTGTAAACATCATTGTTAAAGTATCCGATGTTTTTATGTTCAGTGGTCTCCAACAGTATTTGATGCTGCTCATCAAAGGCTCCCCACAGTTGTTCTAAGTTCTTTAAACGTTTCTCCAGGTAATCAACGTTTTTCCTAGTTATGCTGTCCTTTTTGTAGTTGGTGCACAACGTTTTGATGTCTTCAAAGATGCCGACTTGTTTGGTAAGTAGTGCCATTGTAAGTCAGTAGTTTTAAGTTTGACTTAAGTGTAGTAGTAACGTACCTTAAGTTTAGTAGTAGTAGTAGTCAGTCGTAGCAGCCGCAGTAGTAGTTGGCTGGTTGACGTAGTTGAGTTTTCTTTGTTCGCTTGATTCACGAAGAAGTTCCAAAGTATTCACTCTTCGTTGTTTGCTCAGAGCTCTTGTACTCCTTCTACGAATATGCGCGCATTCTCAACTTGACTGGTGAGATCCGCTTGTGGAAGGCCAGCCAAGCCGATTCGCTGTCGTTTCCAGAGATACAATAACCCCAAACAGTGAAAGGCTCGAAGGACCATTAAATGTACGGGACAGTTTAGTTCCTGAACTGTACACTATAATTGTTCGGTTGTTAAGTAGGTAGTGAGTGTGGCCAACATGTAAAACTCTTCACGTAGTAACCCAAAAGTTTATTTATTACAATTATCGTACACCGTAATAAAGATTGGTGATTCCTACATGTATGTCTGTTCCGCGTGTTGGTTAGTTGCACACTGAGTAAAAATATTAGTTGTGACAAGTGAACCAGTTGATTCGCTTCGTCAGCCAGAAGTCGGGTCAATGTACGTAGACCGTACAAAGCTTTTTTTTTTATCTTATGAAAAATTTCTATGTGGGGGGTTCAGAATGTTGTACTGAGTATGTGGTTTCCTTTTTCACGTCGGTGTCCCTTCCACTCCGTATAGGTACGGCGTGGTCCAAAAAGTGCCGTCATAAAAAACCGCTTTAAAAAAAACTAACTTTTTACTATGTTAAAACGGCTTATTCACATTCTTTAAGGTTGACTATGTATTATAGAGGCATTTTCTAATCTCATTTGCATCAATAGTAACAAAAAGCGGTGTTCACGTTTTTTTTTTAAAAACGGGTCCCCTACAATTCAAAAACTATCAAGAATCGCGGAACATACATGGGGTATTTTCGGAAACCCCTGGGTATGAGGAATCATGTGACTATTTGGATCATCCTTGTGTGTGATGTTCAAATAAAAAATCTTAAAATAAGTATCAAAGTAAAGCAATAACAAAACTACGATATCTAATACATAATGCTGCGGTCTACATACTCGACATGAGCAAGCTTTGACTCACCTTGTGAGACAATCACGGAAAATAACTTTATTTGTTTATTACAATCATAATGATCCGCGATATGATTTATTCGTTACAAATACCTTCCAGCGGCAATCAGTGAGTACTTCAATAACTCAACGCGCACACCTAGAAGATGAAACTAATGACACAGTGTAACTCACTTGATGAGCGCAGTGAACAGCCCCTCGTCAATATTGGACTCTGCGCTGGCTCCAATCTGCTCCTTCTCCAGCAGCATCTTCTCGAGCACGTCGGGCGGCAGGCGCACGCCGTTGCAGCGCGCGGCTTGCGCGATGACGCGCGCCGCCTCGCCGTGCCGGCCGCGCGACGTCAGCCAGCGCACGCTCTCGGGCAGCAGCCAGGGGTACAGCAGCAGCAGCAGCGACGGCGGGTAGGCCACGCGCGCCCACGTGCGCCAGTAGCCCGCCAGGTAGTCCACCAGCGCCAGCGATGCCGCACCCAGTGACAGCGGGATGCCCAGCACCAGACTGGCCAGAATGCGATGCTCCACGCCCAGCCATTCTATCACTAAAAAAAGTCCTACGATATTATCCGGTAGGAACTTAACGGCGCACCTCAGGACATTACTAAGTTCATCGAATTCCTTTAGAACTCCAGCTGCTATATCACGTTTTGATATGCATGCAGAATGGGATCACTACGTTTTGGCCAGAATAGTCGACCCATCCCAAAATCAGTGTGAGGAGCCCCGTCACCCGAAATGTCGCATCTTCTGTCCTGCCCGTCGTGCCCAACTACCGTCATGACTAACATGAGGCAAACGAACTGCATCTGCGCAACTGTCCAGCCCTCGTATTCATTAACTTTAGATTCGATTTCGATTCCGGAAATCGTATGTCTATCTTTTTTTGACATAATGAAAGCGAGCGAGACAGACATACGACTTCCCAAATCGAAATCGAATCGAAGCGAATACGGCGGCATAATTTAAATCGTCGACCCGGGAAGAAGAAGTAACAAAGGAAAAAACTGATTTGTATACTCACTGAGAACGAAAGCGGATGGGTAGACGCTGGCGCCCAGCACGGTCTCCAGCAGCTCACCCAGCAGGTAGCTGTGGTAGGAGCCCGCGAAGGACTTGGCCAGCCCCAGTAGCCCGGCGCCCACGCCGCACACCACCAGCGCCGAACGGCGGCCCCATCTGCAACCACACGCCGCCAGGATATGAGCAAGTGCACTCTTGCCGAAGACCCCATCACTCACCGTAGGGTCAGTCATGTTGTACTACGAGATACGACTAATGTGGCCACATACTGGGCCAAGACAATTGATAAGAAGCACAAATCGAAACGAAAGAAGAACTGAGATGGTATGTAACGAGACTTTGTGATAATTACGTGCATGAAGTCGGTGAATGACTCGTGGCTAAATAATAACAGCCGCTCGGGTCGATCTTCAGATTAAACCGCGCTTGCCTAGGTTGGTTCGTGGATGGGTGACCACCCATTACATACCGAGTTTTCTCCGTGCCTCGGAAAGCACGCTAAGCCGTTGGTCCCGGCTGTCATTTGTAGATCTTTGACAGTCGATGTCGTTGTTAGTCAGTGGGCCCGCAACTCTTAACTCTCTCAACGTCTTACCTATCGTATTACTCATTACTAACTGGGTTGTGGGGGTCAGTTAGGCAGGCGCTCCATATAAAATACTAGTATTTAACTGCATTCGGTTAAGATGAAGCCGAACCCAACATACATAGTTGGAAAAAGGCTAGGCAGATGATGATAGTCGGTGAATGAAGGCTGGTTGCAATACTGGTTATAGGCCAGCCCTCTGGTCACGAGAAAAGTTGACCAAACGCTTAGCGATGTCCCGAAAGAGTAGGTGCGCACTCAGACCCCATGGTCCTAGTGTTTCAACCCCAAACGGCTCAAACACATAGCTACCAATGAGGTTACTGTATTTGCGCCGTTTGAGCACCCGCAGCAGCCGCACCAGCACAGCCCGCCGTGCTAGGAAGATGGGATGGCGCAAGGGTGTCGACACATGTTGCATCCCACACCAAAGGCCGACCCAACTTCTAAGGCATTATGGTCATACTGTCTGGTCTCTTCCCATCGTCGCGTGCTTATCCGTTGGGTTCTAAAACGGCTGGGACCCTGGGGCCATGATGTTCAAGGCAGCCGACTACTTCGCCACATTGACAGCGGTAAATTTAAACGAAGTAAGAACCGACAAAGAAAGCAACGCTAATAATTATAACTTTTGATGGTTCTAACTTCATGCAATATACTAAACTACATAATAAAAATCGTATCTTAAGTGATGACATTTACTCAAGTAAACACTGACTTGTTTATAGATACGCGTGTTAGATACTTACCTATGAATGTTATTTACATAATTTTATCATGTCCCATGCTTGATGGAAGGCGTAACATTAACGTCTTTATTATAACACGCACAGGATTGATTTTTGATCAATCAACAGTCCGGTCAGTGGTTAAAAATATGAGCATCGATACTAAAATAGACTGTTGAGCGAGTCGTGTCTCGCATGACTAGTGTTCCGTACCGAAACACAATTTAATGCAAGTTAACATTCGTTTAATCGATGCAATACAAACTTATCAAAAGTAAGTAGTCATTAGATCAATCATCAAAGAAGACAAACGGATCCTCATTTGATGTTAAGATAGTAGACCGTATGATATCGAGTAGGTACTCGGTGAACGTGATTTATACAACTGGGTAATTGCTCAGACTTATCCGTATTAAAATAAATGATGCACAAAGGAATAAATGTAACATTACCTGTCCGAGACAAAGCCCATGATGGGCAAGGAGATAAGCATGCCCACGTTGTGCACCGTGCCCACCAGGGAGCGCTTCCACTCCTGACATCCCAGGTCGAACTGGAAACAACACATACAATTCAAATCTGAAATGAGAAACGTTGAAAGTCAGAACCATGTGAGCACTTGGCAACTAACGTACAGTGGAGGCAGAGGGTCAACGCATGTCTCTTTTCTGACACATAGACATGATACGAGCAGGATGGAGTGGTCCACCGTCCACCGCGAGACTCACCGTCACGTGACACGTGCAGAAACCTGTTCCTTTCACAAGCGACACTAATGTACGCAAAAGTGCAAAAATATATTTTTTACGAGTCCTACGAACTCGTGTGAACCCGACTCGGCTAAAACAAGCATACTCGACACGAACACGCCCATTTGTGCGAAGGTAATACAGAAATATTATCCAACCTGTTCTGTGGGCACGTAGATACTTACGATATCTGTACAGTTGCTCATAATCGTAACATTAATCAACTTGTGTTTTTCTTACTTAAAAAACGGTTACGATACCAACCTAAGCAGTTCTTAACACTGTAATGACCTGACTCCTAATCATTTATTCCACCAACTTGCGTGGTGAACTGGTAAGTATTGGTCACTACGTCTTATAGAGCGGAGGCCTGTGCCCCAGCAGAAGGAATGTTATTATGCTGATGCTGATTATAGGGGCTGACTAAAACGCTCAGTGCCCTTTGTTTGATTAGCATGACAAGGTGTGATAGCCGATCGTACGGACGTTAGGCACTCGAGTAAGTAGTGTGCGCACCTCAGAGACGATGCTGCTGCCGTGCTGGTAGACGTAGTGCTCACAGGCGACGGCACTGGTGTTGTCGAAGGCGGCGGGGTGGCAGGCGCGCTCCGCGGCCGGCCAGCGCTCGCAGCGCGCGCGCGCCGGCAGTGCCCAGGCAGCCCACTCCGCCGACCATTGCTCCGCGCTCGCCACGCCCATCGACGAATTGCCCTCGCACTCGGGCACATGGCATCTGGGGACAATCGTTAGTTATACTACCCTGTAAAGAAAGTACCGGGAAATTATCAATAAAACACAAAATGTTAGTTATTCATCCAAAGTTATTTTATCACCTTCAAACTATGCTCCTTCAGAAACGATAACTTACGCCAACGAATAATCTAATTAAGGAAAAAGAAAGAAATCGGCTGGAGCAATATCTGGTGAATAAGGTGGTTGCTCGATGGTACTTGTTGACTTTTTGGTCAAAAAGTCGTTCACTATGATGGCCTTGTGCGAAGGCGCATTTAAGTGGTGCAAGATTCAAGAACTTTCTTTCCACAAATCTGGCCTTTTTCGTTCGTCTTAAACGCCGCATAACGCTCTAATAATTCTTTGTTTACTGTTTGACCTTCCGGCAAGAATTACGAGTGCACATTACCGCGATAGTCAAAGAAAACGGTCAACATGACTTTGTCTTTTGATCGACTTTGGCGTGGTTTTTTTTTTTGGTTTCGGTTCAGTTGGAAGGCGCCACTCCGAAACTTGTAGACTAGTTTGCATGTCAAACTCGTAAACCCACATCTCGGCACCAGTAACAATGCGTTTCATGAATGTTGGGTCGGAATTGACTCGTTCTAGTATGTCCTCAGTGACACTTTAATGCGCTTGAGTTTTTGGAAAAAATTCAGGTCTTTTGGGACTAGCCGAGCGGCAACATGCTTCATACCCAAATGATTATTTAAAATGGTACGGATCGACTCGTGAGAAACAAAAGCGGCTACCTCTCAATTTTGGGTGAGGATTTTCAGTAACTATTTCCTTCACTTTTGCGATGTTAACTTCAGTTTAAGACGTCGATAGCCTACCAGAGCGAGGCACATCTTCCATCACATCTCGACCGCTTTTGAACGCTTTGTACCACTCATAAGCACGTGTTTTTGATAAAATCGATTCACCATAAGCCTTCTGTAACATTTTCAGGAACTCCAAATACGAAATTCCATTGGCGATGCAAAATTCAAGACAAACTCTTTGTTCGATGTTTTTGTCCATTATGAAATTCGCAATACACACTAGATAAGATCTAACTAAAAACAGCACTGTATTTAATCTAAATAACGGATGCAACTCAAACTCCGCGCCAAAATGGAAAACAGTTGTGCCAATCTAACAACAAACAAAAACAAAAAAAAAAATTTGGAACCATAAACCAATCATCCATTCCCGATTGTTTTTTGACTGAATGTACATATACGATTATGGACAATTATAATTATGGTTGATGGCAACAAGCTCGCCCCTATTAAAACTGCTAAAACATTTGAAGCAATAAGTGGGTGCACGTAAGTACACCTTTATGGCTTCTGCCTCACCTTTCAGGGATTGCAGGCGTGATGTTATGATCGATATTCGTAGCTATGTGAAGCTCAAGTTAAGGCATGATCATTTCTAAATTGGTGGTTAAATAAAGCTACATCCCGCACCTCTAAAGACATTCAAATGAAATGCTGCAACTGGATGCTTCATCATCTAGCCTCTTCTCAACTTTATTGCGGTCTAATTAGCGCTGGGTAATACGATACCCTTTGATAAGACTGGTTTTCAGAGTTTCGGGCCATTGACTACCCGTAACGCCTGTCAAAGATCTACAAATGACAGTCGAGACTTTTTGAGGCACAGAGCAAACTCGGTATGGATGGTCACCCATCCACAGATCGACCCTGGCAAGCGCTGCTTAAACTTGGAGATTGACCCGTGCGGCTATTTTTAATTAACCACGAGCTCCTCCTGACTGGACTACTCTACCTGTGTATAATTATACTTAAATATTTTAAGTTGGCAAACATGCCAACGTCACACCGAATAGTAAATGCACTCATCTCATGAGGATATCGTCCATCAGCTACTTGGCATCCTTAGCCGATGTCAACGTAATCAGCAGGGCGCCTGGCGCTTGGTGCCTGCACTTTCACTGGCGCTTAGCCTGGCTGCAACGTGGTGGGAGCACTTTCCCGGCGGCCGGCGAGCTAGCTGGCCCCGCCTCTTGGTAAACAAGAGCTCTTCTAGTAGTTGGACCACTTGTCGAATGAGCTGCTTGCGTTGAACGTGCCAAACAGGTACAGTTACTCGAATAGGAAACACACAAACATTGCATGATCATCTAAGCAGTCAGTTCACAAACTGCGCCAAGGTACTAACTTAGCATACTTATCAGTTATCACTTAGATGCGCACAAATATTTGCTGCATGTGTGTGTAATGATGTGAATAAGTTTTAGTTTCGTTTGCCATCTTTCCCACAATTCACTGTTCATCTTGTTTACACTTTTGCGGGCGGCTCACCCACACACGCCCAGACCAAGGACCCAACGTTGCCTTGACACATGTTTTAAATACTTACTCGACTAGTTTCTTGTTTACCAAGATAGACACAAAAAGTTGACTAGATTTTATTAATTCCATGCAGTTTTGAATGTTAGAATAAACACAACATGCTTGACTAATTAAACATGTTGTGTTTATTCTAACTTTTATAGGCATGACTGGTGCCCGGATTCTGCTCTTATTTTACCCAATAAATACCGCAAGTTCATTCCCTATATTAAATTCCCGTCCTGGACAATCACGTCCTACTTAGTACATATTTCCACCGGTATATTATGATGTAAAGAAAAGCTACTTCCATCAGATTACTAACTTTCTATAATCTAAAAACGTCTGTTATTATGTTCTACGGTTCTACATAAACAGATTGGCGATATTGATACTAATTGATAACACGTAAAGTAATGCTAGAAATAGACAGGTACCTTCTCTAGTAACAGTTTTAGTTTATTTGTTGTAAACTTATTCGTCCATTGCGTGGTTTGTGAGCTTCCTGGAGGAGCTCAATGTCAGCGTTGTGCTGGCACTGGTGTGCTACTGGTAACTATGCAAACCCGACTCTCTAAAGGCACCACACAAACATCAGTCAGTCATACTGTCAGCTCGGACCTCGGAGGACAACTACTATTCTACACTTGCAACCAAAACAAGGCAACACTAAAAAACTTTAAAAACATGCAGATATGATGTGCCGGAAGGTATAAAGTTATATTATAAACAACTAGCTGACCGGCGCAACTTCGTCTGCGTAACATTTTTGATTAATGCTCCGCTCCTATTGGTCGCAGCGTAATGTTTTATAGCCTTCTTCGATAAATGGGCTATGCAACACTAAAAGAATTTTTCAATTCGAACCAGCAGTTCTTGAGATTAGCGCGTTCAACCAAACAAACAAACAAACTCTTTAGCTTTATAATATTAGTATAGATTTAGTAGTGATTGATATATTTTTTTTTATTTATAAAAAAAATTAAGTTTCATAAACAATAAATTATTTTGGTATTTTAATACCTACGCACTATATTTGTTTACCATAGCATTCATCTAACACAAATTGTTGTTAATTACTTCCGTCATAACTGTATAATAATTGAGAGAGCCCTTAAGTTTCAGTGGATCCGCGCTCTTCAGCGGATCATTAGACGAACGGTCACACGGCGGCGGCACGCGGCGGTGCAAGGCGCGCGGGGGCGGACTCGCTCGAATGTCACTTCCGTATAATATGTGTACCGTGAACTGTTATCGTGCTAAGCACAGACATTCGGCTGCGCACCCAAATAGAATAGAAGGAGTCCGTAGTTGCGTGCGCGAGCCGCGGAGCCGCCGCGCCCCCGCGCCGCCTGTGACAGCGCCGCACGCCGTGTCCACGCTACGAGCGGTAGTCGGGTCACTTAACCAAAAAAAGGGGTCAACCTCGGAATGAGAGATAATAAGCTGTAAACTCGTTATACCTTCATTTTGGTGTTCTAAAAGTTGTCTCATAAAATCTCGTGTCCGCGCCGTAAGTTATTCAAGGTCAAAAAATTTATTATTACTAATATTTTTTGACAACATTTAGAACACCGAAATGAAGGTGTATACGAGTTTACAGCTTATCTGTCATTCCGAGGCGAAACCCCTAATAGGCCTGGACTACGGGAGCGGGCGCGGGGGGGGGGGGCTGGAGCGTGCGATAAGCACAAAATTCTTAACCCATTGTGTGTAAACAATCGTCACGCCTAGGGATTGGGCCGATTGAGAAAATTCCACTACGATTCAACAAGAAAAAACAAACAACGGCTAACTTACATTCCCGTCGAAATGAGAAATTGGATTTGCTCAGTTCACGGTCATGTTTTTGCCGCCACTATAAAAGAAAAAAGTAATCGACGGTTAATTCTGGTATTCTATTATTGTATCACATAATAGGCAATCAAGACGCGTATTAACAAGTGGAGGCAGCAAAAAGTTAAATGGCTGCAATTTTAGCTTTATTAGGGACAAAAAGTCTCTTAGTTCATGAAGAATGGTGTTTGTAAACAAATTGTTACGCTTCGAGTAACTATGCAGTGGAAACTTACGCCGGTGCTTGAGATTCTCTTTATAGTTTGATTGCAACACGTTCCCGGCTAGTAGTGCGTGCTTGTAGACACGGCACCGCTGTGCGCTCATGACTCGAGTCACAGACTGATGGCGGGCACGTGTGGAGCACACTCGCACAATATGTCACGAAGGCGAACAGCTGCCAGCCGCGAGCACTAACTACTACAGTGATACAGTACCTACCAACTACAGCAGTGAGCACAGAGCGGCACCGGCACAACACTGAGGCGCCTTGTGTCTAACGCCCTGCGCCCTGCGCCCTGCGCGTGGCACCCGGTGGCACCGCTCGCTGTACCGACATCAAGCGAGCTTTGTCCGACACACTGTGCACGCATTCAGTACATGTCACACAGACACATGTAGCACATGCCTTGACCTCTCTTGGCCTTTAGCCTAACTTTGCGCACTCTATTATTAATTTAGTTTAATTATTGTAAACTATAGCTGTGCCAGCGCACGCCTACTGAAGGGTTCTGAGAAGCATAATATTCGTAACTTTACAGATTTAAGATTGTTTATGAACTTTACATAACACTAGCTTTCGCCCGCAACTTCGCTAATCAAATCAATAGTTCCGAAGATTACCTACATCCAAACGTACAAACTTTACCTCTTATAATTTTACTTTCGATAACATCTCAATCAGTTAGCACACTTTACGGCATAATTTAATATAATTAGTATGTTTGAATTCCTGCACAGAGCTGATGAACTTGTAAATATTTAAACTGGCGATTTTGTCATCAATAATTATTCTAATGAGCACAAATATTGTCCGACACGGAACAGGTTGATCAACTGTGACGTATGTAACGTCAACTAGCCGCGTGTTTAGCGAGCGTGGATCAATGCAGCCACTAGAACTAGATACCAGCTGGTAGCACCTCCTGACACATCCAGCATCCAGTCAGTTGCATAAGTGTTAGTATTGGGCAGTGTGAAACCAGCTGCCTACAGCTAGCCGAGCTGTTTGTAACACTGTCCTGTCCTGTACTAGCGGCTACCTCGACTAGTTAAACCTGACAGTTCCACCAGGTACGTCAGCATATCAAGCTGGCTTTAACTGAGTGAGAAATAACCAATAGATAGGTACCAAGACGGGTTATTTAAATACATCCATGTTATCTTATGTTTATGTAGTTACATATTTTGGAGACTGAGTGGAAATAATAATGTAGGCACCTACGAGCACGTGAACGTAAAGATTGCGGTGAGCGGACCGTGACGCGTGACGGGAGGCGGCTCCGGCTGCTACAGCCGGCGTGCGTGTGCGCAGGCGCTGCTCATTACTGTTATCTATTCTGTGGGAACAGGAACCATTCATTGTAAATATTGCGGTGTTATGTGTGACACTCGTGGCCCCTGCAGCGCGTGTCCCGTGCGTGCTCCGTACGTGCTCCGTACGTGCTCCGTGCCGCTACCGCTACCGATACGCATGACACGCACTGTGGTGTCTTCAATGATAAACTAAACTAGATAACTAAGTAATTGATTAGAAAATAAATGTGTTTTTTATAACTCGGTCATCGCCTTCAGCTTATCACTCTAATGCTACACTTACTATACTACTACTTGTCATACTTGTTTATTTGTTTACGCTTTAACCAAAAAAAAATGTTTATGATAATTATTGATCTCGACACGTGACGAGACGACAACAGCGGCAGTGGTCCCGTACAACACACGCTACTTGGCGGCGGAGGCTGCGGCGCGGCGGCGGCGCGGGCGGCGGCGCGCGGCCGCGGCGATAGGGAGCGAACAGACATCATTGTGGAGATATCGAGAGCAATAATACGCGCCGCGATAATCCAGCCGCGAGATAAATACTCGCACACGTAAAATAATTAATACTATATTCTAGGACATTAATTATTATTGATACGTTTTGCGATAAGCAGCGATAAATGTGCGACGTCGTCGCCTTGTCGCCGACTCGCAGCGAGCCGACACGTGTGTGCGACTGTACCACCGCGCACTGTGCGACAGAGGCTCTCTCACGCACTGAACACATGCTCAATGTTTTTGTCATCAAATCATTTCATTTATTATGAATTTGTGCAAGCGTGCAAGTGTGCAAGTGTGCATACATAGTAGCAATAGCAATCATTTAGTTATTAATTTACCTGCTTGATAATATTTTTCAAAAAACCTACTTTCAGCACTGAAGATGTTTTCGAAAGTTTAAGTTGGAATTTGATTACAAATAAAATACCTAATCTAGAACTTAATTGTTTATTTATATCTCTCAATAGGTAAGTACCTAAGCTTACAATTTACTATTTATATTTTATTTTTTTGCAGGGAGAAACATGGTATCATACGACAGCAGCACAATTGTGGCTTTCTGTGTACTCACTCGTACTCGAATGATTTTACACAAATATTAAAAAGGAAAGATTGGCTGCATCGAAGGCGTTTTTTTTTTAAATATTCTAAATGTGATAGACATTTAGGTACATACCTAGGAAAATTAGAAAATCTATCGGTATCATTTTCTCCACTGAAGTTTTCCGCACTTGTCTTGATTGCCTGCTACCTTCTAGCTAGAACTGGCACTAATTACCTACGTCTTCACAACAAGAAGGAAATACAGAGCAATTAGGTTTTCTCTATGTGCAGTACTTAGAGCATTTTTTTTTAATGATGTATTATATATTTGAACAGTTGAAACTTTCCTTAGAAACATGTAATAACTGCGACGCGATCTGTTCAACGCATTCAGACCGAGCTGACAGTTGCTATCTATTTTAAACGAGTTCTGCTCACTACCCGCCAAAGACTACAATATAATCTACCCGCCGAACGAACAGAAGGTACATGGTTAGACCCCTGCACTCGTTGCAACATCATTGTGTCCCTGTGTGGGACCTGTGCTATAGCCGGTTTTAGCAGTTATACAACAAACAAACAACCTAACTTAACGAAATACACAAAGTCAAAGAAAACTAAAACTTCAAAATATGTGGAACTTAATTTTGTGTTATTAATTATATCATACATACATTATGCATACCCATACTGTTAACGGTGTCAGGTCAAATGATACACAGTCTTCAATTTCCTGAAATACTAGGTATCCAATTGGCAATGGCCGCCGGCGCTGTACCTCCGACTATCTGTCAAATCCGGAACTTGTTTATTATGTTTTTTTTTTAATTAAAATGTTGGTAACGCTAACAATACATTGTTGACACTACTCGTACAGCTATGTTTGACCTCGACAATTTCCATACTGATGTTCTTGTCTTGAACTTTATAATCTTAAGTTTGTATCAGATATTTTTAAATAACAGCCTAGAGTTAATGGCTGTATGTAAATAGTGTGTGGCTTTACCTTACTTGTTGTTCCATAAAACATTAGAGATCACGGATCACCTTAGAATACCAACCCATGTACGTATGTGTCCAGTATGTTTACTTGTAATACGCCCGAATACGTCAAAGTTAAGCCTAACATAGTCTGGCTAGTGAGTAGTGAGTAGTATGCAACAGTAACAGTACCACTTACAGTTAACGAACCACTCGGAAGCACACCCACACTGATGAGGAGCAGCCGGTGAGCCAGCCGCGTCTGTCCGAGCGGTGTGAGCGCAGTGCTGCTCACACCGCTCAGCCGCAGCGAACATGCCTCATTATGAGACAACGTTGAAAGCCAGAACTTACTGTCTCTGTTCATTAAGCTATTCTAAAGCATTATTTATTTAGGTTAGCCAACAATTGTTTACACAAAATATCTATATAAAATATGAATTCATTGCCTCAAGTATGAAGGAACATCTATCGGTCATCATCACTTGAGAACGACTGGACCGATATGGTAGATGTTCTTATAATTATGTTCGTCATTATTTTTAGGAGTTAGGAGAACATTTGCATGAAATAAAATTTTGTCTTTAATAAAATAAAAAGGTACATGGTAGGGCAATTAGGTACCTACTCATACACTAAGGGGGTGCGCAAACGTAGACACTTTTTGTTACCGACACGGCACACCATCACAGGAAACCGTAATTTATAAAAATGTTTACGAATGCGCAGGGAGTAGCTAAAAATGTTTACGAATGCGCAGGGAGTAGCTGATCTCATACTGGTTCTATAGAAATCAAATATGTATGGTAGCTTGTATAGTTGTATCCGACACAAGACACAAAAGTGTCCACGTTTGCGCAGCGCCTTAAGCCACATAGGTACACTATTTCTTCATTTATTAGTTTAGCCAGTGATTATGGCTAAGAATGATTTTTATGATTGAAATAATTTAGTAATAATATTGCTATTGTTCTGTTCTGTCTGTCATATCTGCGCGCGCGGCTATTCCACCCGCAGCCGCGCACCACAATATAAATATGGACAGTACGGAAACTACCTACAAACGCTCGAAACGGCACACTCACACGAACATGCGCAACGACGAGATTCCTAAGCGATTAGCGCGGTGCTCCCAGTAGTGAGTGCCGCGTCAAGACGAGTGATCACGTTTACGTTTATCTCCGCGATCCGAAACGTTTTCGTCATTCGTGTTAATATTAAATTGTTTTCCGTGTATAAACTATCGCCTTTTCATGAGATTACCTATTTAAATTGTTTTTTTAATAATAATATTTTTTTATTTTGTATATAATATTTCTTTTTCTCTCTTTTCAAAGCAAAGTAGAAGTTTCCGTTTGTTTGCTTCTTTTGTCATAAAACAAATGTTTATTTTTATTAGGGGAGGACACTGAGTCCTGCAACACAGTTTTAACTATCGCACGAGTCAGGGAATTCCATTGCATATGTGTACAATGTTTTATGTCATTAAATATTTTTATTTTTTTTAGTTATTTAAATTCGATTGATTGATCACTACATAACAAAATTGAAAAAAAAAACAATATCAAAAACATTAAAAGTTACAACCCTATTGCTTCAATGGAGCGTAGGTAATTATGTCCTAAACTAGGCTTAGTTTCCGTACTGTCCATATTTATACTGCGCGCGCACGCGCCTCCCGTCATACGCACGGACAGTTTTCATCGCACGAATATTATGTTAATGTAGGTACGTTGGTACCCATAAGTTTACTAACAGTTTAATTCGGAGACTTTAGCCACATAAACGTGTTGTTAAATAAATCCGTCGAGATCACTAACTCGTTAACGCTTGCTTACGTTTTGACACAAATAACAAAACTAGTTATATCTAAAGTGTTCAAAAATGTTAGCACCTCAGGTTGGTTAGATTGTATATGCTTGTTTACAAGAAGCTTCTAAATTTAAAAGTCTAGGAACTAAAATAAAATTTATGATCTCCACTCCAGACAAGTTAGCTTTTCTTTAGTCCTTTTATTCCGAAAAAGATGTTACTTGATCGAACGGACTAAGGCTCCGAGAGACCTTTGGGCACATTTTGAACACTCTACCTTGGACAGGCTAGAATTGGTTCGACCCTTCACACTGGACTTACTTAGGGCTCTTACAGACGAGCGAGCCGGCTGCAGTTTTATTGCCGTTGACAACGTGCCGCTCGTCAGTAAGAACCCTTAGTCGACTTACTGACAAATCAAGATTCAAGAGCAAGTAGGCAGCAATAGCGAGCTCGAAATTTTTAGACAGGTTAGAACTGTTAAGAATCTGACAACCTTTTTTGCAAGCTAGTGTTAATGCCTATGCCATAATTACCTACTAAGGCCTCGGGCCAAGGGGCTCTTAACGTATAGCGGAAGCGGCCGGGCAGCCGGGCGCCGCGCGCCGGGTGGGTCCCGCGAAATTCAAATTTTACTTCGCTTTTTTCAATTTTCCGGTCAGTGCCAGCTGTAAGTTGAACCAAATATCATTCGAGGCCGTAAAACGTATGTATTTACAGAATTGTAGTCATTAAAATCATCAATACCCCCTTTAAGTTCATTTAATCCTATTGAATGACTTTTTCGTGAATTAGTTATTCAATGGGATTAAATGAACTTAGTAGCCATAACAAATATGGCTTTACGGAGTTATAATCATTACAATCATCAATACAACCCTTAAACTTCATTTCCAATCAATGATTATTTCATGAAAAAGTCATTCAACGGCATAAAATTAACATAGAAGGTTGTTTTCATGATTATAATTCTGTAAATACATACGTATTACGGCCGCGAATCATGTTTAGTTCAATGTACAACCTGACACTGACATGCAAATTGCAAAAAAATGTAAGAAAATTTGAATTTCGCGGGCTACCCTGGCGCTTTCACCCTAAAGAAAATGTGTAAAACTAGGCTCATTTTTAGCCTTAAAAATATTTTAGTTTAAGCGTGATTAACGAGTAACGTACTTACTAATTCTGTGGACTAGGCAGGAAGAGTTATAATCCTGAGCTTCTTCTTTCTTTCTTATCCTTTTTAAATATAAAGATAATGCTAATTTTAGCTAAAATATATGTGCATTTTTTGGGCATATTTACTTTAGTTTTAACTGTATCTAACTTATAAATTAAAAAATGTGCGAAATGTAGGTAACTACCCAAAAAAAAACGGTCAAAATTCAAATAGTGCCCATTGACTTAAGTGCATGTAGAACGATCGGTACCTAGTCGGTTTTCAAGGAAATATTTATATCTCGTCGAAAATGTGGTACTTGGTATTTACTTAACTAAAAAAAAAACATTATTTTTTAGTAAGTACTTATTCCAATGTTGCATATATGGCACTTCTGTTGCATGTTTCGATTTTTATTTATGCCTGCATATTTCAACAAATCAAATCAAATAATTTATTCGCATAATGTGGATAGATAGATGGTACATAAGTGTTACATTACTTAATATAACAATAAGGATCTTCATATTCACCATTTCTGGTAAGTATACGAAACTTAAAATAACAACAGAAAATAAAATATCAATGTAAGGAAATGGGTACATAGAGTACGAGCACATAGCTACGAACATAGTGAGGTGTTATAATAATTTTCTGTTCTTATAACTAAAGTATTCGTGGGGAAACATTTATTAACTAACCAGGCGTACAATTTCTTCCGGAATTAAGTAATGGGTTGGTCTTTAAGTTCACTAGGTAATTTGTTAAATAATTTAATTGACATAGGGCAACAGTTTCTTCTATACAGATCAGTTTTTATGCTAGGCAAGGGAAAGCTATTGGGATAGCGGGTATTAAAGTTACAATAGTCACCAAAGGATTTGAATAGGTACTGATGTGTTTTGATGAAAATACAAGACTCAAATATATACATGGATGGTGCTGTTGGTAATTTTGGTTTTTTTGAACAATGGTTTGCATGAAGGTAATGAATCTACGTTGCAGAGTGCGCGAATGCACTGCTTTTGAGCCAGGAATATTCATTAAATTCTACTGAGCCACCCCATTATAGAAAACCATTTTAAGGCTATATCCATGATAGGCTTGTAAAGCTGTTTTTTGACTGGATATTCGTGTGAGACGCCATAGAGCGTAAACATACCTGTTTATTTTGTAAAAGATGTTATTTATATGTAATTTCCAAGATTTGACTATCTAATGACATCCCAAGGGTCGTAAGTTGCATATGATCCGGTCTCTACTAATTAAGAACAATTAGCACGCATCCCTTTGTTTACATCACATAAAAATAGCTCAAAGTACTAGGTATGATAATGTGTGCGACTCATCTGATGAAAGGTTACCTGTGCGGCGTGGGCGCGGCTAGGAACACGTAGTTGGTGCCATACGCGCCCGTCAGCAGCACCGGCAGCGCCAGCAGCAGCGCCAGCCGCGCCTGCCAGCGGCCCCAGCCCGAGCACCACTCATCGCTCACCGCGCTCGCACTCGCGCCCGCCATCGCACCGCTCAGCCTCAGCTGTCCCGGCTCAACCACTCAACTTTACTCGCGAATGTGGACGACTGAGAAGCAAGCACGCCGAGGTAGGTCAGAGTGAACTAGCGGCGAGTGCGGCGTCCCTCTAGACAGAAGGTCGGCGTGCTAGTGGCGGGCGGAGCGGCCGCGCGCCCACGCCGTTCCGCGACTAGAACACCCGCCGACACCCGCCGCCCCCTTCAGGATCACCTGTTTCAGACTACCGTTGATAGCTAAAAGGAGATTCTGATAGGCAGCCCGCCTGGCAGTTGACCCTTTCTCTGATAACGTACACTGACCAATTTTAAACCCTAATGCCAAACAAATAAGGTTGATACAATCAGCTGGCGATCACGGAAGCCAGGCCGGCGCCACGTGCTCGCTGTAACGTAAACACTAAAATAAATATGTATTAGCAGGCTATCCGCATTTCGTTGAACATTTGTTTTGAAGGTGATACCCATTTGCCCATACAAAAATTTTTTGGCGCGAACCCAAATAGGACATCACAAATTATTATCATCAAGCTTGTACCGCAGAGGTAGGGACAGTGACCGAGTGACGATGACACTGTGACGCACAGTGGGTCGAAACTATGATTTTAGTGACATAGGGACCAACTTTGTTTTTTTTACATTTTTCTTTATGCGGATGGATAGAGCTCAATAACCTCAATAATAATTGTCCTTACACGTTTTTGCCTAAACTTTTATACTTTGGGTAGAAAAATGGGTTTTGTGATTTTTTTGTATGGAGCGGATCAAATTAAATTTAATTTCTGGTAAGTGGCGTGTGATCCAGCTTTGTAACTTTATTTTTCTTATACCTTGTCTAGTCTACTATCATTTGATGCTATGAACATGTGCATAAAATTGCAACTCTGCTAAATAAATGGGTCGAAAAAAATGAAAAAATACATGGAATAAAAAGTTTAATTTTTTATTTTCGTAAGTTCTTTTAAGGTAAATTTGACATGGAATAGTTTGTAAAAGCACGTAATAATACACATAATTACTTAACAACTAACATCAATACATTTAAAAGGTCCTTAATTAACTTAAATTTACTAATGATTTAAAAATGTGGATCTATGAATTTCTATTTGTGTGTTTAATGACTGTAATTAGTTCATAAAATATTCTTTTAAGTTAGATTTAATACTGAATAGTAAGTGAAGATACATACTAATATAAATTAGTAAAGGTAAACTAACATACTACTAACACAAGTAAACTAAAAACTAATATACGTCAACAAACTTTATTATTTCCTTTCAATTATGACATACAAACTAATAAATAAATTAAAAAAAACTTAATAAATAAAAAAAATTACGAAAAATCTTATTAATCAATCAATCAGTTTATTTGTGAAACATAGGTGTAGGTATTCACTATGACTATCTTGTAAATTATTTACATCAATAAAATCTATATCAGATCCTGTGGGTAAACTCAGCACGTTTAATTTATTTTGGAAGAACTGAAAGAGATTTTTACTACCCGACAGCGACTTTAGCTGCACTCTTAAAATCATAAATAAATCTAAATTGTTAACTAAACTCTCCATTATAACGAAAAAGGGACAATCACAATTACGAGATGTTAGTAGTAGTACGAATAAATAAACACTAGTTAGTATAAATAATAAATATGGTCATTTTATACTTCCAGTGACAAAAAAATGCTTACAAACTCTTCTACTACCCTCATTTACTAATTACCCTCATTAACATTACGGTAATGACTAAATGTGAAAAAACATTGATTTTTATAAAGTAAAAGGTTAAGCTAATTACACTCATTAAACACACAAATAGAAATTCATAGATAAATCCACATTTTTAAATCATTAGTAAATTTAAGCTAGTTAAGGACCTTTTAAATGTATTGATGTTAGTTGTTAAGTAATTATGTGTATTATTACGTGCTTTTACAAACTATTCCATATCAAATTTACCTTAAAAGAACTTACGAAAATAAAAAATGAACCTTTTTATTCCATGTATTTATTCATTTTTTTCGACACATTTATTTGGCAGAGTTGCAACTTTATGCACATGTTCATAGCATCAAATGATAGTAGACTAGACAAGGTATAAGAAAAATAAAGTTAAAAAGCTGGATCACACGCCACTTAGCAGAAATTAAATTTTATTTGATCCACTCCATACAAAAAAATCACAAAACCCATTTTTCTACCCAAAGTATAAAGTTTAGGAAAAAAAGTGTAAGGACAATTATTATTGAGGTTACTGAGCTCTATCCATCCGCATAAAGAAAAATGTAAAAAAAACAAAGTTGATCCCTGTCACTAAAATCATAGTTTCGACCCACTGTGTGACGGCGACGAGCTGCGAGCTTCGTTCTAGAGTACGTTAGTAGTCGGAGTAGTTCACGCACATCGCAACAGATGGCGGTTCTGCCTATGTCCACAAGTTAAGGTGATAATATAATATGACAATCAACAATCTTATTTTATTGTTAAGTTACCACTGTTTTATCCAGTGCGGGACTAATAAATACTTTTTCTTTCTTTCTTTCAATCCATATTACTCTTAATGGACCATGTTAAGGATATACATAGTTAATAAGGATAAGATATTTTAATTCGATAAGCAGTTTTGAGTCAGTCACCGGTAGCTTTTACAGATCCAAAAATACCTAAGTTTTCCGGAGAAAATTCCGAGCGTTTGAAGAAAATTCTGGACTTTCCTTTGTATTGTGCGGTACTTACAAGTTATTCCGTATATTATTTACAACGAGATATTAACGTGGATGAGCCAGGGTAGCCCGCGAAATTAAAATTTTCTTACATTTTTTTGCAATTTGCTGGTCGGTGACCGGTTGTATGTTGCATAAAACATGATTCGCGGCCGTAATTTGTATGTATTTACAGAATACTAATCATTAAAATCATCAAAACAACCCTCAATGTCCATTTGATCCCATTGAATGGCTATTTCAGGAAAAAGTCATTCAATGGGGTTAAATGAACTTTAAGGGTTGAATTTATGATTTTAATGATTATAACTCAGTACTTTGACGCCTAAGTGTCCCATTGTCGTCGCTGTACACATACGGGGCGGAAGGGACAACGCCGCTAAAACGGTTACCACGTATTCAATACATCATTCTGAGCCCATCCACATAGAAACTTAACATAACATAGAAATATTTCGTCGGTTATAAAAAAAAAACAACTACAAAACTGCAATACCCACACGGTCAAAATGTACTGCACCCTGTATATGTGGATTCTCCCCGCATACCGGATACTGAGCTAGAAATCCGGACGTACGGCAACACTACTCCCACCTCCCGGACAAACATATTCAACGTTATTTCACTTGGACACATGACAACCTTACAAAACAAATTATGAAAATAAATAAAATAACCAATAATGGGAGCATTGCTTAATATTATAACTAAACAATATAATGGCAATGGCTAACAGTCGGCCTTTCCTGGCATATTCACGTCCCGAGAATATAATAAGCTGTACAAGATTTAATCTCTTTTGTAAAATATTTAATGATTAAATAATCTGGCAAAATAACGTACAAGTAATTCCAATCTGTTTGAATATAATATTTTTCTACAACAAATATCTCATTATACATAATTAGAGGGCGAAACTCCTTCATGTGTTCGCCTGTTAAATCTATTTTTACCATTACATAATTATTATCCAAAATACAATCAATACTGAACTTCATGTCTTCAGCATAGCTAAGTCATTCTACTGAAACCTCTACATATTTCCAGTGGTTTGACGATTACACAAAATTCACCTTTAGGAGCTTCATTAAATCATTTTAATCAAATTACAAATTTAATGAAATCTTGTTTTTGAACCATGAACAAAATTAAATTGATCAGTTTTACTCAACTGATCAATTTACACACATTAATAATATAATTTTACAACAATCAAAAAGATGCATTACTTTATTGACTGGAGAGATTTTCTTCATCCTCATTATCGTCAGTCTATTGGTCATGATTAGAATCATTATCAGATTCGTTATTAGTCCTATTAAATACTAACCATGGATGGATCTTATCTACTGAAAAATTACCAGTAAAAGGGAGACAACGGAGTATCTTCGACAATATACCTATCTTTATCCAATATCGTAACTATGCGATAGGGACCACGAACTTTTGGGACAAGCTTTCGACTTTGACCATAGGAAGGGATCTCTCTTTCTATTCTGACTAGATCACCTACAGCATATACAACTTTCTTTCTAAGTTTATCGAATGACTCTTTCTGATTGGCCTGATTTTTTGCTATATGTTCGGAAACTTGACTTCGAATGGTTTCTATTGTGCTTTCAAAATGAGTTTCCTCGTTATTTGTGGTAAGCGCAAGATAAGAATCATTAATCCCAATTAATTTTAAACCAAATAACGCCTCAGCTGGTGTTTTTCCCGTCCCCTTATTATATGTATTATTTAATGCCCATTGAATTTCGGAAACTGCCTCGTCCTATAAAATTTCGTTTTTGTTGAAGTTGCACCGAGAGCAGCGAGGACGGATCTATTGTACCTCTCAACCTGGCCGTTTGCTCGAGGCGTAGCTACTGAGTTTAATACATGTTTAGCACCTAATGAATTAATAAACTCCTTAAACTTCTTGGAAGTAAAAGAGGTTCCCCTATCCGATATTATTCTTTGAAGCACACCGAAAGTATGAAAGTAATTCTGTAACGCTTTTATACTATGTAAACTCTTTGTAGTTTTCACTGGGTTAAGAATGATATATTTAGTAAACGCATTTATTATTACGACTCAGTGCCCCAGAGGCTGAAAAGTCGTAAAAGTTTTCTTGGTTGCGTGAACCCAGTTAGCCCAGCCAATTTAAATGCCTCAACAGCAAGATGCAATCTCTGGCGGGAGCAGTTTAAACCTGACCACTTCAACGATCCATCAGAGAGCCTTCCACCTGGGCACGCGTTGCCGTGGCTGACTTGGAAATCTTTAAACAGACTTCAAACCCAAGTAGGCCGGAGCAAAGACAATCTCTGCAAATGGGGGTTCATGGACGACTCAGACCTCAAGTGCATAAGTGGCGTTTCCCCACAGACAATGGCACACCTTCCATCTTGCACCGCATGCCCTATCACCTGCGCACTTAATGATCTACTTACTGCATCAGTGAGCGGAGTTCGCGTGGCTGAGTTTTGGGCTAAACATAATATTTAAACTTATTTGCCATCGATACGCTAAGAAGAAGAATAGCAGGTAAGAATTTTTTTTTCTCAATACGAACGAACGGGCCCAAATGATCTATGTGAAGTGTGTGGAACGGGCGATCTACTTTGGATATTGAGTGTAACTCTCCAGACTTTTTACCGGCGGGGATTTTCGTGTAAGCACATTCAAGACATTAATATACATATTTTTGATTTATTCCAGAAATCCCCACCGACAAATCCCCACCAGTGGGGATCGTTATTTTTTTTCCAGAAATCCCCACTAGTTATATAAACTCAGTCTAGTGGGGATTTCTGGAAAAAAAAGTACCAATCCCCACCAGGTGTTGTTTCTAAATTAGTAAACAAAAATTATTAAATTATTATAAGTAATCAACTTTCATTGTATATTGTTTGCATTGAAACGAAAATCATAAATATTTACAACTATTAATAAGATTCAAACCAAAGTTATTTAAACATTTTAGGATCACATAAATCGCGATTGTGAATTTATCTCATTCTTTCCAAAAAAAGTGGCACTGTAATGCTGCCATGCATTAACTCTAGTTGAGCATCTAAGATGAACTGGTCTTTTTCTTTGCTTCTTTGTGATCGCGGGTTCCGACGGTGACTTTCGTTAGCACTTCTTTCTTAAAACAAAGCGTGAAGTAACAAAAACAATTATTTTGTCTTACTACCCTACACGCGACTGTTAAACTAGCAATAAAAAATTACCAGTAGAACTGTGCATTAAAATCTATTCTCATTTTTAGTGGTGTATATTGTTTATCTCTGGATGCAAATTGCATTTATGATAAACCAGATTTCCAGTGACTGAGGTTTTTCAATATTTACTGTGCAAAAAATTTTATAATTAACTCTGAAATAATTAAATTGCATTTTCTTTAATAATTTAGAAACGACAACACCTGGTGGGGATTGTTACTTATTTTTCCAAAAATACCCACTAGACTGAGTTTATATAACTAGTGGGGATTTCAGGAAAAAAAATAACGATCCCCACTGGTGGGGATTTGTCGGTGGGGATTTCTGGAATAAATCATATTTTTGACATATTTTTGAACAAATCTTCTCATTTTGGCAAACCAATATTGACTTTTAATTTTATTATAAGTTTTGTGAAAACCAAAATGTCCCAACATATCATGATTCGTTCTGAGTAAATGCCACCTTATACGTTTAGGTACTCGTACAACCCATCGAGCACCCTCAGGCGTTTGCCTGCACAGCATTCCGCGTTCAACCAAAAAGTTGTTTTTAATTTCAATGATATTATCCGTTTCTTTATCATTAAGTATAGTTATTATTCTTTGTAATTCAGAGTCATTTTGTTGAGCAGTAGCTATCCAATCGGTATCAATTAATCTAACTTCTGCATACTCGGTTTGCTGAACAGGGTTACGACTAAGAGCGTCGACATGACACATATTTGAGCCTGGTTTGTAAATAATATTAAAATCATATTCTTGTAAAGAATTCCACCACCTTGCCATCCGCGGTACCATATCTTTTTTAACCGACTTCAAAAAAAGGAGGAGGTTCTCAATTCGGTTTTTTTTTTTTTGTGTTTGTTACCTCATATCTCCGTCATTTCTGAACCGATTTGAATTTTTTTTCTTCTCGACTGGTCCCATAGAAATTTCATCAAAATCGGTTCAGCAGTTTGGTTTTGAAATCAAAATAACTGGAAAAAATGTCATCCAAGTAAAGGAAATTGCGAAATTGATACTTGACAAGGATTTCTGTGTGTGATACGATAACTAAAAAGGGTAAAATAAAAACTTTTTTGCAAAAAAAAAACCGACTTCCAAAAAAAACACTAAAAAAGTGGAAAATAACTTTACTTTCGGAAGCCGGTGGCAAAAAAGTCAATGAAACAAACAATAGTCACCGAGCGTTACCGAGAATACTCGTATTACTGATGGCTCGTTGAAAATTAGATAGGGCATTAGCTAATCCAAAGGGCATCCTATTAAACTCAAAGTGGCCATCAGGCGTAACAAAAGCTGTTAAATGTTTGGATGTTTCCGCCATACATATCTGATAGTAACCAGATGTGAGATCTAAGGTGGTGTAAAACTTAAAACCTGATAAATTGTCTAATTGGTCGTCAATGGTTGATAACAGGTAATGTTCTTTGATACAATGCCTGTAATCCGCAGTTTTCTTTTTTACTAAAAAAAATCTGCATTTATTTAGTAAAAGAGGCGACAGACACCACTATAATACTAGAACCAGGGACCAACTAGTTCAGCCAGGTTTCAGGCTAGCTAAAGTAGACATCTTTCATGGGGTACTGTTTAAAATGTTACAATAAAATACCTCCCCGCATTCTACAACTGAATGAGACGAAGTTTAAATCTTGTATAAAACGCACACTATGTAGGCAAGCATACTATAAGTTGGGAGATTACATTGATGATAAAAATGCTTGGCTCAATGCTGGTCCTGCTCCACAACCATAGGGGCAAACTAATTGATTACTTTGTGAAGTTATTGTGGAAGCTGCAGAAGATTGTAAACATATCTTTGCATTGTATAGATTCAGTCTCTTAGTATTATATAATTGCATAGCACATGTGTGAGTTCTATGTACGATAAAGCTACCATTTACATCTTTTACTGACTCGAATTTGCCCTGGCGGTTGAGAGAATGTCATGCTCACTCAAATGTCTCGCTGATGGTGGCGCGTGTGTCGGGTCGTTTAGTTCCCTCCAAAATGGTTGAGTTGAATGATGGCTGATCCATGCGTCATGTTCGTGAACGGGCGCTGTCAGCAGGGACTGGTCATTTCGCAGCTGCCATGGATTATTGTAGTTTTGAATTGTTGATTTTATCTTTTTACTCTGGACGCTCTTACTCGCACGTCTTTCTACATCGTTCTCACATGTATGTTTAATCTTGACATGAATGATGTAACCGAGACTTTGACTTAACAACATAATGATTTAAAAGAGTGTCCATGGAGTTTCTTGCCCATTCTTCTCCATAGAGATCTACGCTTTCGAATGGGCAACTACAGTACTTTCACAAGTTATTATGCCCTTTTTTTTCCGGATGGGAAATCATCAAATGACTTCTCCCGCTGAGCGGGAGGGTGTGTCAGACTTTTACTGACTAAAACCCACCCATGTTCCTTCATCGCCCTTTGTGTTCCGGGGCCGCGGTATCTCTTTCGAACAACCCGCAGCACCCGGCAGGCATCGGCCCTTGCGGGCCCCTTCCCTATGCTGACATCTCTTTGAGGCGCGCGTGGAACACGAACGCGCCGTCGACACGGCCTGTCGTCCTAAGACGGAGGGACGGCGAGCTAGCCCTTAGCTCACCGTCCACAGGCCCGCGTCTACGGTGGCCGGGGGCCACCACGTGGCCCCCGACGCCCGGTGCGTCTCCCGCGGCGGCTGGGACGTGAGGAGGAACGCTCTCTCTCACGTTCCGCCGCCTCCTTTGCTAGCATGACTGCTTCGCAAAAGGAGGTGACGGCTTCCCATTCCGTCTCGCTCCGGACCATGGCTCGAACCAGGGCCGGACGCGAGAGATCGCCGCCGCCGATCGCCGCTAGGAGGACACGGCGTTGCTCCGCCCAAGCGGGGCAGACCTCCACCGTATGCTCCACCGTGTCCTCCGGTCGATCCTCGCAGTGGAAACACCCGGGCGTCTCCTCCCGCCTGATTCGGTGCAGGAACCTCCCGAAACAACCGTGTCCGGTGAGGACCTGCGTCAGGCGGAAGGTGAGAACGCCGTGGCGCCTCTCAAGCCACTCCTCAAAGAGGGGACTTATCGCCACTATCGTGGCGTGCCCTGCACGGGGTTGCGACAGTCGCTCTCTCCATGAAGTTATTATGCCCTGTGACTGGGATTGTAGCTTAGTTTATTTTTTGTGTTTTGACATTCAAAAGTGCCTGTAATGGTCTAATTGAAATAAATGCTTTGAGTTTGAGTTTACTAATAAAATTGGGGATGCATAGTCTGACGTGGATGGTCGTACGATTCCCGAATCCTCTAATTCTTTAACCTTTCCCCTATATTCCCTTACCCTTATTCCCTACCTTATCCCCTTATTCCTTATTTTCTTTCCCTTTGGATTTATTTTTATAGATAATATGGAAAAACTGTTCATAATTTATTTTAATTCTCCTGGAAGAAGAAATCTAGCGACGACAAAGAAAACTCCTTTCCTGATGGTTTCCTTTCCTTTCGATAGTTGTTTTACTTTATTAATTTTAGTCGTACTTAAGTAATGTTCCGACATTAGGAACAAACATTCCGAAATAAAAAAATTGTCATAAGGAAGTCTCCACTTTTCGTTTCTGTTCCTTGAACTTTAGGCACATTAGCTCTACCTATTCCGATCACTGATACACAACTATAACCCGTTTGCTCACCAATTTGACAACGTAGCGTATCGGTACGGGCAAAACATTCTCGCCGACTATTGTTTACCGCACGCGGCGGTGTTACCGATGTGTGCCGGTGACGAAACTGTCTACTCTCATGTTTTTTGACTGATCCGTTTCTAGCACGGTCATGGTAAGATGCGGTGTTGTGTAAGACTGCTTTAAAAACAAAAAATAATTTGATCGCACCTAAAATTTCATGAACAACACAACATAGTAAGATCTTTGGATGTTCTAAACTTTATGATATTAATCGCTTAACTACTCATCGCTTTAGAATCTAAAGCGATGAGTAGGTTCGCTAAATTATCTGCCAAGCCTTTTTCACAAACTAAGTAAGGGTCAGCTTCCAGTCTAAACGGATGCAGCTGAATACCAGTATAGAGCGACTGCCTGTCTGACCTTTACAGCACAAGCCACTTACTGGGTGATAAGATACCCCTTGGCATGGGCGTCGCCATGGGGGGGCAGGGCGTAGTGGCTCAGGATTTTTTTGAAGTGATTACTTTTTGTGCCTGATGCCACAGAATTGGTAATTCTAATTAGCAAGAAATAAATTGTAGCGTACAGTAGGACCACACTCACACTAGGTATAATATTTTAAGGCTAAAAATGAGCCTCTGAATAACTTAATACCTCTAGAAACTTGCACATGTCCGTACTTTAACCCTGCGAAAAAACTTTTGTCACAGAGGCTCCTTTTTCCGAGTTTCGCACGATCGACCGATATAAACAGAAGCTAAAATAAATTAGGAGCCCCTTGCCCGAAGCCTTAATGGGTAATCATGTCATACATATTATGTTTACAAAAAATGGAGCATGTGGACATTTCGATGCTCGCATCGCTCGTTCTAGCAGCCTACTTTCTCTTGAATCTTCTTTCATCTTTGTTCGGGCTTATGACTACTTGTAACGACTGTCAAAGATCTCGGACGACTGACAGTGCCTAGTGCCTGCCCAAACGTTGAAAGTGAATGTGCGAAACTGATTTAAATGTTTTTTATGCTATGAGAAAAATGAGCACGAATACCATACAGCACACAGCTACAGTACAACTGCTTTCCTTGAAGTGTTAACAGTTAATGATCACAGTCATCATCCGACATCCTGATGTATCATGTATCTTATCAAACATCATGGAATTAGTCGGATGTAATGTGTTGATACAAGTTATCGTCATGAAAACAGATTAATGCTAAAAGGGGAATTGTGTCAATATGTCTGAAACTAATGCGTTCAACACATTCGTTGTTTTTATGTGACGTTGTTTTATCAAAATTGGAAAAGTGGCGAATATATGCAAAACATCATCATTCTCCTGCCCCCCAAATTAATTTATTTATTTATTTGGGGTCGGCGCAGCATGTCTTCTTCTTCCATACTTCTCTTTTACTCATCATCTCAGCAGTCACCTCCTTTCTAGCCATATCATCCTTCCCACAGTCCATCCATCGTTTCTTTGGTCTTCCTCTATTCTTAGAGCCATCTACATTCATACTCAACATTTTCCTCATTCCTCCGCATAACATAACAAATAGTCAGTCAGCATGGCTCTCAGACGAGGGATTACAGAGAAGAATACCATCTAAGAATACCAGCGCTGTGACTTTTTCTAATGTTACAGCACCATGCTGAGATAGGTGCCTTTTGGCCTCGTACAGGACCAGTTTAGTTAGTTTTATTTTAATCTGTTTTTAAGTTTTCTTTTTTTTTTAATCTTCGTTTTATTGTCGAAATACCACTTTGTTATGTCCAGTGCGAGACGAATAAATACTTTTTCTTTCTTTCTTTCTTTCTTTCTTAAGAAACTCACATGCTTTTTATAAGAAAAGAAAATAAGACACTCTTTAGATTATGGATATAGACTTATATTTGGCACATTTATTTTCGTTCTTAAAGATATTAATATGTACATTAATATCTTATTTAATTAGGTTACCTATCTAATTTAATGTGTACAGTACATCATTCTGAACACCCCCATACAGAAATTAAAAAAAAAAACTGCTGTTTCCTACAAAACTGCAATACCTACACTTCAAAATGTACTGAACAGGTCATTTTTTTACCTTCCAAGGCACTAACGTCATGTCGTCTGGTCTCTTGCCATCGTCATCATCTTTAGATAATTGTGTAGGAGTTTAATCATGGCGAGTGTTGATCTTTATTTACCAGATATGCACACAACAGTTTTATGTTATTAGAATCGTATTTTGTGTTAAAAGACTAAGCTAAGCAGAGCCTGAGCTCTAAGCTGAAAACAAATACCAGTCCCAGCAAGACATGTCATGGTAGTACAGAAATATGTTTGATTTTGATGCAAGATGTAACGGCGAAGCTTACCGACTATCGCAATATTATCGCGTGCGAACGTCGTTCGGTACAGCTGCAGGTGATCAGCCTCGCTACGTGGTATCTCGGGTGTTATCAGCGGCGCGCGAGCCGCAGCCGCCGCCGCGCCAGTCTGGCCCGCACGCTGCCGCGACATGCTGGACGCACCCGCACGACGAGCCGGCAAGCAGGCGCGCGACGCGCCCGACGCCGCGGGCGACTCGCTGGAGGCGGCGCTGGCGCAGCTCGGCCCCTTCGGCCTCTACCACGGCTACATGCTGGTCATGCTGTGCATCCCCAACTTGCTCGCCTGCATGTACTCGCTCAACTACATCTTCGTCGCTGATCAGGTGCCTTTCCGGTGAGTACTTTTATTCAATTGTGTTTTTATCGTATTTGCATGCACATAAGATTACACGTAGGGATTGCACTTTTGTAGGAAACGGTAGATTTGTTTTGTAATTATTTACCGATGAAAAATGTATATGTGGGGGGGGGGTTCAGAATGATGTACTGAGTACGTGGTAACTGTTCGTGCGCCGGTGTTCCTGTCACCCTGTTTATTCAAAGCGATCAAAATACAAGACAGAGCAGCATTCAAAAAATGATTTAGCAACAAATTATTTGTTTAGAACGGAAGGTCGCAATGCATTCTTGAGCGCTAGCAAACAATTCTGCGAGGCTAACGAAATTAACACACGAAGTATGAAGACTTGCAGAACACAATCAATTTACTGACGACCATTAATAGGTAGACATTACCTAACACAAGGACCCATGAGCTAGGTTTAAACAACCGCTGCGTAACCGCCCAACCGCCCATATGTCAGTTACCATACTCAACCCGGAAACATTGAACCAACAACGGCTTTGACTGATGTACACACAGCATGGCAGCAGTCTGCAAAACACGTGATCTTTTAGAATCAATGTCAAACTTAAGGTGATCACGTCACGTTGTGCGTAATCCAATCACAAAAATTAATTAGCTACGTTATCGAATACTGTTCATAAAACATTGTGATTCCGTCACCGAGCGCTGTTCCTCGCTAATATATACAAGTCCGCGCAGATGTGTCTCGAGATCGTCGCGTCGCTCTGCGCTCGAGCACCGGAGCAACGTATCTTATCGAAGGATTGTTTGATAACAATCACCAAGCAATATCTTCAGCCTCGGTTACAATAAAATAAACAAAATATTTCACGTCTCTTCACATGAATTAAGTAGTAAGTGCCTACTTCATAGTCAAACTTCATATACTTGATCGGCTCCTGATAGCAATGCGGAGTGCGATGCGTCATCCACCCCGCACAGTGCCTGTGGAGGACGGGAATGCCGGGACCCGCAGGCTCGTCTGCCAGACAGCCCGGCGCCAGCGGCGCGCGGCGTCCAACACACGACCACTCGCCAGTATTAACTACCGTGCATGCAACCGTGCCTTACAACACTGCCAAGCGACTCTTTAATACATATACTGTCTCTGGGAAGCCGGATACATATCGTTTATTCTGGCAGCTTAGAGCGCAGCGAAACCCGCACTTCTGTTAATTTAGAAAAGTTTTCTCGTAAAATCCTTGTTTGTCGAGACATGTGGTTTTCTAAACATTTCCTACACTAGATCTCACAATGTCGTCTTTGTATTCAGTTTTCCTCATAGGATAATAAGAGAGAAAGAGTTTGAAAGAAATGTTTTGCTAGATGTGGCACTGTTGCGGATCCCTAGCAACTGCCTTCCGTCTCCATCGTCAGACCTTCCACGACAGTCATACTCCAGCTAGGTCTAAAGCTCTCATCAAGGTGCATGAAATGAGCTCAAACACGATATAGCTGCTGTAAACTGTTGAGGACCTCTTGCCTTCCGTCTCCATCATCAGATACAATCCAGATCTCTATATGTTGTATTGTCGTCAAAACTTCATATGTGTGGCTTTAAACAGAATGGGTTCACAATTGATCAACCCCTGTTTTTTCCCCTTAGGGGTGGATTTTATTTTTCAAATTTAAATGGGACCAACTTTGAGATATACGCTCTACAATAAAAAAGAATCATTGAAATCGGGCTTCTCAGTAAAAAGCTAAGCGTGGTCATACATAAAAAAAGATATATATATATGGGTTGAATTTAGAACCTCCTCCTTTTTTTTCGTCGGTTAAAAATAAAATACATTACACAACAAAGTCACACCTCAAAAACAAAGTTACTTAATTTTTTTTTATTCCTGAACTGTATTTGTAAATATATGTGGATAGATGGTGTAGGTGAAGACCATAGAAACGATGGATGGATTATGTGAAGGATGATATGGCAAGTAAGTACGTATCTGATGAGATGACAAGTAACAGAGAAGCATGAAAGAAGAAGACATTCTGCGCCGACCCCAAATAAATTGAGATAAGGGGAGGAGAATGAATTAGTAAATAAATCAAGCTCAACGAACGCCGCTCACGAAGTCGAATCTTGGGCACCAGTTCAAAGACGTCTGTAGATCCGTTCATTATACTAAATAGGAAAGCAAGATCTGCAATTTTTGTCTGCTCGTGTTATGGAGGAATATGAAATTTCTTACACCAACTAGTATCAGCGTTAAATACCGTCATCATCAGTATCATTCTCATGCCCTTACTCCGATTTATTAGGGGTCGGCGTAGCATATCTTCTCCCTCCATAGTTATCTCAGTGGTCACCCGCTTTCTACCCATATCATTTTTCACACACCCAACACTTCATCCGTTTTCTGTGAGTAACGGTCACCCGATGTGCAACAAGATACACAATAAAGTCGACTATCGGTGGCGGTTCTCAGCTGCCTGGTGCCGGAGTGCGAGCGCGGCGCCGCACAGTTCGAGAATGCGGCGGCGGCGGCGCTGCTTCCGGCCGGCGGCTGCCAACGGTATGTGCCGCTGGGCGCGGTCAGCGCCGGCGCGCCCGTCTGCGAACGCGACGCCTTCCACCCGAACGATACCATCGCCTGCGACTCCTTCGTCTACGAGAACATGGACACTATCTTCGCTGAGGTAAGCACCAACACCAGCCTCCGGGATACATACATACTTAAACTCACGCGTTTTTCCAATGGGGGTAGGCAAAACCACAGAAATCCTTAACACCGGCATAACTCTTGATAAAATGGTCTACATCTAATATAATAGTTAGTTATTGTTTTACAAATGAGAAGCTCTGGGCCGGGGGTTCTACCTAAGCGTATGTGTGTGTTCCAGTTCAACCTGGGGTGCCGCGAGTGGCTGCGCACGATGGTGGGCACGGTGCGCAACGTGGCGCTGCCCTTCGCGCTCGTCCTCACCGGATACGTCTCCGACACGTAAGACGTCCACTGTCGTGTACAGCCCCGAACTATACACCAAGTCAATATAAAACATGGAGAACTTGTTGTCTCGATCCTGTATCCAGTATCAAATCCAACCTGAAAAAAACGATTTCACTCAGTTTGAGGAAATAAAGGTTTACAGATCGTTATGTCAGAATTAAAGAAAACCGGCCAAGCGCCAGTCAGTCTCGCAAGTCACGAGTAGGTACAAACAATATATTATTTGTATATCAATTTACATTCAACAGTAAAACTAAATTTGTTGTGCATAGTAGGTTAATGAAGTAAGTATGGAAGAAGAAGGCATGCTGCGCCGACCCCAAATAAATTGGGATAAGGGCAGGAGAACGATGATATAAATGATAAACAATGTTAGTGCAGCAGTTTCACGAAAAAGTCCCATATCTCAAAAACTAAATACCTATCAAATCTAAAAATGTATTTTTATAAATTAGAGGGATAACTAAAGTGAAGAAAAATTCTAAAAAAAATGGGTTTGTAGGTCGTAAAAAAACTTTCAACGAAAATTGCTTGGAATAAGACTTGATATTTAGTTTTTGGGATTATGGAACTTTTTCGTTAAACTGCTGCAGTAACTTTGTTTTCCATTTCACATAAGTACTATGTAAAACAAATTTAATTTTGCTGTTGAATGTAAATTTACATATGAATGAGCGTTAAAAATATTGTTATTATATTTTTTGGTGCTACGGAATCCTGTGTGTGCGAGTACGACTCGCATTTAGTCGGTTTTTTGCCATTTAGCAACGGAAACCTAAACAGTCAAGTGAAATCATTAAAGTATTTCAAAAACATAAACCATTAATCGGAACTTTTGAAACATATGTATAGATCGTAACGTTTGACAATGCCGTGATGTCAGGTACGGCAGACGCACGGCGTTCTGCCTGTTCTCTGCTTGCGCGGGCGTGATGGGCATCGTGAAGGCGTTCTCCATCAACTACCAGATGTACCTCGCCATGGAGTTCCTCGAGGCGGCGCTCGGCTACGGCTTCAACAGCGCCGGATACGTCATGAGTAAGCGATAAGCGCTGACTAGTATCGACTAGTCGCTAGTCGTAGGGCTATTTGCAACGCGGCAACCAATTAACAGGAATCATTCCAGCGGTAATTTATGTCGGCCGCATAAATAATTCATCGTCTGCTCAACGGTTCACAGTTATCTGCTGTTGAACCTGCGCACATTGCAAATGTGGCCTACGCCATGATTCTTCGATCACCACAACACAATCATGTGGATGGCAAGAGCTTGACATAGCCCGTACCGTGAGCCAACGACTGCGGCACTGTTCCGATTAATGTCCATAATGACAGCTCATTTGTGGTTGCCTACTCATGGAGTTGAAACCACTCAGTGATTCAATGAGTAGGTACTCGTGACCTCTTGAGTAGGATTGTACGTAATTTGTTTGACTAACAGAATAAGAAGACATGCTGCACCGAGCTCACATAAATAGGGATAAGGGCAGGAGAATGATGATGATGATATGGACTATGGTCAGTGCAGGCGATTGTAGGTTGGTACACACTTACGCAGATGTCGTTTGCGCACAGTGGTGGAGATCGCACACCCGTCGCTGCGCGCGGTGTTTGCGTGTGCCACGGGCATCGCGTACGGCGCGGGCGGCGTGCTGTTCGCGTGGCTGTCGTGGGGACTGCCCTACTGGCGCCACCTGCTGCTCACCATCCACGCGCTGGCGCTGCTGCTGCCACTGTACTGGCTGCTGCTGGACGAAAGCCCGCGCTGGCTGCACGCGCGCGGTGACGCTGACCGGACCGCCGCCGTCATACGGAAAGCTGCTCGGTGGAATAAGGTAGTGTCCGACCGAAAGTTCGGTTTTGGTTTCGGTCGAATTTCGGCAAAAAAGGAGTTTCAGTTTACTTTCGGTTTCGGCGACACTACGACCGAAACCGAAACTGCATTCGGGAGTTCTCGCGCTGTGATCGGTCATGTACATACGCGTTAAATTCCATCCAAGCGAGTAAGCGACGAAGACATTTTGCCGCGTCCACGTGCCTAATCATGTTGTGACTGGCTTGTGTTTGCAGTTCGTTTTGTTTGTTGTGAGATTTCGTGTGATTTATTTTGAATTCGATAAGTTTTATTACGTGATATGGCTTAAGAGTAGGTACCTAGTAAACATCAAAAAATAATTCGTTATAACAAACTAATACATTATCTAAATATTTTTGGTTGATTTAACTCTCTCGCTAATGCTATACCTAAACGAACATTACTTAGGTACTTGATACTTACTATAGTTCATTAGGTGTGATAATATGAAAGAAAGAAAGAAAAACGTTTATTTGCACACGCCACAATTACACAACACAAAATATATAAAAAAAAATTAAAACTACCCAAGAAATATTGTGTGACTCACGGTTGCGCCAAATAGGCCCAGTTCAGCAAAATGCCGGACAACTAGTGCCCGACGCTGGTTTTCAACTGAACCTATATGGTGAGTGTGCGGATGTCAATAGATTGCAATAATAATAAATAAATATTGTGAAAGATATGATAATATTATGTAATGTTTATTATGAAAATAAAATATGGTAACGGCGGAATAACAACTACAAAACTATTTAAATACTGGTATCAACCATTTTTAAACACACCATCGCTAGTCCGTAGCATCACAATATTATGGATTCAGAGTTTCAAAATTCAATTTAATACTTATTACCAAGGTATTCAAGTGGCAAGTATAGCTTTAGATACTTACCTACGTCCCTAATTGTTTTTTTAAATTAAATTATCACACTAATAACATTTTCTTTATTTTTCCTTTAAAACATGATACTTGTAAGGAAGTTTCGGTTTCGGTCGAAAAAACCAGTTTCGGTCGGACACTAGAATAAGTTGACCCGTGTATATTTATTAATCCTCTACTGCTTAGCCGAAAATTCAACAGCTGACTTGCCGGTGAGCGTGTACGCAGAACTCTGCACAGTCATTCTGCTATCAAACACCGAGTTCGAATACCAGCGCTGTGACTTTTTTAATGTTACAGCACCGTGCTGAGATAGGGGCCTTTTGGCCTCGTACAGGACCAGTTTAGTTAGTTTTATTTTAATTTGTTCTTAACTTTTTTTAAATCTTCGTTTTATTGTCAAGTTACCACTTTGTTTTGTCCAGAGCGAGACTAATAAATACTTTTTCTTTCTTTCTTTCCTTCTTGTTCATCAATTGTCTCGTCGTCATCTCATCTGTTGGCTGGCTTCAAATCAGGCTAGAAGAGAAAGCCCTCGAGCGTACATTGAAGTAAGACAAATCCTTGCAGGTAATCGTGAACGAGCAGCTGATGAGCAAGCTGAAGGAGGACACTCGTGCAGAGGCAGCGGGGGCGGGGGCAGCGGGAAGCGCGTGGCTGAGCGTGGTGCGCTCGCGCGTGCTCATGTGGCGCCTGCTCGTGTGCGGCTGGTGCTGGGCCGCCACCACCTTCGTGTACTACGGCCTCACCATCAACTCCGTGGCGCTGTCGGGTAACAAGCACGTCAACTTCGCGCTCAACATGACCATGGAGATTGCCGCCTCCGTGCTCATCATGATGGCGCTCGAGCGCGTCGGCCGCAAGCTCTGCATATTCATCGCATTCCTGCTGTGCGGGGTCGCTTGTGTTTCACCCTACTTCATAGGTAAGCCTTTACACCTCATGTTTGGAATAACAGAAGAATAAGCTTTGCTCTGTAAACACCTGGCTGTTCTGGTAAACTTTGCGTTTATAAATAAACCCACTCATTAAAATCAACTTAATTTGTAGTTATACTGTTTTATTAATCAGAATCGGGATGTTTTTATTTTCTGTCTGATTGCTTGACTTGCTCTTGCATTCTCTTAGTAAAAAAAAAACACAATGATATTTTAATTTATTTTTATAATCTCGATTTTTATAATTATTTACCTACCTTTTGGGCTTCACAGCAGTCGAGTAAAAGGTGCTTGTAGATATCAATAGGGGAATTGAAAAGTACAGGGACCCGTTAGGACCCTTTCCAAACGTAAATCCGTTGGCTGCGACGTTGTTGTGTACAGATCACGATGGCACGACGCTGGGGCTGTTCTTCGTGGGCAAGCTGGCTATCACGTTCGCGTTCAACTCGCTGTACGTGTTCACGGCGGAGCTTTACCCCACGCACGCGCGCTCTTCGGCGCTGGCCGCCTGCTCGCTTATCGGCCGCGTAGGCTCCGTGCTGGCGCCGCAGACGCCGCTGCTGGTCAGTATGCACGACACATGTCGAAAACCTGCCGTAGCTCTACAGTAATGCTCTAGCGATGCGACTCCTAAAGTGTTGCGTGCTGCGCTCCAAAACAGAAATCGCCCACGGCCTCCAAAAAGCAGCCAAGCTAAGTTATAACTAGGTTTGACATGTCTGCCGTATGTCGGACGGATCTCAGGCTAAATCAACCACAATGTGGGTCCCGGAATATGTTCAGCTTCGCCGCGGCATAACCAGGCGAAGATGGATGGACCAGCTCGACTCACGTTTGGTCCACACTAGATCGGAATAGAAAGGAATGGAAAGGGGAAAGGGAGGCATTGTCCTGCAGTGGGAAGACACGGGCTGGAAATAAAGTAATATTTTTTGTTATTAGAACATGTACGTGCAAGCCCTACTGTACGGTGCGTGCAGCGGTTCGGCGGCGCTGGCCGTGCTGTGCGTGCCAGAGACGCGCAGCGCGCGCCTGCCGCAGCGCGTGGCGGACGCCGAGCGCCTGCGCGCCGCCGAGCCCGCGCCCCCCGCGCCCTGCGCGCCGCCCGCGCCCGCCGTGCGCGTCATCAGCGCCGACACGTGACATAAATTACAGACGGAGAACGAAGTTATTGTATTGTCTGTTATCTGTGAGTGATCTCGACGTCTACCTACTTTAGGTTAGCACTCGGATCTGTGGTAATGGTGGAGAAGAGGGCGAACAACGGCTAATTATAACGAGCTCACGAGCTATTGGAAAAGTTATAAATGTCGAATGACTTTTGATGATCAAAATCGGATATTTGCGGCAATAACGGACGACTTCGAAGCACCGGATTTTTTAAATCTACTTAATATAGATTTTCGCACCTAATCATCTCAATCGTCCACATATTTCCAAGATCATTGCAAAAATACAGATTGCGAAAATTAAGCGTAGTTAATTTCCAAGAATCCGTTCCTTTGTAATCGTCTTATGATTACCGCAAAGATCAGAAATTTCCCGATAGCCTACGAAATATTGATAAACAGCGCGGGACGCGGGTGGTACAGTCGGACTAACCAATTAGTTTATATCACACACACGCGGGTTATTGTCACTAGCAAACGCTAACCTGTTTGTGTGCGTATGATATACCCACATGTACCAATAACGAATATACCAACGTATAGTAATCATAACTGAATGAGTTCCAATATTTCAACTTTATAAATATGGTTCCCATAGCCGGCCGGTGAAAGCAACTGACATAGATAACGTCTTAAACTTCGTGTTGTAAGATCATACCTCGGCAGAGGAATATTGTTTTACAGGTTTTTATTTTCTTTTTGTCTTATAAGACATCATTTTTGTGTCAAATAAATTTACTCAAGCAAAAAATTAAAAAGTAATTAAATAAAACCAATAAAATAAATGAAATATTTTATTAAATAAACTAGGCGTTGGAATGCCCATTGTTCCTTATAGCTTGGGCCATTAGTGAATGAGCCAGCTCGTTTCGACTATTATGTTTCTTACAAAAGTAAGCAAATAATGGAATATAATGTAATGCAAACTATTTTAAACATATTGCCAAACTTTTGGAAGAGTAGAACACTGCTGGCAACTTGTTTACCAGTTTATAAGACAAGACAAGGTTTTTTTGTTGATTAAGAATGGACGTAAATATTTTTTCAAAGTAAGTATATAACTTTAAACAAAGTGAAATTGGAGGTGAAGTGAATCAACATGTGACATAGTACTTAGTACTTTACGCAGAGGGCATATAATGGGCTGCGCATACAATGTAACAACACGTTCCGGGTGTTGATGGGGCTACCGCAGTTTTGTAGCGCGTCCGGCATGTTTGCCGACGCGGACGTTGATAGTTTTTCGGCTATCATGCGCAAGAGATGCGCATCTCTGCTACGCCGGATTCGCGCCAGCCCCAACATCATTCTTAGAACGTTGGCTGATAGATGGGACTCCCCGATCTTGAGGCGGTGGATACGACTGCACACAGTCAAGTAGACATTCCCCAGGATCGGCGTGCCTCACGTAGCTTAGAATAAATTTTACTAACACTAGTTTGTAAGTTTAAATTTTTACTAACAAATATGGAAGTGTTTCTGAAATAAATGTTTATTTATAGTAAGAAATTACGACAAATTCTAAGTTCTAACTGCATAACTATAACATCAGTTTGCATGACAGTTAGGAGAATGGCTAAGTAATCATGACTGTTATTACGATCCGCTATTTCCACGAGCTCACCGGGACTCATCAAATACATCCAGCCCCAGTACCCAATAGTGATTCGGCCACTAGTCCTGCAAGGCAGGAGGTTACATTCCATAAATCTTTCCCCAATTTTTCTCCACAGTATTTTACGAACCTCTCAAACGCTGGCGTAACTGGCGTACTGTAAGCGGAAGTTCCACACCTGTCGGCGCATTCGGAAGTACTTTTTGATTTATGGGCAAGCCTTCGAAAAAACGCAGATTTCGTCAATACAAAGCCAGTTAAACGGTACATGTTATTCCCTCCCGGCTTTGTTATTAGATTACCTAACTACTTAAACTATTAATTTTGCAAATAAAAACTCACCTTATCTAGCAACGATGCGTTAAGTTTTTGTTTTGATAATTTTCACTCACATAACCTTCAAACTTTCTCACATTACATCCAACCTAAACAAAGATTCACCAAAAAATCACTTTATTACGATAACAAAATATCTGTAGACAACGATAAAACACCACAGTCTACTTATAAACCATAAAACCACCACAAAAACTTCAAACGTGGCCGTTACACCATTACCAACAACTCGAAACAACACAAAAGTGTTTGGTAAGTTTGGTGGTTTAGTAAGTTTTTTTTATCAACTAAGTAAGTTTGGTTTTGACCTATGAATGGGCGTTAAAAATGTTGTCATAATATTATATAGTTTGGTGCTATGGTACCCTTCGTGTGCGAGTCCGACTCGCACTTGGCTGGTTTTATTCCAAATTTTACCAAACTGTCGAATCAGGGAAACTGGCTAACACTGGAAACTGTCCAATTCACAAACAACTGTCCATTCAGCGAAACTGACTAATCAATGAAACTGGCGAATTAAAGAAACTGACGCGTGAGGGAAACTGACCGGTGATACGCGGACTCTATTTTATATTAGTACATAAGTACTTGTTAATATTTTGTAAACTGTGATAATTGTGTACTTAATGGTAATCAATAAACGTGTTAAATAAACTATAAACGTGTTAAACAAAATAATTCATGTATTAATATGTATAATTGCATAGCACATGTGTGAGTAGGTACTATGTGCGATAAAGCTACCATTTACTGGGTACCTACATCTTTCATTGAGTCGTATTTGCCCGGGTGGTTAGAGAGGAGAGAATATCATGCTCACTCAAATGTCTCGCTGATGGTGGCGCGTGTGTCGGGTCGTTTAGTTCCCTTCAAAATGGTTGAGTTGAATGATGACTGATCCGTGCGTCATTTTCATGAACGGGCGCTGTCAGTAGGGCTGGTCATCTCGCAGCTGCCATGGTTTATTATATTTTTGATTAGTTGATTTTGTCTTTTTACTAAGGACGCTGTTAACCTGCACGTTTTTCTACATCGTTCTCACGTATATGTAAAATCTCGACATGAAATCATTTATGTCGAGTAACCAAGATTTTGAAATAAAGATTTTGATATTGATTTAAAAGTGTCCATTGAAATTGCCCATTCTTCTCCATAGAGATCTACGCTTTGGAATGGGCAACTAAAGTACTTTCCCAAGTTATTATGCCCGGTGACTTACCAGTACTGTAAGTACTTAGTAGTACTGTAGCTTCGCTTTTTTGTGTTTTGATATTTAAAAGTGCCTGTAATGGTCCAATTGAAATAAATGCTTTTGTTTTTTGAGTTTGAGTTTGAATTTGGTGGGTAACTATAGTATGTGAACCTACATATACGGCATTATGCATAAGAAACTCATGTCGTAGGTCTACTACGGATCCGGATCCTATATTTAAAACGGTTCCTTGGGATAATTTACGGCCATAAGGCAAGCGAAGCCGTAGGCAAAGGCTAGTCTTCAATAAAAATAAACAAAATTTTCAATAAAAACTTTAATACCATCAGTAATGAGGTTCGTGTGTAATCCTTCCAATCGAAACGACTCGCATGGCACACCGTAATGCTGACAATTACATTCAATCACCATTAACTAAATAAATCTTCGTCAGCTTTCAATCTATACCTTTTACAGGGTCTGGGTCAAAAGGGGCGTAAGTCCAACAGAGCAACATAATAACTACTCCAATTCATACTCTTGCGATTAGTACCATAGTGGACGGAAACCAGAAGTAGAGCCAATTGAAAATATTGAAATTACCTGTATTTCGTTGAAGGTTTGACTACAACAGTCGGAGGCGGCGTAAGGCGTGGGCGACGTGGGCCACCGCCTTGGGTTTCGCGGGTTTGAAAAAATACTCATAAAAACATAAATCCTACCATACAAACACACCATATTAGGTTTTTATTTAATCTAACACATTTGTTTCCCACACAGCACACTTACTCATATCTGATATAGACTTTAAGACTCTAATACTTTCAGGCATATTCATTAATATTTGTTTGTTTAATTGTTATTAACTAATGCCATTAATTTTTAATTTAAACACTAAGCAATTGATTTCTCCATTCTTGAGGATACGGCACTGTTTCTCTTTACCACAGGCTACTATGTAGCCTATCTAAGAGGACAGTACCCCAACCATTTATGTTGTATACCAGTGTTCATTTGTAAAGTGCAACTGTTTTTATTGTATTTACTGCAACACATTTTATGCAATAAAGTTTTTATTTATTTTTATTTTATTTTAACACATTTGATGGCAAGTAGCCGCATTGCCATCAAATGTGTTAGATTAATTTACCACGGAAAATCCTCGCCAGCCGGGCCGGGCGATTTTCCTTTATGTTTAGTTAGGTACATATAATTAAGAATACTTAGAATAGGTGTTCAATAAAGAGTTACTTATGAATGCTGCAATTTATTGAGGTCACTTTGGTCGCTTTGCGATGAAGAATTAACCTATGTGATCCGAGTCTTGGTATTTTCTACCTCACTTCGCTCGCTCACACATTATCTTTGTTGAATCAATCACAACTTAAGCCATACAAAAAGTCAGGATGCTACTTTAATTTATTTTGCAAAAATTGTTACATCATATACGGCAACGCTGTATCAAGGGCCCCCCAAAAAAATTATACGTTTTAGTATAAAGTGAAGTCATAATTATAATCCACTATTTGAGATATAAGTCATTCAATTATGTTGGTCTTACGCCCAGATTTCATAGAAAATTGTCCATGTTCCTTTATTCGAAGTCCAAAGACACAGATAAAATAACTATAGCAAAAATATACAAAATATTCTTAACAAAAACAATAAATTAAGATATTACATCAAACATTATGCATAACAAGTACTGTGCGGAGTTGAGCATTGACTTGTGTACGAGCAGTCGAGCGGCGCTCGCACACGTTGAGTGGGAGCGGTGTCGCTGGCGCGGACACCCAGGAGCCGGGAGCGATGGCGACACAGCGTCGTCACTTGATAACAATGTGCTATCTCAATTTCTAATACTTATCATTACTTACAGCGCAATATCGCGTAACTCTTATACTATCAGTTTCTATTTATACATTTAATACCTTTGATATACAGGGTGTTCAAACGAAACGGGTTTATTTAGCATCGTGATGGATGTGTGAAGTAATATAGCAAGATGCAAAATGATCGCACACTTCGTACATTTTCTTGGCGGACATTTTTCCATGTATCGGGATTTGGAAATGTTTGTCCTCCGCGGACCCAATCCCTCGTCTGCGCAAGCCTTACACACAAAATATTTAAGCGTCCCGCCTCTACACCCTGTTGTATAGGTAATAAAAATAACCCTGTAAAACACTTGTTCTGTTTCTAATCTAACAGGTACATAACAAAGTTTATAATTCCATGCGTAAAATAAAATAAATAATGTACCTATTAGCTCAGATGTTATTTAAACTCAGTCTTAAGATTACCTACAACCAACACTAGCTTATCACAACGACAATTAAACATTTGTACCGACAAAATGTTATGAAAATGATTATCTTAGGTTTAGGTGAGCCCCACGCGCCGCACGCACACGTGGCCACGGACCAATGATCACTGTGATCATCACTAGTCTGTACCTGCAGACGACCCAATAGGTACTGTATAGTAGAATCTACAGCTAGTTCCTAGTTTGAGTAAACTATACTCATACAGGGTGGTAGGGACAGCGACGCTAAGCCGATCACCACGTGTTCAGCACACCATTCTGAACCCCCCCAAAAGGAAATTTTTCGTTGGTTATTAAAAAAAAATCAGCTATTCAGTACATTTTGACGTATAGGTGTTGCAGTTTTGTATGAAACAGCATTTTTTTTTAATAACCGACGACGGATTTCTCTGTGTGTACTGAATACGTTGTAATCGGCTTAGCATCGCTGTCCCTTCCACTCTGTATATGTACAGTCATGAGCACTAATATGTATAGACTTCGCAAAATTGAAAAGCAATTTTATCGTGAAATAACTTTCTATTTTGAGATAAGACCTTTTTCGTATGACTGCCAAAATACTATGTTCGTGAAAACGTAAAGCATTAATCAATGCAATAGGAGAAAATCACTTCAAAGCAGCTGCGTGTGTGCATATTAATACTCGTGACTATATACATATACATACATAAAAATATATACATCGTGTCCGGACGTAGACTAGCGATATTCTAAATATTTAAATATAAACTATTATAAAGTACAAATACACTCTAAGCTTGGGTCCAATACACTTCTCGGCTATGTGGCAGGCATTTTGTTTTTTTTTTTGTTAAAATATTCTCTATGCGAGTACAAAAAAAAAAATATCTCTCAAAATTTTAGTCATACTGACATAAAAACGCTTATTCGAAAGGCAATAATATTGTCTGCAATACAAATGTGTTCACAACTCCATAACTTTTGAAAAAAAAATGAAAGTCGAAAAAAAAAACCGAAAAATTATGCAATTCAACCAATATTTTTTTAATTACTATAAAAACACCCCCGACAACTTTTTTTTATTTGTTTCGATCTAGTACGGCAGATTTTGAGCTAAGCTACAATATAACATAAAAACAATTGTATGTCCAATACTATAAGAGTTATTGTTGTTTGAACAAAGCCTATATTTTTGACATTAATTTTGATTTGTTCTGACATTTTACTTATTTTTATTTTAGAAAATTTTTCTGCATCTAAATTGGGTCAATGACCTGAAATAATTGTTTTTTTTTATACGCAAGCACAAAAGGCCATTGTCGGAACCCTAAACAGGAAACAGGAAATCATTAAAACGAAAAGAGAATATCACGAAAAAAAAAGTCTGCCACATAGCGGGGAAGTGTATTTATTGGACCCAAGCTTAGAGTGTAATTGTACTTTAAAATAGTTTATATTTAAGTATTTAGAATATCACTAGAGCACGTCCGGACACGTTGTATATGTATAACAATGATGTACTGGTAACCGTTTTAGCGTCGCTGTCCCTTCCACCTTATTTATATGAATACTATACTAACTGATGGTTATTTAACAACTATCAAATTAATATTATTATGCCCGTAAAGCAAATCACAACTGAGTCTTATTCTGTCTTAATTGTATTTGTATTAAATGACTCTAATATGGAAATACGGCAGTTGCACCACCAATCAATGGACATACTTTTTATGAGCTGTCATAACGCGGTTCCCCAACGACTTTGATTGGCAATAGCAACCTGTGACGTCACTTATTTACCAACTCAATGACCCGACTATTAATTGATTTCAAGGCAAATTTAAATCTAATTTATAGTAAACGTTGAAAATGAATCAGGTTTTCAGGTCTAAAATATAAATGTATCTTTAGAGAACTTGAGTCTTGGAATTATTGTTTAATTCAATTCATTTATTTCAGACACAAAGATCCATATTAGTAGGTACCTGCACTTAAAATGGTGCAAGTAGCCTATTGACGAAGTGTGTCAATCTGTTCAGCAATCAAGTGTCCAAACTGTACACTTTTAAGTTCTTACATAGCTATTTTATTTACAAACTGTTAACCCAACATCAAGATAATTATTGAAAAAAAAACTAGCTCATTATTATTATTTATAACTTGCCCAACATAACTTGAGACATTAGGATGTCGTTGCTTGTTAAGTAAAACGCCATCCATCTTTCTTTCAAATTCAGTGCATTTGAAATATAGTTCCCAATACGACCGAGTGTCAAGATAATTATGTTGGTCAATTAATACAATTTATAAACAGCTTAAGAGGCCTATCAGATAAAATATACATAAAAGTATAAATAGATAGTTAAGACAAATGCGAACAGGGAGACCGCTAAGTAGTAAAAGTTCCAAGTCCTTAAATTACAGTATAAGAACGACAAAGTTGGCCATTTAACGCAAAAATCACGGTCGAAATATAGCAGGCCTCTTAATCAGGTAAGCCACTTCAACCTGGATCTAGTGATATCGTAACTCGCACACAGGCACTCACGCTCGCTCGGGCGGCTTGAGCGGGTGCAGCTCGTGCGGCGCGCGCGGCTCGAGCGGGCGCGGCTGCAGGCGCGCGTACACCAGGCGCAGCGCCGCCAGCGCCGCCAGCGTCAGCGCCGCCGTGCTGCCGAACGTGGCCAGCGGGCCGCGCCGCGCGTACACCGCCGACACGAACACCGGGCCCAGCGCGCGCGACAGGCAGCCCGCGCCCGTCAGCACGCCCATCCACACGCCCTGCGCGATCCGCCACAAACATCTTATACTAATCACGCTCACATTACTGCTGCTTGCAGACGTGACTGAATTCGATTGCCAGGTCAGGCAAAATTACATTGGGTAAACTTTCAGTATCAAAACACGTGTAAGTGTACGTTCGTGTAAGTATATTCTATTCTATTCTATTCTATCATAAGCTCCCGATATTTCGATGCTGTTGTACGCTGAAGTGATATTGAAACGGCAATAAGACTCGCTTTTGTGACTAGTGAATACCCCATTAACTATCAATGTAACTCCTAAAAAGTTAGACCAAATAGTGTGCGTGAGCTGACCTGCGGCCGGGGTCCCAGCACCTTGGAGAATATCGTCTGTATGAGCGTGACGCCGAGCGAGTAGCCCACGGACACGCAGGCGTAGCCCGCCAGGAACTGCGGCAGCGTGAGGCCGCGCGAGCTAGCGCACCACGGCTGCGTGGCCTGCGGGCAGCCGCCGCCCGCCTCGCTCGCGCCGGCGCGCGCCAGCGGCGGCGGGCCCGGGCCCCACGGGATGCACAGCAGCGACGCCAGCCCCGTCAGCAGGAACCCACCCCATAGCAGCAGCGCCCTGCCGTTATACCACGTATATATATATAGTATATCATCATCGTCATTACCATCATGAGCGTTGCCTCCGCGACACTCCTGTGTGCTTTACGAATCATTTTGGGAATGTAGAGTGCTGTACTAAACGCTCACATCCTCTTAAACCATGGAAATAACAGCGTTTGTTAAGTTGTTAGTTCGCACACACAACCACACGTTACTTGCTTGTGCGAACATACGACTACGTACCCCGCTTCCACCCCACGCTCTTATGAATATTTCTACACAGAGAGAAAAGAACAGCGAGCTATGGAAAACTATATTTAGAGCTCAACATCTCTCTGAGGAATGAACTCCGGAATGATCCGCCAGAGAACCAAAGCTAACAAAGCGAGTTGAAGTGGCAATGAGCCGACGACGTTAGCCGTAGAAAAGATGAGCGTTGGGGTAGTCGTGTCCTTGTGCCCTCAGGCGGGTGAAGGGACGATCATTGCAGGGTGGCTGGTCACACAGCTGGATGAGAGTTTCCGTAACTCATGATGAATGGCGTTTCGCGGCCTGTGAGAGGCCTGTGACCATCAGTGGACTGCTGATGAATTCTAAACGCCAAGCAGGTAATATAATAGAAGGACATAGCCGTACCGCTCCTCAAAGATCTTGGTGAGCGGGCCGATGGCGGCGAAGGTGAGACACGCCAGCACGGCGCCGGCGCTCATGAGCGCGCCCATGTACTCCAGCGCCTGGCGCTTGCTCCACGCGAACTGGTCCATGGTCAGCATGGTCGCCAGCGTCTCCAGCAGCACGAAGTTAAACACCAGCACGAAGAATGCCGCCACCAACGTCCAGCTGCTCACCAGGTCTGGCTTCAGAGCTTTCAGGGCTTCTTTTTCTACAACGAACCATTCAATATAAACTTTAGTTCTTTACAATATACAGAGTGGCCAGGTCCACCGCTAGCGGGCATGCAAGGCGTACGACGCACGCGGGCGATCACGAAGTATCTCTATATTTTTAAGGTTTATTAAAACCTTTCTTTCGATTTTGTTACAACCGGAGTCGTTACTGCTAGCTATGTCTTATGTTACAGAATAGTTGCTGCCCACGACCTTCGTCCACGTGAAATTATTATAAAAATATATTACTTTTTGATCGTAACGGGATCAGACCGATTGGCATCAACAAACAATATGTAAAAATTGCTTAGCGGCTGTACTTACCTATTGTTTTTCCAAAATTTGAGAAACTAAATAGGTAACTTATGGATAGTCTCCTAAGACCGTGTTCCTGTTGCGACCATTTCAAAACTACTCCACCCTGTAGAAAATTATTGAAACACTACATCACATCCGTACACACCGTCATGCGTGCCCTGTGCAATCATCGCTTCTCTAGCAGCGATCTTCCTCTCCTTGAAGCACCACGGCAGGAACAGCAGGAAGTTGATGAAGCCGAGCACGGCGTTGATCCAGCCAGCGGCCGTGTACATGTCCAGGCGCAGTGGCTGAGACAGGTCCCCGGGCGGCGGGTAGGGGCCGCCGGGGCCCAGCGGCGCGGCGGCCGCCTGCAGCGCGGGGCCCACCACGAAGCCCAGCACCTGCGCCAGTGACACCACGGCCACGGCGCGCGTGCGCTCGCTCACCAGCGTCGCTGCCGACAGGTACGAGCGCGCCACCGCTATGTTCGCTGCAAACATACACTTGTACCTTCATTCACTGATGCAGTAGGACTGTACGAAATGTATTTGAATCAATATGCATAACAATTAAAGGGCCAGGCACCTGAGCTGACCCCGACGAGGAACCTAGCGAACACCATCCAGTACTTGGCATGCGGGCGCGTGAGGTGGAGCTCTGCGTACAGCACGCTGGCCAGCACGAACAGCGCTAGCGTGGCTAGCAGCGGCGCGCGCGCCGATCCCGCGCGGTTTGCCCACAGCCCCAGCAGCGGCGAGAACATCAGCTGCCCCAGCGGGTTGGCGCCCACCGCCAACCCCAACACCTCCTTTTGAGCGCCTGGCTCCAGCTGGAACATGGCAACCATCGCGCTTTACTTCCCTTTATTGTAGAATAGACCAAGCTCCATCCAAATACAGAACACACATTTTCAAATCAATGTTGACAGCATCAATTCAAATAATCTAACCCCAACCGAATTAGAACTGAACAAGACCGGATCTCAGCCTCGTGATGAAAGAGCCAAGTTTCGCGTTGCCCTGCAGATAGTTCTGCTGCGTAAAGCTAAACGAAATGTACTGATGAGGTACACAACAGAATATTGATCCTAATGGATTCCACATAGATTAGACCAGGATCAACTTTGATTCCAACATTGATGAGAACTTGTTAAGATCTGCTTTCGTTATTAAACCGTACCGTAACCGTATCAATAAAAAAAAAGTCGGTGACTTTTGTTTTATTGATACGGTTTATGCCACCGACTTCTGAAGCTAAAGTTATTTTTCACTTTTTTGTGTTTTTGAAGTCGGTTTTATTTTTTGCAAAAAAGATTTTATTTTTCCATTTTTAGTAATTGTAATATCCTGTACAAATATTTGCCATGCATTTATTTTACATTGATAACAATACATGTCATGGTAGGTAATAGGCAAGGCTTATCCCCATTACAATGGAACTTAGCATCCTAACTGAAACTTGGATGTACTGTACACGTCATCTGCGTACCCCCTCAGAACATACAGGCGCGATGCTAAGTTATGAACTGGTGTAAACAATAGACAGACATGAGATTTCAGCAATCCCAGTCCATTTGCTATCATGTATTGAGGAGATCCGTTGCCTATCTCCGAAGTTCTTCATCAGATCTTCACCAAATTGAAATGGGACCATTCCGAAAAAGTACTCTTCCAAAAACTACCTATATCGCATCAAGTGTGCCCATAAAATTTGAAGAGTTCTCTCTATTTCTCCAGGATCCTATCATCAGATCCTGACTTGATGATCATGGGACCACCTGGGAAGTATACCCTTTCAAACAAAATAATAATAATCCAAATCGGTCCAGCCATCTTCGAGTAATCGGGGAACATAGATAAAAAAATAAAAAAAGGTTCCGACGAATTGAGAACCTCCTCCTTTTTGAAGTCGATTAAAAATGAGAGTTAATTTTTTTTCGTCACCGCCATTTTAAATTTTCAGTTTGACCTCTGTTTCGTTATCAGCGACCCTGAAAACCATGAAAAGACACCCGTGACGAAAGTACCGATAATTTTCGTAGGAGCCAACTTGTTTTTTTTTCCTCATTTGTTATAAAGAATAAAATGCAAACTCAGAGGTACTCTAAACTAAATAAAAGTGAATTTATCTCATGTAAATAAGTCAACAAGACAAAAATCTAGTAGGTTTCAAATACGCAACGAGACCATTACTCATTCTATCTCAATCTCCCCTACATGCCATCTTTTTCTGCCGTAGATAGATACTACCTAGACTACCTTGTTCCCGAAGGGAAGCCGGCAGGAATCGGCCCTTGTTCGCTTTAGGACAGATTCGCTTTAGGACAGATTCGCTTTAAGATAGATTCACTTTACGGTAGATTCGCTTTATGGCAGAAATTGTACAGTCGTGTTGTAGTATATCCCAATGCCAAAGTTAGCGGTTGCTTCTACCACTAATGGAAAGCGCACTAAAATAAAAAGCCAAAATATAAGGCCTGAAGAAAGTCGATGGTGGAGACCGTATTACACAAATGGGCCTATTTTGATCCCTGAAAGTATCTTAGCTATTCAAGAATCAGTGAATGATTCTGAAGATTATTCAGCATTCAGGGACTATATCTCAAAGCAATGGATAACATTAATAACTACCTACTGATACATTTAGTTACTACAAAGAAGTATTCAGAACGAATAACCCAGTTGAAGGGTTGCATGGCCGCCTTAAAAACAGAATTCCTTTAAAGACGGCGTTGCATCGGTTCATACTATTACTTGAAAAGGAAGCCAAATATCGAGGTGAAAAATTAAAAAGGGAAGAAACCTAATGTTTAGGAAAACAGCGTAGTTTAAAGTTAAAGGAGAAAGATATAAAAATTTACATGATTGTTCGAGTGCACTGCGAAACGAAATTTCAGTTCTGGAATTTGTAGAACGCTTGTGCAGGCTGAATAGAAGATAAACAGGTATGTATCGTAAGATCTTCTTTATTTATTTTTCATTCTTATTTTTTACATTTTTAAATATTCGCATATTATTATTTTGATTTTTATTAATAACTATAGTAAACTCGATTAAAATATATCGAGTTCACTGTACTTCTGCCCTAAACCGAATCTGTCTTAAAGCGAATCTGTCCTAATGCGAATTTGTCGTGAAGCGAATCTGTCTTGAAGCGAATCTGTCCTAATGCGAACAAGGGGGAATCGGCTTCTTAGGTGCCTTCAAGCCTGGTCCCTACACATTAAAGCCACAACGAGAGACAGAGACCACGGCTAATTGTCATGTATGTAGGAAAGTGCGTAGGTACTGTGCCCAACTTGACCAGCGTGACCCCGACTTAGGAAAGGGGCAAGAGCACGATGACGAGGGCATACGAGGAAGTTATGGACAGGCACAAGCACAATCCGCAAGCTAAAACTCGCACTCCTTGTACACATCGCGTCGTGAACCATTACCACACTACGCGCTACCGCAGCTACTGTTCACTTATAGACTGCAAATGACTCATCAAATATTTTCATTTGTTTCTAATTTTGGATTAAATCTCCACCTTGAATGTCCTTACATTCTGTGTAACAACGTGAAGAGTAATGAGGAAGAGACAGCACATTTATTTACTTCGAAGATAAAACTGACTCGCTCGGGGTACAAATTCTCGCATTATGTAGATAGAACTAAGTCTTTATTGCGGAGTGATTCATCTGACATTACTTATTTTTGTTTACGTATAACCAACAAAGGGCGATTCAATAATAAAATAATCAATCGAATGTTTTGAATACTGCTGTTGTGTAATTGAATTAAAATATTTTGTTTATTCGCTAAGATTGACGTAGTCGTAAGAAACATCTACCTAAATCATGCAAGTCCGTCATGCCAATGTGATTTTCAATGTTGAGCGACTCTCTAGCCTAGCTGCAGCTTGTGGCCACAGTTCAAGTTTGTTTCACGGATATGTAGGTGTTATAGACTATGTTCATAATTGGGATGAATGAAATAGTCGTGGCACAGTTAAGTGGACGAGCACACGGAGACCGTCACCGAGTGGTGCGCGGCGGCACGGCAGCGCCCTTCGCGCGCCACCTCGTGCCTCTCAATAACGACTATTTTTAGCCTTCACACGACGACGTCGAGCATGCATCACACAGTCAAGGAATGCCGTCCACCGCACGCCGTACACGCCACCTTCTCGTCACTGCAGCGCGCACAACTGCAACGTTATCGCAATCATGCAATATGTCATTGTGTACATACATAATACATGGTAGGTACAATCTGAACGTGATAAGTTGATATGGTGTGAGCGGCGCGGGACATCTTCCTTTGACTCCAGGATTATGTAGGTACACGGTGTGGTGCCGCGCGTGCTCCGCCGAGCCGCGCTGTCCCTGCCGTGTGACCGAGGCACTGCGCTGCTCATCAGTCTTCAGCATCACGAACACTGTCGCGTTCTCGATCTCTAATGTTTTCGTTTACATAATAGATTCGGGTAGCTGCGCGTCGCGCGTCGCGTTCGACCTCATATGTGCTCGACCGCTTGGTGCGGTGACGGCCGGCAGGGGCGGCAAGGGCGGCAACAATTGCGATAACACGGTAATCACAACTACTAATGACTCACTCGCTATCAATTGATTTTAAACAAGGCCAGGCTTTTTACCCGACTACGTCGTAGCCAAAACGAAGGGTTATGAATTTATGATTCTTTAATATTTTTGTGCGACTTTTGTACTGTACCGGAAAGAGGATTAGCGTGGCTGTAGCTTTGCGTGTTCAGTATTATTTTGATCGTAAGCATACATATTTTTGTTTCTTTGCACCTTCATTAAATTTCTGTAATATGCCTTGGTAGTAGTAATTGTGCTGTGGACGTCAGATAGGCAGTAACAAGTTAATTGATATATAGTTAAAAAATGTCATCTTTCTATTACACTGGCAACATGAATCATTTTACTATTTGCGCAATAACTTGTTAAGCATGTGTTTGTATGTTTAAAAACTGCATACCAATTAGCTTGTTCGACCGTACTAGTTATTCACTTATTCAGCTGCATCAGGTTAGACTGGAAGCCCCCAGCATAGTTGGAAAAAGGCACGAAAAAGGCTAGGCAGATAGATAGCAAAACAAATGGAGGGGCTCGCGGTTTAATAAAAAACTGCCTCTTGGGATAATCTTCAAGGTTATGCAACGCTTGCCGAAGTTGGTCCATGAATGGGTGACCAACCATCACAAACCAAGTTCCCTCCATGCCTACTTAGCCGTTGCTCCTTGCCGTCACTTATATATTAAGTACTTATTGACAGTCGTTACGGGAAGTCTATAGTCAGAAGCCTAAAACGTTTGAACAACAATTTTGTACCAAGGGGCATACATATCGCATTACCGGCGTGTACCAGTAATTGGGTTGTGGTGGGTAGGTAGGTAGTTGCTCCATGTAAAATACTGGTATTCAGCTGCATCCGGTTAGACTGGAAGCGGACCCCATAACTTAGCTGGGAAACGCTAGGTAGGTCCATGACGATACCTAGATATTTTTTGCTATCTACGTCAGGTCTTTCAGTAGGTAGTCACTAGTCACGAAATAGGTAAACAATGCTTCGATGCTTAACAAAACCACCAGCTCGTGACGAGCAGTGCCACCGCATCACCACTCGGACCTAATCGCTCTTGGAAATCGGTTCAAGATACCTATGTCTTGCCAGAGAGAAGATGAGGCCTTTATAGACCAGCCGAAGCGAACACTGGCGAAGAACAGAGCGCAAACCACTTACTTGCCTTTGTTGGTCGGCTCGAGTGGAGATTCGCATGAGCAAACGAACTGATCTTATCAACCTTGATCCTTCTACAGGGATTGTCCTAAACTCCTGACAGCCGTCAAATACCTACTTCCCCTTAAAGCACCTCAAAATATCCCAATATGTTGCCCCCATGGCACCGCTTGAGTGGTTAGGCATGTGCTAATAACCCTCTCCAGACAGCCATTTATTGGATGTGCAAGTCACCTCCTGCCGTGTATATTGGTTAGGCACATAGTCCTTCTATACCTATTTCTAGATAATCAGTGCACTTTAGCCACTTAAGCCCAAAATACCTAACATTTAGGTATTTCTATGTTCTGCAATAGTCTTGCACTAGTAGGGGATTACACACTAAGCTTCGGTTGGTATATTATCTCTCATACGAGTACAAGGTGGAATTCCGACCCCGACGCTTCTAAACCTCTGATTTTTGAAAAATTACCGATGAAAAATATCTATGAAAAATCAGCTATCCCATACATTTTGACCATGTAAGTATTGCAGTTTTGTAGGAAACAGTTGTTTTTATCTAATAACCGGCGAAAAATTCGCATGTGGGGGAGTTCAGAATGATGTAGTGACTACGTGGTAGTAACCGGTTCAGCATCGGTGTTCCTTCCACCGTATATAGCTCGTACATCCAAATCTTTTACCACCATTTGTGCGACGGAGCATCATTTGAGGACGGTGCGACGGTTCGACCAATTTTGTTGTGTTTGATTGTCAAAAGAAAATGTTGTACTAATCCCTCTTCATTTTGTGCAAGCGCACGAAGCCGAGCCGGGTTGCTAGTTACTTAATTAATAACAATCGAAGTGAATGTATTATACCTACAGGCCTCCGCCAGCTGACATCGACCGCTTCCAAAGGCTCGGAGGGCATTCAAAGACGCTTGGACGGCCATGTTTCTGACATACATATCTTCACACCTGTATTTTCCCAAAGGGTTAGGCAGAGGTGTACGTTATTTATTAAACATATCGCGCCAGATAAATTGTAGCTCCCGGGGCGATGGCCTACCTATCGACATCAAAGGGCACATAATCATGTAAGATCCGGGCGACTACTGAGAAATTTCTGATGGAAAAGCAGAATAAACTTTTCTGGATCGGAATCGGGCCGTGGACATGAGGGCATCATGCCCCGCAGTAGCACTTGCGACTATTCGACTAACGAGACACTTAAACTGATAAACTGCCCAACATATTATAAAAAGAGAAAAATTATAAATGTAGGTAGTCAAATAATGAAAACATCGCTTAATTTTCTTTCAATTCTTAGCCTTGGTACCTACTCTATTGAGGGAAACCCCATCCTTGCTTATTGCTTTCGAACAAAACTCGTACCACAGCCACCTAACGACCTGCAAGATATGAAAACAATAAATTGGTACGTTTGTTATGTATAAAAAATTAAACAAAGAGCAAGTACCTAATCAACTCTCCAAAACTAACAGATTCCTGCGTATAACCTACAGGGTAAATCAACATACACACACCTCCACTGGCTCAATCATACTTGCTTTAATTTAACACAAGCAACGTTGACCTGTCTTGATAGACATTAATGCTATTGTTATCAAAGTTGACCAAAATAATCTGAATTTGAAGTCAACAATGACTAATATATTCAAAATAGTTTTTTTTTTCTTTCATCGTTCTCACACGTTTGGAATGTTTATGCAAAACATCAGGCAATATCATACCCAACAAAAGTGCCATCCAGAAAGCAAGTGTTGTGAGCACCTTATAATAATATGATTAGGTAGAATGGGTCCGCTTCACAACTCTAACTCTAAAGTATATTATGACCTCTGCTCACGGACTTTCCCCGAGTGCACGACATCGACTTGTTGAACACCTTGACGGTTGTATCCGTCAGGTGGTCAGGTGCGAGCGTGCGACTCGTGCGAAGCATGCGCGCCACTCACCTTGTCGAGGTAGGGCCACACACCGGTCAGCACGATGCTGAAGCCCAGCGACATCTGGAACATGGTGAAGTAGATGACGTAGACGCTTCGCCAGCGCTCGCGCCTCTCCTGCGCCGTCTCCAGCATCTGAGCACCCGCCGGCGCCGCCTCGTCCTCCTCGGGCGCAGGCTCCCGCCGCACCCGTCCCGCCAGGCCCTTCAGCCACTCCATATCGCAAACACACCAGCACTTGTCTACAGAATCTTACTAGCGAGTAGCGATGCAGTGCAAGTCCGAACAAACTGCGGAGCCGCGGGGACGCATCTCAGGAGCGCTCGCGTCGGTGTGCCGAGCTCGAGACACAAACACGAAGTAAACAAAGAAACGGTTGCGGCGCACGGCGCACGGACACGGAGCTGCTGAGTTGCGCAAGCGCTCCGCCGCCCGCGCCTCTCACGACTGCGCCCTGACCCCACTCGAGTGATGTCGTTCGTTGGCATCGTTTCCCTGCGCATAATCTCGAGCTCGCTGTCACCGTGCTGATAGCGTTCACTGTGTTGTTAATGTGGCAACAAGTTAGCCGCGAGTATTAAGCGTAAATAAGCACGTATGAGTGCATTAAGCACGCATGGTAGCATAATTATTACAGTGCAAACTATCTATACAGTAATAAATACATACAATACAGTAAGCACAAGCAACGTGTTATTAATTTATACATACTTACCTACATCTTGAATAGCTTGCGTGCAAAGCCGCTCCTATTAGCTAATGATTCATTCTTCATCATTCATAAAGTATCTAACTCCACGCGGGGTTGAATTTTTTATAATACGTATGCGTATGGCTCACCAGAGCGTAATGTTAAACACCTCAACTGCTATGACTCGTTGACTAAAGTTGAAGGTTCATCTGAGAATTACGAAGTTTTTTTTTTAAAAAACACCTTTTTTCAATTATTTCGATTTATTTCTAAAATACCGAATTTTTCACACTTTCGTACTGTATGGATCAGAATGCTGGGCTGTGAAGAAGAGGGATGAAAAAGAAGATGTCAAAACGTTACTTCCTTAACGGAACCGTCAAAACGTTGTTTCTTTATCAGGACGTCAAACGTTGTTTTTTATCGGAAACGTCAATAAAACGTGATAATCAGTGGTGGCTACTAAGCCATGTAGCGGAGATGAGAATGTGGAGATGGATGTGTGGAGTAACAAGAATGGGTAAAATAAAGATGAGTAGGTATATTAGAGGAAGTTTGAAAAAATTAAAGGAAATCTTCTGTCTTGCTATTCAGATTCAGATTCAGATTCAGATTTATTTATTTGTAAACATAGGTTACAGATACACGTGAGTGTGAGATGTTACAGTTTTGTTGGTCCTCTATGCTTTGCCATTAGGCGTACAAATATTAACATTTATTTAATTATTTATCTTACAATATTTAAACAATAATTACTCATATCAATTAAACTTATTAAGAAATACAATGTCAGAACAAATACCAAGCCAATATTTCAAAAATGTCACCATTTAGATAAAACAGGAAAAATGTCATACTTCAAATAATAAAATGTCAATTATTAAATTAATATAGTAATGTCACAGTAACAAATCAAATAAAAAATAATGACGTAAAAAACAAAATAAAAGTCAGATGGAAAAAAGAAACAATAATAATAATAACAACATTAAAATATTGAGCAATGTAAGCAGAAAAAGCTAATGTAATATCAAATTTACTCAATGATAAAAAAAATTCGAGAATGTCAGAGATATAGAGCTATACAATTATGATGGTTTAATCTTTTCTAATTATCTAAAGGAGGGATTATAGAATTATCTTCCAAGTAGTCCTTTATTGAGTAATAACACTTATCAATTAAAAGTTTCATGAGTGTCCTTTTGAATTTGTCCAGATTTAATGCTTTTACTGTTTCAGGCAGCTTGTTAAATATTTTTGTGTCCATGCAGAATGTGCTTTTGTTCATTAGGGCAGTTCTCCCATATGTTGTTTCGAGCTCTAGCTTATTTTTGTCACGTAACTTTCTATAGTAGCTTTTGGGAGCTACTTTATATTGCGAGATGTGTGTTTTGACAAATACATTGGTTTCATAGATATACAATGAAGGAAGGGTAAGAATGTTAAGACTTTTGAACAACGGTTGACAGCTGTCGGTGCTATTTAGGCTGCACATAAATCTTATACATTTTTTTTGAGCTCTAAATACAATTTCTCTATCGACCGAGTTACCCCAGTACATTACGCCATACCTAAGTGCTGATGCAACATAGCCATGATATGCCATTAGTGCCGCTTGTAGGTTAACAATCTTTGACAGTTTGTAAAGTACATACGCGAATTTATTAATTTTTTTACAAATTTCGTCTGTCTGAGCTCTCCAGGTCAAATTTTTATCTATTATGATCCCAAGGAATTTGCTATGGACATGTAATGAGGAGGATTGTGTGAGGAACGATATAAAAGAGAAAGGAGTAAATGATTCCGTGACATCTGACAGGGGGGAATGGAAAAAAAAACGTGTTGCCCCAACCCCAAGTAGAATGGGACAACGGTGATAGTACTGCCGCCATAAGGAAAAAGGATGTTTCTACATGAAGTACGAAAGAGAGAAAAAAATTTATTGTATTTAAAAAACTGTAAAATGCGCTGTGCAAAAGGAAATAAACAAAATAATAATTTTGTGGTGCAAAAGTCTGTATAAGAGTTTGGTCTGTCAGAAATTATATGTAAAATTCAAAGAAATTATTGTTATGTTATTCAATAAATAACTTTTTCTTTTTAGTAAAAAAAAATGCAAGAAAATACGTGATACTACAATGAAAAGACGTTTCTTAGCTAGAAACGTCCTTTCAATTTAGTATTTTTTTAAACGTCTTTCCTACTTAGTGATAATGTGTTACCAGGTTCTATTTAACTAAATAAAAAAGACGTTAATAGCCATTTGCTGCTTTTCAACTTAGTAATACTAATATTCAATGAACTTAAAAAAAATACCTGCAGATTGTAAACCTATGTAAACTGAAGTATGTTTTAACATGATAATTATCTTATCTATACATATAATAAATCTGTAGACGTTGCGTTTCTGTACATTGAAAATATTTAGAAAAAAATAGTAGGGGTGAGGATAACAAACAGAACCCATTTCTACTATTTTTAGAATTTTTGTCTGTTTGTCTGCAGTCTGTGAGTCTTCGGCTATGTTTGTTTGTTTAAGTATCAAGTTATAATTACAAAACCAATGTGGTTAGTTTCAATGCACAAGTATTGTGCGTAACTTAGAGAAGGTATTAGTTTTTGTTTCATTGCAATCCGTGCTCTCTATCAAAGGATATATATGAATTTATTGTGGTCAAGAAGAACTTATCGCCTTTACGTAAGATACATGCAACGACATCTATTGAATCAAACTGGTACTAATGAATAAAAATGAAGTGCTCATAAGATAAATCGACTTATCGGGTTTTTCAAAAAGTTATGATAGCAAAAGGTACTTTAGATGGCGCTGCTTTGAAAATCTTCATAGCCTATATTGTTTGTTCGATCGCTTTCCATGCATTAAATTTTAGCGGTTTCACTCCTAGCTCGATAGATGGCGTTATTCATTTGAGCCAATTTCTGAATCGCGGTGTTAAGATTTTCCGTGAAAGAACGACCCTCGCCGGGTAAACTGAATCGATGTCGGTTGGTAAAAGTATTTGGTTTCATTTTTGATATCTATATAGGTATATATATAAATATTTAAAACTATTGTCTAAAAAAGTTAAATTGTTGTTGTAAAAGTATTTGGTTTTAATTATTATAAAGCTGAAAAGTTTAAAAGAAAAGTCGTTTGTTTGTTTGGTTGAACGCGCTAATCTCAGGTTCTAATTGCATCATTCTTTTAGTGTCGGATAGCCCATTTATCGAGGAAGGCTATATAACATCACGCTGCGACCAATAGCATTAGTAAAAAATTTAACGCAGACGAAGTTGCGCGGGTCAGCTAGTATTAAATAAAACACAATGTAAGAGAATCAGACCTATATTTTTTATAAAGAATAACAAAAGTAGGGATCACAAACTTGTCTCAACATAAAGTTTTAAACTATTTTAGAATAGTTTAAACAAAAATTATAAAAACTATCTAAGTTTGTACTAATTATACTTAATATTTGTCGTGCTTCTTTTGTAAACTGGGTGTGACATTTTTTTTACATCCATCATTACACCCTGACTTACGTTGGTATTTAGATTCCATATCTTTTAGTTTTTAAATTTCCTTTCTCTGCGCCGGTGATTCATCATACTTCTTACGTTTTCTGATTGTCCCTTTTTTAGTAAGATTTTGTGGCCTGTCTTCGTCGCTTGAGACTTCAGGTGACTCAGGGACAATAACGTTAATTGACTGTGATTGGGGTATGGTATTTGTAGACGAATCTGAATCTTCTGAACATTTAGACAGATCTGAACTGAGAGGTAAATAGTTTTTATCAAAAACGGAATCGTCAGAATCGAAATCCATCCTGGATTTCGATTCTGACGATTCCGTTTTTGACGTTGCTGTCTGAGCTGCAGTTATGAAAATCTGCATCATTTAAAGCGATATTTTCGTTCATAGTGGACAAAGGCAGCTCATGATTATTCGTATTTAGGTTGGACTCCTGGGAAGAACTGGTTGATGGTGGATTATTTTTGAGGATCGATTATGTCGCATTTTGTCACACTGAAAAAAACAAAATAAACAAGTTTGTTAGAAAAAATCACCGGCGCAGAGGAAAGAAATGAAAAAACTGGAAGATATGGAATCTAAATATAAACTTCCATATCCCACTACACCCTACCGTGTGTAGGATATGGAAGTTCCAAGCAAACTCGAAGTAGAAAATATCTTCCGTCTAACCTAACAGTGGCAAAAAAATACATGAGCCAGGCACACAAAATGATGTTGAAAAACAGAATTTACTTCCTACAAAACTCAATAAGGTGGAAGCGCCAGGGTAGCCCGCGAAATTCAAATTTTCTTACGCTGTCAGTGTCAGGCTGTACATTGGATAAAATATGATTCGCGGGCCGTAATACTTACATATGAATTTACATTAAAATCATCAAAACAACCCTCTATGTTCATTTTATCTCGCTGAATGTCAATTTCAAAACGAATTGAAAAAGTCATTCAATGGGTAAAATGAGCTTTGAGGGTTGTGTTGATGATTTTAATGATTATAACTCAGTAAAACTTCATTAGTTACGGGCGCGAATCATATTTTAATCAAAATACAATCCGACACTGACCTGCAAATTGCAAAAAACGTAAGAAAAATTGAATTTCGCTGGCTACCCTGTTGTATAAACTGCAAACCTCTTCATTGTGATAGTAGGTACTCAACGGTGTAAACAAATTCGAGAAAGAAGTAAGATGTTGTTTTCTAACTGATTTATTTAAAATATTTTAACATAAAAGTAGGTATGTATTTATTTGGAAGTGTCACCTGGTAAGTTTGCAGTTTATTTAATCTTAAATTACTCATAGGTATGCTTAAATATACATAAATAATTATAATTCGAGGAAGTTTGACTTACAACTTTTCCGTAGTTATAGCTCCAAAGCCGCGCGCTCGTGTTGTCGCTCTGACTGCCTGGACGCAACTGAAGTGCAGTATTCCAACCGCGAGCCCCACTTCACGCCGCACAACGAGCAATACTAAGTAGGAAAGGCACTACTGCCACTTGCGCCTGCGTATTTTTCGTAACACTAAGCTGAAAAGGCACATCTACGCAGAACAGTCTTTTCTTCTTATGACCATGCAGAAGTGTCTTTTCATTTTATGATGAATTACATATTTTGTAAATAAATAAGACTCTTCTACTTAAATGCGTTTTTTCAACTTAGTGTACGTCAGAAATGTCTTTTCTGTTTAGCAATATTTGACTCATATCGCAAATGCGTCTTATTTAACAGTTACATTTATAGGGTTCCGTTTAATTTATGCGAATTATAAAAATACTGGTGGATGCCATTTTTTTTACTGATTTCGAATTTGTATGTAACTCAATTTCGACAAAAATGTTAGATACGTCTTTTTTTCTTATGGCGGCAGACTACTTAAAATACGATCTTTAGGGTTTACATAAAACTTTTCGAGCATGAACTGCAAAAATTTGGAAATTGGGATACGAATGGTGATGAGATTTGAGGAACATTTATGAACATAACTTAGTTGTCTATAACAATAGGAATATATTATGTGCACCTGTATATACTGCCGCCATAAGGAAAAAAGACGTATCTAACATTTTTGTCGAAATTGAGTTACATACAAATTCGAAATCAGTAAAAAAAAT
>OZ059795.1:17115537-17460807 GCA_964057025.1 Standfussiana lucernea | reverse complement strand
AACCTAACCTAAACCTAACCTAACCAAACCTAACCTAACCTAACCTAACCTAACCTAACCTAACTAACCTAACCTAACCTAACCAACCTAACCTAACCTAACCTAACCTAACCTAACCTAACCTAACCTAACCTAACCTAACCTAACCTAACCTAACCTAACCTAACCTAACCTAACCTAACCTAACCTAACCTAACCTAACCTAACCTAACCTAACCTAACCTAACCTAACCTAACCTAACCTAACCTACAACCTAACCTAACCTAACCTAACCTAACCTAACCTAACCTAACCTAACCTAACCTAACCTAACCTAACCTAACCTAACCTAACCTAACCTAACCTAACCTAACCTAACCTAACCTAACCTAACCTAACCTAACCTAACCTAACCTAACCTAACCTAACCTAACCTAACCTAACCTAACCTAACCTAACCTAACCTAACCAACCTAACCTAACCTAACCTAACCTAACCTAACCTAACCTAACCTAACCTAACCTAACCTAACCTAACCTAACCTAACCTAACCTAACCTAACCTAACCTAACCTAACCTAACCTAACCTAACCTAACCTAACCTAACCTAACCTAACCTAACCTAACCTAACCTAACCTAACTAACCTAACCTAACCTAACCTAACCTAACCTAACCTAACCTAACCTAACCTAACCTCACAACCTAACCTAACCTAACCTAACCTAACCTAACCTAACCTAACCTAACCTAACCTAACCTAACCTAACCTAACCTAACCTAACCTAACCTAACCTAACCTAACCTAACCTAACCTAACCTAACCTAACCTAACCTAACCTAACCTAACCTAACCTAACCTAACCTAACCTAACCTAACCTAACCTAACCTAACCTAACCTAACCTAACCTAACCTAACCTAACCTAACCTAACCTAACCTAACCTAACCTAACCTAACCTAACCTAACCTAACCTAACCTAACCTAACCTAACCTAACCTAACCTAACCTAACCTAACCTAACCTAACCTAACCTAACCTAACCTAACCTAACCTAACCTAACCTAACCTAACCTAACCTAACCTAACCTAACCTAACCTAACCTAACCTAACCTAACCTAACCTAACCTAACCTAACCTAACCTAACCTAACCTAACCTAACCTAACCTAACCTAACCTAACCTAACCTAACCTAACCTAACCTAACCTAACCTAACCTAACTAACCTAACCTAACCTAACCTAACCTAACCTAACCTAACCTAACCTAACCTAACCTAACCTAACCTAACCTACCTAACCTAACCTAACCTAACCTAACCTAACCTAACCTAACCTAACCTAACCTAACCTAACCTAACCTAACCTAACCTAACCTAACCTAACCTAACCTAACCTAACCTAACCTAACCTAACCTAACCTAACCTAACCTAACCTAACCTAACCTAACCTAACCTAACCTAACCTAACCTAACCTAACTAACCTAACCTAACCTAACCTAACCTAACCTAACCTAACCTAACCTAACCTAACCTAACCTAACCTAACCTAACCTAACCTAACCTAACCTAACCTAACCTAACCTAACCTAACCTAACCTAACCTAACCTAACCTAACCTAACCTAACCTAACCTAACCTAACCTAACCTAACCTAACCTAACCTAACCTAACCTAACCTAACCTAACCTAACCTAACCTAACCTAACCTAACCTAACCTAACCTAACCTAACCTAACCTAACCTAACCTAACCTAACCTTTTTTTTTTTTTTTTTTTTTTTTTTTTTTTTTTTTTTTTTTTTTTTTTTTTTTTTTTTTTTACGCTGGGAAAAAATGCGTTACGCATGCCCACCCGTCGGGGGACGGGAGGGGTATGTGGGACTCCCCGGGCGGACCCGGTATACCCACTAAAACGACCCAGCGCATTCCCGCTTCGTCAGACTGGCGGGGGACTGGGAAACCGGCACAGCCTTTACTTCCAGTCCTCCGCCGACGATTGCCAGGCAGACCCCCTCACACCCTCACGGGTGTGGGGGGTCGGGAATGACCGACGAAGGTGACGGGTGCAATGCGGGCGAAGGCACCCCCGCGCCTGTCGCCCGCCCGTCACCATGAGGAGGGAGGGCACGGCGCCTTCTCCCCCTTCTTCGTCTGCGGAGCGGCGCAGCGAGAGGGTCGTCCTCCCGCGCGCGCTCCGCCTCCTCCTTTTGCGACATCACGTCCTCGCAAAAGGAGGCTACGGCAGACCAGGCCTCTTCACTCCCCAGCATGGCGTCGACCACGCCGGGAAGCGAGAGGTCCGGTCCGACCACCGCGGTCAGACCGCGGCGCAGCTCGGACCACGCCGGGCACACCTCGAGGGTGTGCTGCGCCGTGTCCTCTACCGCGCCGCAGTCGTGGCACGCCGGGGTCTCCTCCCTCCCGATCCGGTGCAGGTGCGATCCGAAACAGCCATGTCCGGATAACACCTGCACCAGACGGAAAGAGAGGAAACCGTGGGACCGCTCGAGCCAGCCCTTCAGGACCGGACCGAGCGCGTCCAACGTCCGGCGGCCAAAGGCGGCGCTGGCGAGGTCCTCCGTCCAATGGAGGACGATGGCGTCCTTCGCCTCTCGCCGCACCGCCTCCCGCTCTTCGCCCGTGGGGCGCTCCCCGAGCGCCTTTCGGCGCGCCGTCCACTCGTACACTCTGGCGAGCACCCACGCCTCCAGCTCCCAAGGAGGGGTGCCGGCCAGAGCGCACGCCGCCGAAAAGCCCACTGAGCGGTAGGCCCTCGCCACCCGCTGTGCGATAGCCCGCTGGGGCCTGCGGATGGCGGTAGCATTCTCCCTCCTATGGAGGGAGTCCGCCCAGATGGGCGCCCCGTAAAGGGCCATGCTCCGCAAAATGCCGGCATAGAGGCGCCGGCACTTTGCCTTGGGCCCTCCCAGGTTTGGGAGGAGCCATGAGAGGGCGTCCGCGGCCTTCAACAGGCGCGTCGACAGCCCGCTGAAATGCGGGCCGAAGCGCCACCTGTCGTCCAGCACCAGCCCCAAATATTTCATCTGGGGCTGGACCCCTATACGGACGCCCTCCACGACGATGTGGGCGTCGGCAGGGCAGCGCTGCCGGGGACCGCGAAAGAACACGGCCTCCGTTTTGTGCAGCGCCACCCTCAATCCCAGGCGGCGGATCCTTTCTGCCACCAAGGATCCGCCAGCCGAGGCCAGAATAGCCGCGTCGGCAAAGTTCCTCCCCCGGGCAGTGAGCAGAGTGTCGTCCGCGTAGCAGATGACACTCGTGCCCGGGAGGAGGGCACCCCGCAGCAGCCAGTTGAACCCGATGTTCCACAAGGGGGGGCCTAGCACCGACCCCTGTGGAACACCGGACTCTGCGCCGTACCGCCTCACCGTGGCCGACTTGTCCACGAGGAGGACCTCTCGGCCCTCCAAGTAGTCGGCCAGGAGGTCCCGCAGGTATTGGGGCACTCCGTGATACCGGAGCGCCTCCAATATCGTCGAGTGGGGGACGGAGTTGAAGGCGTTGGCAATGTCGAATGACACCGCCAGCACTCCGTCCCCCGCCTCCACCGCCTCCTTCACCTGGCCCTTGAGTAGGGCCAGCGCGTCGATCGTCGAACGCCCACGACGGAACCCGAATTGGGCGTCCGACAGATCCGGCCCTACCCCCCGCAGGTGGCTGTCCAGCCTCCCGGCGACGATCCCCTCGAACAGTTTACCGACCTCATCGAGCAGAACGATGGGCCGGTATGCCGAGGGGGAGTCCACCGGGCGACCCTCCTTTCGGAGCAGGCAAAGCTGCCCCTCCTTCCACAGTTTCGGGAACCTCCCAGCCGTAAAACACGCGCTGAAGAGGTCCCGAAACCTGTCCTCCATTTGGGTGGCGGCGATCGCCACCACCCGTGCGGGGACGCCGTCCGGCCCGGGGGCGGTCTTCTTCGCGCGGAGGCTCAGAACCCCCGCGTAGAATTCCGCCGCCGTGACCGGGGGCACCTCTGCCTCCGGCGGAGCCGCCCCTTGCGGGGGATCCATCGCTGGAGGGGTGAAGTCGGTCCTGCGCGGAAACAGGGACCGGACCACCCCATCCAGCAACGCTGGCTCGAGGGTCTCAGACAGTGGGGGACCATAGGGGCGGAGCTGGTTCCGCGCCGCCTTATATGGCCTCCCATAGGGATCTCTGTCGAGACCCTCCAGCATCTCGGCCCTCGCCGAGTCCTGCGCAGCGCCCATCGCAGACTTGAGGGCCGCCGTAGCCTCTCGGTAAGAGTCGTACAGGCGGTCCTCTTCTGCCCGGACTCGGTTTTGGGCGCTGCGCCGTCGGCTCCGCGCGTAGGCCCTTCTGGCCGCCACGCAGGTGGCCCGGAGCTGCGCCAGCTCCTCCGTCCACCAGTACACGGCACGACGGGGAGGCGGACGGCGAGACCGAGGCATGCTGGAGTTGCACACCTCGGTCAAGGACCCCCGCAGCCGGACCGCTGCGGCGTCCACGTCCGGGACCTCCTCGACAGGGGGAGGCGACAGCCAGTCCTGAAGGAAGGCAGCCTCCTTGGCCGCCTCCCGGTCCAGGCGGGTGAGTGCCCACCGCGGGAAGGGAGATTGCCCAGCGCGGGCCGTCCCCCCTCCCCGCTGTGTGGAGATGTCGAACCGCACATAACGGTGGTCCGACAAGGTCTCCACCAGCTCCACCCGCCAGTTCACGACGCGGGCGGCAAGCGCGGGGGTGGCGAACGAGACGTCCACCACCGACCCGCCCAGTTGCCGCACACACGTGTGGACCGCCCCCCTGTTGAGGAGGGACACACCGCACGAGGCCGCCCAAAACTCGACGGCGCGTCCCCGGACGTTGCACCCGGCGACCGGGTTGCCCCAGGCCACCGACTTGGCGTTTAGGTCGCCCAACACCACGACCTGGCGTGGTGCCGCCCTCCCTACGACAGCAGTGAGGATCTCGAGGAAATCCTCAAAGTCCGAGAGAGGGCGGTTTGGGGAGAAATACACCCCCACCATCGCTATCTCTCCCCACGCGGCGGCCACGTATCCCGGTCCCCTCTCTAAGAGCGAGAGGGGAGGGGAGTCTGTGGAAGACCGCGCCACCAACGCCACCAAGCCGTCCCGGTCGCCCAGCCAACGGCCAGGGACCGAGTAGGGTTCGGCGACCACCGCCAAGTCGACCAACCACTCAGCCATGGTCTGCATCAGCAGATCCTGGGCCGTCCTGCAGTGGTTGGTGTTCGCCTGAAGGATGCGATGTTCGACCGTGGCCATCAGTCGGACATCGCACCCTCCTCCGCAGCCGCCGCAGGAACGGCGGTATCAGCGGCAGCAGCAGGTGCAGGCCCGGTCGGCGCCTGCGCTTTGCCACGCTTAGGGGGGGGATTGCACTTCCTCCCCTTCATGACGTGGCCTGCCCGGCGGCCACTGGCGGCACACACCGCGCAGTGCGGCGTGGCGGCCTGGCAGGAGGCGGCTTTGTGGCCCTCCTTGCCGCAGCGGTAGCATGTGTCCGTCCTGTCAACCTTGGACGGACACAGGGGCCGGGTGTGGCCGATGCCGAAGCACCGGAAACACCGCAGAGGCTGCTCCTCGAGTGCCCGGACTGCGCCCGAGCTGAATCCGACTTGAAGCCGTCCTTTCGCAAGGACGGCTTTGGCAGCTGCGACCGGGCACTCGAGGCGGATGGTGCCCATTCCGCCGCGGCCGGGCCTTATGTCCCGGCCTTGAACCGCTGCGGCGCCACAGCCCCCTACCGCTGCGACCGCCGCCACCACCTCCTCCTTGGTGACGGAGTCATCCAACTCCGTCACCTCGATTTCCGCCGACTTGACCGGCCGGGCCACCTTGGCAGAGTCCGCGATGACCTCTTGCAGCTTGGCTGCAAAGAGGTCAGCGCGGGCGCTCCCCTCGGCCCCCGGGAACTCGAAAATTCGAGCCCCGGCCTGCGTCCGCCGGCACGACACACTGCCGATCCCCAGTTGCGTGGGATCGGCATTGCCGCGCGCCCGCGCCAAGATGGAGGCGTAGGTCTCCCCTCGCCCCGCAGCCTCCGTGGTGAGCGTCACCACGACGGCCGCAGTTTTAGGGGGGACCAACTGCCCCTTTCCTCCTCTCCCTTTCCCTTTCCCCTTGCCCTTGGGTGCGGGGGTGGCGGGGACGGCAGGGACGGCAGGGACGGCCGCTGCCGACTTCTTCCCTTTGCCTTTCCCCCCCCGGCCCACTTTCGTCCACTCGTTGGACGGAGTGGTCGCAGGGAGAAGGGCCACGTCTTCCACCTGGGTGGAGGAGGACGGCCCCGGCCGGCTTTGCCTCTTATCCGCCGCAAGCGGCGGCCGGAGGCTTTTTTCCGGCAGGAGCCGGTCCTCGATGCCTGCCAGGCAGGCTCTCGTGAAGGCCCTCTCCTCCATTATCACCTTGCGGATGATATCCTCAAGGTTGGAGGAGGGGCCCTCTACTGCAGGGCTCGCCTTAGCCCGTGGTGGCTGGGCCGAGGCAGGGCCCTCTGCCACAGGGCTCACCTCGGCCTGTTGAGGCCGGGCCGTGGCTTCAGCCAGCTTCTGACGAAGCTGGTTGACCTCCGACTGCAGGCGATCCACCCTCGCCTGCAGTTGCCGCGTCTCGTCGGAGGCCGTCCGCTGAACGAGTTCAGCGACGACTCCGCGCAAGCTCGCGGCCCGACACTTCAACCTAACCTAACCTAACCTAACCTAACCTAACCTAACCTAACCTAACCTAACCTAACCTAACCTAACCTAACCTAACCTAACCTAACCTAACCTAACCTAACCTAACCTAACCAGTTCCCCCCCAGCTCTCGTGGCGGTCGGATCGTTTTTACGTGCGCTCCGCGTTGAAAAAATCGAACAAACGGGTCAATTTACGCAAAAATACAAGTGCTATATATCAAAAGGTGCGCGTTCGCAAGTGTTATCCGTGCGTGAAAGAATTTTGAAAATCGGACCACTCTACGAGACACCAGGTCCAAAAAACGGATTCCTAACCAACAAATTGGGTACTCCAGACGCAACGCCGCCTGATTTTCAGCGGTAACCCATGTTTCTTGGACTGCAGTTCGAAGCGCACCGGTGACAGCTACAACCTGACGAAATCCCGGATTTTTCCGGGGAAAACTCACCGAGATACAAAAGAAAAACCCAAAACCACGTGGCCACGAGCTCCTGGTTCCCGACGCCGGGGTGAAATTTCACCTGCTGAACAGCGTGTATTGCACCGAGACAAGTCAGCCGACACCCTGATCGTCGAAATCGGAGCCTCCCACGGGAAGATAAGGGTCTACAAAGACACCACGAACTTTGACCCCATCCAGAGCTGAAACAAGATCGATGACGTCACCTTTTCTGGATCTCAAAAAGTTCGCCACCCTATGACCTTCGAGTGTGCAAAATTCCAGAATTTTTTGACGGGTAGTTTTTGTGCTACAAAACATTGTGTACGGAAAGGTGAAACCTGTGACGTCAAGAAATACATCAAGAAGTACCGAAAGTACCAGTTACATCCTGTTCCCGGTAGTTCCCGAAGGAAAAACATCTCCTAGGAAGAAAACTGTTCCGGACCAACCCCCTAGGACGCGAAGTTTCTGCACGAGGAGCCATTTGCAGAAAGTTGTCAGCCACCCTCCAACTTTGGCAGGGTCCTGAGGGCGGTGCAGGCAACGGAGGACCTTCGGACAGCCGGGACAGCAAGGGCCGGTTCTTCAGCTGCGGAACAAAGAACTTAGATCGTAAGTAGGATTAAGGTTAGACTATAAATAGAATTTAAGGTGGAACAAGGCTGCCGGGCGGCATTACCGTTTAAGTTTGTACAACCCCTGGAGCCTCAGGGGAGCGAGATATCGAAAAAATAACAACAAATCGGTTCTCTTACGAGAAGCTATCATAAGGTCGACCTCCATATTGGCACCCTAAAAAACCACCCCCGACGTGTTTTTTGGGAAAAACAGGAAAACTTTTGGGTTCCTGGATTTCCTAAGGGGAAGATAAGGGGTTTGTCAATAAATTTGGGCCGCGGCATACTCCACAATATTTTTTCCCGCATCGATATCTCAACCCTAAGGTCGAAACCAGGCGGATGTTGCTGAGAAACAACTACCCCTATGTTTGAGGGCTAATAAAAAATTGTCCCAGAAACCTACCCCCTCGGGACTTACGGGACCGGACGCCACACTTGGTGGTAGTATAACCCAAAATTTTCCCGGCTGAATTAGATAAAAATTAGACTTTTCACAACCCTTTTAGTATACCCCTCGAGTCCGCTTAACGGCAAAGAGATAAATTTGTTTAGGTATTAGTATTTTTCAAAAATATCCCGTATCTCGGAAACCGTGCATGCTAGCTCAAAAATAACCAAAAAATTCACCCCCCCTCCCTAACCTACCCCCCTGCTCCGCATACCCTAACCCTTAAACTCCTACCCCTCCCGCACCCAACCCCTAGGGTCTCAACCCCCTACCCCTAAAATCATTTTTTGTTTTTAGTATCACCAAAAATTTATTGACTAGTATCTCGGCTTAGATATAAACAGTAAAGATAACTTGTATAGAAAGGTTTCCAAGACCACCCCTTCAGGGTAGTAACTCCAACCCCTAAACTCAACAGCTTATATCTCGCGAACGGAGAGAGCTAGAGCTGCGGGGTTTTCGACATACGGGAAGGCACAGCCTGGAGAATTTTTTGGATAGAGTCTAGAGACTCTACATAGAGCTCTAACAAAATTTTAAATTTTATTTTTCCACCCTTAATTTAAGTTAGTTATAAGTAGACCGAGCACAGTTCACGGCACATAGAGAATAAGTAGAGTTGACTCTACCCAACCGACGAAACAAGAACTCTCCGTTTGTTGTAAAATTCTTCCGTATTGTGCTCATTGACCATTTAATTTATTAGGCTGACCGCACTCACGATTTATACGATCGTGAGTGCACTTTTATTTTTATTTTTATTTTTTATTGTTGTTGTTTTATTATACACACTTACACTTTTACTTTTTTGCATTGCTGACGCTTATCTCTAACAGAATGATTGGCATAAGAACCCCAGTCAAGCAAGTGGGTGGTGCAAACAAATCACCACCAAAATCTGGACCATCCCCTCCAAATGTCCGACGTAGCGTCGGAGAGTGGGAGGCAGCTAAGTCCACCGATACTGACGCGACACCCCCCTTAACCACCAAGACGGTACAGGCTGGCCCTTCCAAAGCAGCCAAAACAATTATTTCACGTACGCAACCAACCGATACTTCGCCAAAGGCACAATACGCGGATCGGTCTGCCGAAGCGAGGGCATGTTTGACTAGAGCCAAATTACACCTGAGCTCGTCAAGAAACATAAAAACGGAAATAAAAAACGGCCTTACCGTAGAGCTGGAGCGAATGTTTCAGCTAGTTAAGGAAGCCGAAAGGGACGCCAAATTAAAAACCGCAGGAGGGGTGAAAGAGAGGAGAGAGCCCGAAACTGCTGCCACCGACGCTACCTTTTCTGTTGTCCCCGAGCGAAACACGTTAGTGACGAGCTTAGAAGAGCACTCGAAGTTGCTTGGGGAAACCAATAAAAGAATGAAGGAGCTAAAGGCTCTAATGGAACAGCAAAAGGTCAACACTGAACGAAACAGGGACGAAGATATCCTAAGAGAAATCCGGACGCTAGATGAGACCACCAAGGGGATGGGGAAAATGCTCTCCGAGATCAAAGAGAGGACCCCCACCTATGCGGAGGCATTGACCGCACCCCAAACCACCTGGGGTCAAAAACCCAAACACGCAGTCATTGTGTCGTCCGACGTCACAATGGACACCAGCGCGGAAGTGGTTGGCAGGGTCAAGGAGATACTGGACGCGAAGAGGAGTGGATTGCAGATCGAGAGGGTCCGCAAAGTCAAGGACAAGAGGGTTATATTGAGTTTTAATAGTAAAGAGGAGATGGCCAAAACAACAGCCCAACTTATGAAGGACAAACACCTAAAAGTGGAAGAAGCCAAAAACCGAAACCCACTTGTAATAATCAAGGACCTCTTGTCCTATAACAGTGACGAGGACATCTTAACTGCGATTAAGACTCAAAACGCACGCCTGCTGGGAGACTTGACGGCTGAGGAGGTAACTGCCACCGTGAAATACCGGAGAAGGGCACGGAATCCGCTGGAGAGCCATGTCATTCTACAGGTGACACCGAAGTTGTGGCAGAGACTCACCACGGCCGGCCGAGTCTTCATCGACCTGCAGTGCGTTAGAGTCCAGGACCAATCCCCGCTAATTCAATGCACAAGGTGTTTGGCGTATGGGCACGGCAGAAAACTGTGCACGGAGTCCGTGGACCTGTGTAACTACTGTGGGGGGCCTCATCTCAAAGCCGAGTGCACTGGGCTGAAAATGGGCGATAGGCCAACGTGCAAGAACTGTGTCAGGGAAAAACATGAGGACACAGGACACACGGTCTACAGCCAGGATTGCCCGGTGCGCAAAAAATGGAACGCATTGGCGAGGGCCACAATAGCATACTGCTAAGGTGGTCCCAGCGGTAATACGAACGGCAGCTGCTCAGACGTACACCATAGCGCAGGCCAACCTCCAACGAAAGCAACTGGCGACCAACGAGCTCATGCTCGAGGCTAAAAAGCGCGGAATAGTCATCGCATTGGTCCAGGAGCCATATGTGGGAAGGATAAGGACGATGAAGTCGTACGGGGGGGCTAGGGTCTACCAGAACTCGGACTGCGGACAGGGCACTGTAAAGGCGGCGATAATCGTGTTTAACGATGACATCGACGTCATACAGTGTCCCAAATTCACCACAGACAACGTCGTGGTGGTTAAGCTGCGTACGAGTACATGGGAGATGCTCGCCGTCTCGTACTACTTTGAGCCTGACCAACCCATAGAGCCATACCTGGATCATATAACAGCGGCGATGAACGAACTAAAACCCAGAAAAGCTATCGTTGGAGGGGACGCCAACGCTAAAAGCGTGTGGTGGGGAAGCAGTGTCATCGACGACAGAGGCGATAAAATGGCTGGAATGATCGGGGAGCTAGACCTACAGATACTGAACAGCGGGAATAAACCCACTTTTGACACCATCAGAGGCGGCCGAAGGCTAACAAGCCACGTGGACGTGACCTTGTGCACGGAAGATCTTCTCGGATTGGTGGAGGAATGGACAGTGGCCGAAGATCTAACGAGCTCGGACCACAACGGCATAATCATAAAAATTAAATTAAAAAGAGGTAAAGGCATAAACATCAAAAGAACAACCAGAATATTCAATACAAAGAAAGCGAATTGGGAAAGGTTTTATGAAAAACTGGACCAATCAAAAATAATAAATGGAATTAACATACAACACTTAGAACAAATAAATAATAGGGAACAGTTAGACAACATAATTCAAAAATACACAGAAACAATAACAATAGCATGTAACGAAGCAATACCAAAGAAAACAGAAAACCAACAACTTACCGTGCCGTGGTGGTCCGAGGAACTCGAGGCAATGAAACGCGAAGTCGCTACCATGAAGAGAAGAATCCGATGCGCGGCGCCGTCACGCAGAGATGGTGTAATCGCGAGGTATCTGGAAAAGAAAGAGAAATATGAAATGGAGGATAAGAAACGCTCTACAGAGAGTTGGAAGGGATTTTGCCAAAAACAGGACAAGGAAGGGGTCTGGGAAGGTATCTACAGGGTTATAAAAAACACAACTAAGAGGCAGGAGGATGTGCCCTTGGTATGGAATGGGAAGGATGTGGGGCAAGAGGGGTCTGCGAAACTACTGGCAGATACGTTCTACCCGGAGGATGCAGAGGAGGAGGATAGCCCAGACCATCAGCGAATCAGAGCTCTTGCTGACCGAGTAAACGACTGGAGCCATGATGAGACCCATGACCCGGAGTTTACGACGGAGGAGCTCAGGTTCGCGACGGAGAGCTTCAATCCAAAGAAGGCACCCGGACTCGATGGCTTCACAGCCGATATCTGCCAGCGTGTAATATTCCGAGACACGGAACTCCACCTGGCCCTGTTAAATAAGTGCTGGCAACTGGCACATTTCCCCACATCATGGAAGGAGGCCGCCGTGGTGGTGCTGAGAAAACCGGGGAAGGACAACTACACCAGTCCCAAGTCCTACAGGCCAATTGGACTGTTACCGGTAATGGGTAAAATACTTGAGAAGATGATTGTCAGAAGGCTGGTTTGGTACCTGGCGCCCCGGATAAGTCCCCGTCAGTATGGCTTCATGCCACAGAGAAGCACGGAAGACTCCCTCTATGACCTGATAACCCACGTGAGAGGCAAACTCAAGGAGAAGAAGCTCATCACTATGGTCTCTCTGGATATAGAGGGAGCCTTTGACAGTGCGTGGTGGCCGGCCATAAAGGTCAGACTGGCGGAGGAAAAGTGCCCTGCGAATCTCAGGAGAATGATAGCCAGCTACCTTAGTGACCGTAAGGTCAGGGTAAGGTATGCTGGCCATGAGCATGCAAAAAGCACAAATAAAGGGTGTGTCCAGGGATCAATAGGCGGACCCATCCTCTGGAATCTGTTGTTGAACCCACTACTGGAGAGCCTCACGCAGCAAGGCCACTACTGCCAGGCATTTGCGGATGATGTGGTGCTCGTGTTTTCGGGAGAGACAGCCCTGGAAATCCAGGGACAGGCCAATGCTGCTCTCGAACATGTTCGGGAGTGGGGTGTCATGAATAAGCTCAGGTTTGCGCCACACAAAACATGCGCCATGATAATCACCAGAAAGCTTAAATATGACACGCCACACCTGACCATGGGAGGGATCGACATTGGAATGTCCTCGGAAATTAAGATCTTGGGACTCACAGTCGACGCCGGGTTAACCTTTAATAGCCATACGGCTAACGTTTGCAAAAAGGCACTTGGCGTCTACAAACAGCTGTCGAGAGCTGCTAAGGTGAGCTGGGGCCTCCACCCTGAAGTAGTCCGCACCATCTACACCGCTACAGTGGAGCCCATCATCACCTATGCCGCGGCGGCATGGTCCTCAGCATCGAAAAAGTTGGGAGTTCAGCGTCACCTTAATGCCGTCCAGAGGGGTTTTGCTCAAAAACTGTGCGGGGCGTATCGCACGACCTCTCTTCACTCAGCGCTTATACTGGCTGGAATATTGCCACTTGACCTTCGCATACAAGAAGCAGCTGCTCTATACGAGGCGAGGAGAGGGATATCCCGACCGGGGTCGGGTGATAGAGAGGTTGAGCGAAGAGTCGAATACTCCAGTATACCTCACCCGGGGAAGCATATCACGAAGGAGTTCGTGAGCCTGATAGACCAAGAGCAGGTGGCTAACCACAACAACCAAGCCATTCGGATTTTTACCGATGGTAGCCGAATTGAGGATAAGGTCGGAGCAGCACTCAGCCTGTGGAATAGTGCAACCGAGGTAAAGACCATTAAACTCAAACTGGCTCCATACTGTACAGTATATCAGGCGGAACTCCTCGCGGTATGCCGAGCCACCGAGGAAATTAAACGGAGAAGCGAGGAGAGCTATGGCATCTACAGCGACTCCAGATCAGCCCTGGAGACCATAGCAAACCCCAGTACAACGCACCCTCTGGCGGTAGACACCCGCAAGAACCTCAGGGCCATTGAAGACCAGAACAAAACTGTGTCTTTGTTCTGGATCAAGGCGCACGCGGGCCTAGCGGGCAACGAAAGGGCGGATGAGCTGGCGAAGGATGCGGCTCTGCATCGGAAAACAAAGCCTGACTACGACCAATGCCCGGTCTCATTCATCAAGCGACAAATCCGAAAGGAGTCGATTGATGAATGGAACCGAAGGTACAAAGAGAGTGCTAGAGCAAAAACAACCAAGCTATTTTTTCCCGACGCTTGTGCCGCGTACAAAATAGTCCGGCAAATGGTTCCATCGAACACTACGACACAAATACTGACGGGGCATGGTGGATTCTCGGAGTATTTGAATAGATTCCGATGCAAAGAGGACTCATCGTGCATCTGTCAGCCAGGAGTACCCGAAACGGTCGAACATATCCTGACCGACTGCCCTGTTCATGCCCTAAAAAGACTCGAGGTTGAGAACGCCCTGGAATGCAAAATTGTTGCGGAAAACTTCCCAGATTTAATTTCAAATAAAAAGACTAGAGAAAGGTTCATTACATACTGTACAGACGTTGCAAGTGTAGTAATAAAAAGAAACAAATAGAACAACAAAGGTATGCTATCCATATATTAGTATAATATATATAGCTTAGCATAAAATAAATAAATGTATAAGATAAGAAAAATGAAGCATATTGTATGAGAACAAAATAGGTATGGAAAATAAGAAAAAGAAAAACTTTTAGTCCCACTTAAATAAATATGTATAAGAATATAATATAAGATATTAGAAAACTAAGGCAAAATTAAGTAGATAAGAAATAATGTATAAGAAAAATATGAGCAAGAAAGCCAGTAAATTGTTATCCCATCTGGAACTACTGACGCAATGACTAGAATAAGTAAGTGTGTAAAATAGAAATAAGATATGTGTACACCAAGATATTGGTTTTACGTAAAAACATGAGGACAAGATGTCTCCCTAATAAAGTAAAGAAAACAAATAAACAAATGTATAAATTCAGAAAAATAGGTATGATAAATTAAAACAAAATAGGTATGATAAATAAGGAAAAGAAAAATTTTTAGTCCCACTTTATTAATTATGTATAAGAATATAATATAAGATATTAGAAAACTAAGGCAAAAATTAAGTAGATAAGAAATAATGTATAAGAATAAGAAAATATGAGCAAGAAGCCAGTAAATTGTTATCCCATCTGGAACTACTGATGCAATGACTATATTAAGTAAATGTATAAAATAGATATAAGATATGAGAACACCAAAATATTGGTTTTTACGTAAAAATATAAGGACAAGATGTATCTTTAATAAAGTAAAGGAAACAAATAAATAAATAAATCCCGCAGCCCAATCCCATTCACCAATTAGTTAAGTAAGGACTCTAATCAGTTTAGAGGTTAGCTCGCGGGCCGGGCCTTGCGCCCGGACAGGAAAAAAAAAAAAAAAAAAAAAAAAAAACCTAACCTAACCTAACCTAACCTAACCTAACCTAACCTAACCTAACCTAACCTAACCTAACCTAACCTAACCTAACCTAACCTTTTTTTTTTTTTTTTTTTTTTTTTTTTTTTTTTTTACGCTGGGAAAAAATGCGTTACGCATGCCCACCCGTCGGGGGACGGGAGGGGTATGTGGGACTCCCCGGGCGGACCCGGTATACCCACTAAAACGACCCAGCGCATTCCCGCTTCGTCACAGTGGCGGGGGACTGGGAAACCGGCACAGCCTTTACTTCCAGTCCTCCGCCGACGATTGCAAGGCATACACCCCTCACACCCTCACGGGTGGGGGGGGTCGGGAATGACCGACGAAGGTGACGGGTGCAATGCGGGCGAAGGCACCCCCGCGCCTGTCGCCCGCCCGTCACCATGAGGAGGGAGGGCACGACGCCTTCTCCCCCTTCTTCGTCTGCGGAGCGGCGCAGCGAGAGGGTCGTCCTCCCGCGCGCGCTCCGCCTCCTCCTTTTGCGACATCACGTCCTCGCAAAAGGAGGCTACCGCCGACCAGGCCTCCTCACTCCCCAGCATGGCGTCGACCACGCCGGGAAGCGAGAGGTCCCGTCCTACCACCGCGGTCAGACCGCGGCGCAGCTCGGACCACGCCGGGCACACCTCGAGGGTGTGCTGCGCCGTGTCCTCCGCCGCGCCGCAGTCGTGGCACGCCGGGGTCTCCTCCCTCCCGATCCGGTGCAGGTGCGATCCGAAACAGCCATGTCCGGATAACACCTGCACCAGACGGAAAGAGAGGAAACCGTGGGATCGCTCGAGCCAGCCCTTCAGGACCGGACCGAGCGCGTCCAACGTCCGGCGGCCAAAGGCGGCGCTGGCGAGGTCCTCCGTCCAATGGAGGACGATGGCGTCCTTCGCCTCTCGCCGCACCGCCTCCCGCTCTTCGCCCGTGGGGCGCTCCCCGAGCGCCTTTCGGCGCGCCGTCCACTCGTACACTCTGGCAAGCACCCACGCCTCCAGCTCCCAAGGAGGGGTGCCGGCCAGAGCGCACGCCGCCGAAAAGCCCACTGAGCGGTAGGCCCTCGCCACCCGCTGTGCAATAGCCCGCTGGGGCCTGCGGATGGCGGTAGCATTCTCCCTCCTAAGGAGGGAGTCCGCCCAGATGGGAGCCCCGTAAAGGGCCATGCTCCGCAAAATGCCGGCATAGAGGCGCCGGCACTTTGCCTTGGGTCCCCCCAGGTTTGGGAGGAGCCATGAGAGGGCGTCCGCGGCCTTCAACAGGCGCGTCGACAGCCCGCTGAAATGCGGGCCGAAGCGCCACCTGTCGTCCAGCACCAGCCCCAGATATTTCATCTGGGGCTGGACCCCTATACGGACGCCCTCCACGACGATGTGGGCGTCGGCAGGGCAGCGCTGCCGGGGACCGCGAAAGAACACGGCCTCCGTTTTGTGCAGCGCCACCCTCAATCCCAGGCGGCGGATCCTTTCTGCCACCAAGGACCCGCCAGCCGAGGCCAGAATGGCCGCGTCGGCAAAGTTCCTCCCCCGGGCAGTGAGCAGAGTGTCATCCGCGTAGCAGATGACACTCGTGCCCGGGAGGAGGGCACCCCGCAACAGCCAGTCGAACCCGATGTTCCACAAGGGGGGGCCTAGCACCGACCCCTGTGGAACACCGGACTCTGCGCCGTACCGCCTCACCGTGGCCGATTTGTCTACGAGGAGGACCTCTCGGCCCTCCAAGTAGTCGGCCAGGAGGCTCCGCAGATATTGGGGCACTCCGTGATACCGGAGCGCCTCCAATATCGTCGAGTGGGGGACGGAGTTGAAGGCGTTGGCAATGTCGAATGACACCGCCAGCACTCCGTCCCCCGCCTCCACCGCCTCCTTCACCTGGCCCTTGAGTAGGGCCAGCGCGTCGATCGTCGAACGCCCACGACGGAACCCGAATTGGGCGTCCGACAGATCCGGCCCTACCCCCCGCAGGTGGCTGTCCAGCCTCCCGGCGACGATCCCCTCGAACAGTTTACCGACCTCATCGAGCAGAACGATGGGCCGGTATGCCGAGGGGGAGTCCACCGGGCGACCCTCCTTTCGGAGCAGGCAAAGCTGCCCCTCCTTCCACAGTTTCGGGAACCTCCCAGCCGTAAAACACGCGCTGAAGAGGTCCCGAAACCTGTCCTCCATTTGGGTGGCGGCGATCGCCACCACCCGTGCGGGGACGCCGTCCGGTCCGGGGGCGGTCTTCTTCGCGCGGAGGCTCAGAACCCCCGCGTAGAATTCCGCCGCCGTGACCGGGGGCACCTCTGCCTCCGGCGGAGCCGCCCCTTGCGGGGGATCCATCGCTGGAGGGGTGAAGTCGGTCCTGCGCGGAAACAGGGACCGGACCACCCCATCCAGCAACGCTGGCTCGAGGGTCTCCGACAGTGGGGGACCATAGGGGCGGAGCTGGTTCCGCGCCGCCTTATATGGCCTCCCATAGGGATCTCTGTCGAGACCCTCCAGCATCTCGGCCCTCGCCGAGTCCTGCGCAGCGCCCATCGCAGACTTGAGGGCCACCGTAGCCTCTCGGTAAGAGGCGTACAGGCGGTCCTCCTCTGCCCGGACTCGGTTTTGGGCGCTGCGCCGTCGGCTCCGCGCGTAGGCCCTTCTGGCCGCCACGCAGGTGGCCCGGAGCCCCGCCAGCTCCTCCGTCCACCAGTACACGGCGCGACGGGGAGGCGGACGGCGAGACCGAGGCATGCTGGAGTTGCACACCTCGGTCAAGGACCCCCGCAGCCGGACCGCTGCGGCGTCCACGTGCGGGACCTCCTCGACAGGGGGAGGCGACAGCCAGTCCTGGAGGAAGGCGGCCTCCTTGGCCGCCTCCCGGTCCAGGCGGGTGAGTGCCCACCGCGGGAAGGGAGATTGCCCAGCGCGGGCCGTCCCCCCTCCCCGCTGTGTGGAGATGTCGAACCGCACATAACGGTGGTCCGACAAGGTCTCCACCAGCTCCACCCGCCAGTTCACGACGCGGGCGGCAAGCGCGGGGGTGGCGAACGAGACGTCCACCACCGACCCGCCCTGTTGCCGCACACACGTGTGGACCTCCCCCCTGTTGAGGAGGGACACACCGCACGAGGCCGCCCAAAACTCGACGGCGCGTCCCCGGACGTTGCACCCGGCGACCGGGTTGCCCCAGGCCACCGACTTGGCGTTTAGATCGCCCAACACCACGACCTGGCGTGGTGCCGCCCTCCCTACGACAGCAGTGAGGATCTCGAGGAAATCCTCAAAGTCCGAGAGAGGGCGGTTTGGGGAGAAATACACCCCCACCATTGCGATCTCTCCCCACGCGGCGGCCACGTATCCCGGTCCCCTCTCTAAGAGCGAGAGGGGAGGGGAGTCTGTGGAAGACCGCGCCACCAACGCCACCAAGCCGTCCCGGTCGCCCAGCCAACGGCCAGGGACCGAGTAGGGTTCGGCGACCACCGCCAAGTCCACCAACCACTCAGCCATGGTCTGCATCAGCAGATCCTGGGCTGTCCTGCAGTGGTTGGTGTTCGCCTGAAGGATGCGATGTTCGACCGTGGCCATCAGTCGGACATCGCAACCTCCTCCGCAGTCGCCGCAGGAACGGCGGTGTTAGCGGCAGCAGCAGGTGCAGGCCCGGTCGGCGCCTGCGCTTTGCAACGCTTAGGGGGGGGATTGCACTTCCTCCCCTTCATGACGTGGCCTGCCCGGCGGCCACTGGCGGCACACACCGCGCAGTGTGGCGTGGCGGCCTGGCAGGAGGCGGCTTTGTGGCCCTCCTTGCCGCAGCGGTAGCATGTGTCCGTCCTGTCAACCTTGGACGGACACAGGGGCCGGGTGTGGCCGATGCCGAAGCACCGGAAACACCGCAGAGGCTGGTCCTCGAGTGCCCGGACTGCGCCCGAGCTGAACCCGACTTGAAGCCGTCCTTTCGCAAGGACGGCTTTGGCAGCTGCGACTGGGCACTCGAGGCGGATGGTGCCCATTCCGCCGCGGCCGGGCCTTATGTCCCGGCCTTGGACCGCCGCGGCGCCACAGCCCCCTACCGCTGCGACCGCCGCCACCACCTCCTCCTTGGTGACGGAGTCATCCAACTCCGTCACCTCGATTTCCGCCGACTTGACCGGCCGGGCCACCTTGGCAGAGTCCGCGATGACCTCCTGCAGCTTGGCTGCAAAGAGGTCAGCGCGGGCGCTCCCCTCGGCCCCCGGGAACTCGAATATTCGAGCCCCGGCCTGCGTCCGCCGGCACGACACACTGCCGATCCCCAGCTGAGTGGGATCGGCATTGCCGCGCGCCCGCACCAAGATGGAGGCGTAAGTCTCCCCTCGCCCCGCAGCCTCCGCGGTGAGCGTCACCACGACGGCTGCAGTCTTAGGGGGGACCAACTGCCCCTTTCCACCTCTCCCTTTCCCTTTCCCCTTGCCCTTGCCGGTCGTCTGCGACTGGCTGGGTGCGGGGGTGGCGGGGACGGCAGGGACGGCAGGAACGGCCGCTGCCGACTTTTTGCCCTTGCCTTTACCCTTCCCCCCCCGGCCCACTTTCGTCCACTCGTTGGACGGAGTGGTGGCCGGGAGAAGGGCCACGTCTTCCACCTGGGTGGAGGAGGACGGCCCCGGCCGGCTTTGCCTCTTATCCGCCGCAAGCGGCGGCCGGAGGCTTTTTTCCGGCAGGAGCCGGTCCTCGATGCCTGCCAGGCAGGCTCTCGTGAAGGCCCTCTCCTCCATTATCACCTTGCGGATGATATCCTCAAGGTTGGAGGAGGGGCCCTCTACTGCAGGGCTCGCCTTAGCCCGTGGTGGCTGGGCCGAGGCAGGGCCCTCTGCCACAGGGCTCACCTCGGCCTGTTGAGGCCGGGCCGTGGCTTCAGCCAGCTTCTCACGAAGCTGGTTGACTTCTGACTGCAGGCGATCCACCCTCGCCTGCAGTTGCCGTGTTTCGTCGGAGGCCGTCCGCTGAACCAGCTCAGCGACGACACCGCGCATGCTCGCGGCCCGACATTTCAGGGCCTTCTGGAAGGTGCCCTTCAGGTTGGAGGACTTAGAGGCAACCTCAACAATCTCCTCCTCGTCCTCCTCCGCCATCCTTTCCAGTTCCGCCAAAGAGTGGTCCGCGTACACAACCCGGGACGCACCGTACCCGGACTTGGCCCGGGCGACGTACGCACGCTTCTCTTTGGCGGCAACCCGCTCTTCCAGCTCTTGCTGAAGCTGCACCTTCCGTGCCAGGTCCACCTGTCGCTGGGCGTCCGCGAGCCCAACGACGTGGGTATCCGCGGCCGTTGTCGTCGGCTTTTTAGCCTTCGACAACGGCTTGGTCCCCGAAGCCGAGGAACTCTCGGACCCACAACTCAGGAAGGCCCGCTTCCGCGACCGCGAGCCTCTCGCGTCCGACGCACCAACAAGCGAGTCGTTGTCGGACGACTCCGCCCCTCCAAAATAACTAGCCGCAGACGGCGCGCGGCTAGGCTCTGACGCTGGTGCGTCGGGGTGGCCCTGAGAAGGGCCTTTTTGTTGGCCCTGAGAAGGGCCTTTGGGTTGGCCCTGAGAAGGGCCTTTGGGTTGGCCCTGAGAAGGGCCTTTTGATTTTAAAAACCGCCCGGAGGCGTCCCGCGAGGGTGTTGCAGGCATAGCAGCGAAACACAAGGCAGATAAAAACAGATAAAAATTCGCTACGAGATTACAGAGCACTTTGGCCAGTCCCAGTCTGCCACTCCGTTACGGTGGTCAGAACTGGGCTGTTTCCAGGGGACACGACGTGGACGTATGCTCTGTGGGGGGTCCCCCAACCTAACCTAACCTTTTTTTTTTTTTTTTTTTTTTTACGCTGGGAAAAAATGCATTACGCATATCCTCCCGTCGGGGGACGGGAGGGGTATGTGGGACTCCCCGGGCGGACCCGGTATACCCACTAAAACGACCCAGCGCATTCCCGCTTCGTCACAGTGGCGGGGGACTGGGAAACCGGCACAGCCTTTACTTCCAGTCCTCCGCCGACGATTGCCAGGCAGACCCCCTCACACCCTCATGGGTGTGGGGGGTCGGGAATGACCGACGAAGGTGACGGGTGCAATGCGGGCGAAGGCACCCCCGCGCCTGTCGCCCGCCCGTCACCATGAGGAGGGAGGGCACGACGCCTTCTCCCCCTTCTTCGTCTGCGGAGCGGCGCAGCGAGAGGGTCGTCCTCCCGCGCGCGCTCCGCCTCCTCCTTTTGCGACATCACGTCCTCGCAAAAGGAGGCTACTGCCGACCAGGCCTCCTCACTCCCCAGCATGGCGTCGACCACGCCGGGAAGCGAGAGGTCCGGTCCGACCACCGCGGTCAGACCACGGCGCAGCTCGGACCACGCCGGGCACACCTCGAGGGTGTGCTGCGCCGTGTCCTCCGCCGCGCCGCAGTCGTGGCACGCCGGGGTCTCCTCCCTGCCGATCCGGTGCAAGTGCGATCCGAAACAGCCATGTCCGGATAACACCTGCACCAGACGGAAAGAGAGGAAACCGTGGGACCGCTCGAGCCAGCCCTTCAGGACCGGACCGAGCGCGTCCAACGTCCGGCGGCCAAAGGCGGCGCTGGCGAGGTCCTCCGTCCAATGGAGGACGATGGCGTCCTTCGCCTCTCGCCGCACCGCCTCCCGCTCTTCGCCCGTGGGGCGCTCCCCGAGCGCCTTTCGGCGCGCCGTCCACTCGTACACTCTGGCGAGCACCCACGCCTCCAGCTCCCAAGGAGGGGTGCCGGCCAGAGCGCACGCCGCCGAAAAGCCCACTGAGCGGTAGGCCCTCGCCACCCGCTGTGCAATAGCCCGCTGGGGCCTGCGGATGGCGGTAGCATTCTCCCTCCTGTGGAGGGAGTCCGCCCAGATGGGAGCCCCGTACAGGGCCATGCTCCGCAAAATGCCGGCATAGAGGCGCCGGCACTTTGCCTTGGGTCCCCCCAGGTTTGGGAGGAGCCATGAGAGGGCGTCCGCGGCCTTCAACAAGCGCGTCGACAGCCCGCTGAAATGCGGGCCGAAGCGCCACCTGTCGTCCAGCACCAGCCCCAGATATTTCATCTGGGGCTGGACCCCTATACGGACGCCCTCCACGACGATGTGGGCGTCGGCAGGGCAGCGCTGCCGGGGACCGCGAAAGAACACGGCCTCCGTTTTGTGCAGCGCCACCCTCAATCCCAGGCGGCGGATCCTTTCTGCCACCAAGGACCCGCCAGCCGAGGCCAGAATGGCTGCGTCGGCAAAGTTCCTCCCCCGGGCAGTGAGCAGAGTGTCATCCGCGTAGCAGATGACACTCGTGCCCGGGAGGAGGGCACCCCGCAACAGCCAGTCGAACCCGATGTTCCACAAGGGGGGGCCTAGCACCGACCCCTGTGGAACACCGGACTCTGCGCCGTACCGCCTCACCGTGGCCGATTTGTCTACGAGGAGGACCTCTCGGCCCTCCAAGTAGTCGGCCAGGAGGCTCCGCAGATATTGGGGCACTCCGTGATACCGGAGCGCCTCCAATATCGTCGAGTGGGGGACGGAGTTGAAGGCGTTGGCAATGTCGAATGACACCGCCAGCACTCCGTCCCCCGCCTCCACCGCCTCCTTCACCTGGCCCTTGAGTAGGGCCAGCGCGTCGATCGTCGAACGCCCACGACGGAACCCGAATTGGGCGTCCGACAGATCCGGCCCTACCCCCCGCAGGTGGCTCTCCAGCCTCCCGGCGACGATCCCCTCGAACAGTTTACCGACCTCATCGAGCAGAACGATGGGCCGGTATGCCGAGGGGGAGTCCACCGGGCGACCCTCCTTTCGGAGCAGGCAAAGCTGCCCCTCCTTCCACAGTTTCGGGAACCTCCCAGCCGTAAAACACGCGCTGAAGAGGTCCCGAAACCTGGCCTCCATTTGGGTGGCGGCGATCGCCACCACCCGTGCGGGGACGCCGTCCGGTCCGGGGGCGGTCTTCTTCGCGCGGAGGCTCAGAACCCCCGCGTAGAATTCCGCCGCCGTGACCGGGGGCACCTCTGCCTCCGGCGGAGCCGCCCCTTGCGGGGGATCCATCGCTGGAGGGGTGAAGTCGGTCCTGCGCGGAAACAGGGACCGAACCACCCCATCCAGCAACGCTGGCTCGAGGGTCTCCGACAGTGGGGGACCATAGGGGCGGAGCTGGTTCCGCGCCGCCTTATATGGCCTCCCATAGGGATCTCTGTCGAGACCCTCCAGCATCTCGGCCCTCGCCGAGTCTTGCGCAGCACCCATCGCAGACTTGAGGGCCACCGTAGCCTCTCGGTAAGAGGCGTACAGGCGGTCCTCCTCTGCCCGGACTCGGTTTTGGGCGCTGCGCCGTCGGCTCCGCGCGTAGGCCCTTCTGGCCGCCACGCAGGTGGCCCGGAGCCCCGCCAGCTCCTCCGTCCACCAGTACACGGCGCGACGGGGAGGCGGACGGCGAGACCGAGGCATGCTGGAGTTGCACACCTCGGTCAAGGACCCCCGCAGCCAAACCGCTGCGGCGTCCACGTCCGGGACCTCCTCGACAGGGGGAGGCGACAGCCAGTCCTGGAGGAAGGCGGCCTCCTTGGCTGCCTCCCGGTCAAGGCGGGTGAGCGCCCACCGCGGGAAGGGAGATTGCCCAGCGCGAGCCGTCCCCCCTCCCCGCTGGGTGGAGATGTCGAACCGCACATAACGGTGGTCCGACAAGGTCTCCACCAGCTCCACCCGCCAGTTCACGACGCGGGCGGCAAGCGCGGGGGTGGCGAACGAGACGTCCACCACCGACCCGCCCTGTTGCCGCACACACGTGTGGACCGCCCCCCTGTTGAGGAGGGACACACCGCACGAGGCCGCCCAAAACTCGACGGCACGTCCCCGGACGTTGCACCCGGCGACCGGGTTGCCCCAGGCCACCGACTTGGCGTTTAGGTCGCCTAACACCACGACCTGGCGTGGTGCCGCCCTCCCTACGACAGCAGTGAGGATCTCGAGGAAATCCTCAAAGTCCGAGAGAGGACGGTTTGGGGAGAAATACACCCCCACCATCGCGATCTCTCCCCACGCGGCGGCCACGTATCCCGGTCCCCTCTCTAAGAGCGAGAGGGGAGGGGAGTCTGTGGAAGACCGCGCCACCAACGCCACCAAGCCGTCCCGGTCGCCCAGCCAACGGCCAGGGACCGAGTAGGGTTCGGCGACCACCGCCAAGTCCACCAACCACTCAGCCATGGTCTGCATCAGCAGATCCTGGGCTGTCCTGCAGTGGTTGGTGTTCGCCTGAAGGATGCGATGTTCGACCGTGGCCATCAGTCGGACATCGCAACCTCCTCCGCAGCCGCCGCAGGAACGGCGGTGTTAGCGGCAGCAGCAGGTGCAGGCCCGGTCGGCGCCTGCGCTTTGCCACGCTTAGGGGGGGGATTACACTTCCTCCCCTTCATGACGTGGCCTGCCCGGCGGCCACTGGCGGCACACACCGCGCAGTGCGGCGTGGCGGCCTGGCAGGAGGCGGCTTTGTGGCCCTCCTTGCCGCAGCGGTAGCATGTGTCCGTCCTGTCAACCTTGGACGGACACAGGGGCCGAGTGTGGCCGATGCCGAAGCACCGGAAACACCGCAGAGGCTGGTCCTCGAGTGCCCGGACTGCGCCCGAGCTGAACCCGACTTGAAGCCGTCCTTTCGCAAGGACGGCTTTGGCAGCTGCGACTGGGCACTCGAGGCGGATGGTGCCCATTCCGCCGCGGCCGGGCCTTATGTCCCGGCCTTGGACCGCCGCGGCGCCACAGCCCCCTACCGCTGCGACCGCCGCCACCACCTCCTCCTTGGTGACGGAGTCATCCAACTCCGTCACCTCGATTTCCGCCGACTTGACCGGCCGGGCCACCTTGGCAGAGTCCGCGATGACCTCTTGCAGCTTGGCTGCAAAGAGGTCAGCGCGGGCGCTCCCCTCGGCCCCCGGGAACTCGAAAATTCGAGCCCCGGCCTGCGTCCGCCGGCACGACACACTGCCGATCCCCAGTTGCGTGGGATCGGCATTGCCGCGTGCCCGCGCCAAGATGGAGGCGTAGGTCTCCCCTCGCCCCGCAGCCTCCGTGGTGAGCGTCACCACGACGGCCGCAGTTTTAGGGGGGACCAACTGCCCCTTTCCTCCTCTCCCTTTCCCTTTCCCCTTGCCCTTGCCGGTCGTCTGCGACTGGCTGGGTGCGGGGGTGGCGGGGACGGCAGGGACGGCAGGAACGGCCGCTGCCGACTTCTTCCCTTTACCCTTCCCCCTCCGGCCTACTTGCGTCCACTCGTTGGACGGAGTGGTCGCAGGAAGAAGGGCCACGTCTTCCACCTGGGAGGAGGAGGACGGCCCCGGCCGGCTTTGCCTCTTATCCGCCGCAAGCGGCGGCCGGAGGCTTTTTTCCGGCAGGAGCCGGTCCTCGATGCCTGCCAGGCAGGCTCTCGTGAAGGCCCTCTCCTCCATTATCACCTTGCGGATGATATCCTCAAGGTTGGAGGAGGGGCCCTCTACTGCAGGGCTCGCCTTAGCCCGTGGTGGCTGGGCCGAGGCAGGGCCCTCTGCCACAGGGCTCACCTCGGCCTGTTGAGGCCGGGCCGTGGCTTCAGCCAGCTTCTCACGAAGCTGGTTGACTTCTGACTGCAGGCGATCCACCCTCGCCTGCAGTTGCCGCGTTTCGTCGGAGGCCGTCCGCTGAACCAGCTCAGCGACGACACCGCGCATGCTCGCGGCCCGACATTTCAGGGCCTTCTGGAAGGTGCCCTTCAGGTTGGAGGACTTAGAGGCGACCTCAACAATCTCCTCCTCGTCCTCCTCCGCCATCCTTTCCAGTTCCGCCAAAGAGTGGTCCGCGTACACAACCCGGGACGCACCGTACCCGGACTTGGCCCGGGCGACGTACGCACGCTTCTCTTTGGCGGCAACCCGCTCTTCCAGCTCTTGCTGGAGCTGCACCTTCCGTGCCAGGTCCACCTGTCGCTGGGCGTCCGCGAGCCCAACGACGTGGGTATCCGCGGCCGTTGTCGTCGGCTTTTTAGCCTTCGACAACGGCTTGGTCCCCGAAGCCGAGGAACTCTCGGACCCACAACTCAGGAAGGCCCGCTTCCGCGACCGCGAGCCTCTCGCGTCCGACGCACCAACAAGCGAGTCGTTGTCGGACGACTCCGCCCCTCCGAAGTAACTAGCCGCAGACGGCGCGCGGCTAGACTCTGACGCTGGTGCGTCGGGGTGGCCCTGAGAAGGGCCTTTCGGTTGGCCCTGAGAAGGGCCTTTGGGTTGGCCCTGAGAAGGGCCTTTGGGTTGGCCCTGAGAAGGGCCTTTGGGTTGGCCCTGAGAAGGGCCTTTGGGTTGGCCCTGAGAAGGGCCTTTTGATTTTAAAAATCGCCCGGAGGCGCCCCGCGAGGGTGTAGCCGGCATCGTAGACGAACACAAGGCAGATAAAAAGATTAAAATTCGCTACTAAAGCACAGAGCACTTTGGCCAGTCCCAGTCTGCCACTCCGTTACGGTGGTCAGAACTGGGCTGTTTCCAGGGGACACGACGTGGACGTATGCTCTGTGGGGGGTCCCCCAACCTAACCTAACCTAACCTAACCTAACCTAACCTAACCTAACCTTTTTTTTTTTTTTTTTTTTTTTTTTTTTTTTTTTACGCTGGGAAAAAATGCGTTACGCATGCCCACCCGTCGGGGGACGGGAGGGGTATGTGGGACTCCCCGGGCGGACCCGGTATACCCACTAAAACGACCCAGCGCATTCCCGCTTCGTCAGACTGGCGGGGGACTGGGAAACCGGCACAGCCTTTACTTCCAGTCCTCCGCCGACGATTGCCAGGCAGACCCCCTCACACCCTCACGGGTGTGGGGGGTCGGGAATGACCGACGAAGGTGACGGGTGCAATGCGGGCGAAGGCACCCCCGCGCCTGTCGCCCGCCCGTCACCATGAGGAGGGAGGGCACGGCGCCTTCTCCCCCTTCTTCGTCTGCGGAGCGGCGCAGCGAGAGGGTCGTCCTCCCGCGCGCGCTCCGCCTCCTCCTTTTGCGACATCACGTCCTCGCAAAAGGAGGCTACGGCAGACCAGGCCTCTTCACTCCCCAGCATGGCGTCGACCACGCCGGGAAGCGAGAGGTCCGGTCCGACCACCGCGGTCAGACCGCGGCGCAGCTCGGACCACGCCGGGCACACCTCGAGGGTGTGCTGCGCCGTGTCCTCTACCGCGCCGCAGTCGTGGCACGCCGGGGTCTCCTCCCTCCCGATCCGGTGCAGGTGCGATCCGAAACAGCCATGTCCGGATAACACCTGCACCAGACGGAAAGAGAGGAAACCGTGGGACCGCTCGAGCCAGCCCTTCAGGACCGGACCGAGCGCGTCCAACGTCCAGCGGCCAAAGGCGGCGCTGGCGAGGTCCTCCGTCCAATGGAGGACGATGGCGTCCTTCGCCTCTCGCCGCACCGCCTCCCGCTCTTCGCCCGTGGGGCGCTCCCCGAGCGCCTTTCGGCGCGCCGTCCACTCGTACACTCTGGCGAGCACCCACGCCTCCAGCTCCCAAGGAGGGGTGCCGGCCAGAGCGCACGCCGCCGAAAAGCCCACTGAGCGGTAGGCCCTCGCCACCCGCTGTGCAATAGCCCGCTGGGGCCTGCGGATGGCGGTAGCATTCTCCCTCCTATGGAGGGAGTCCGCCCAGATGGGAGCCCCGTAAAGGGCCATGCTCCGCAAAATGCCGGCATAGAGGCGCCGGCACTTTGCCTTGGGCCCTCCCAGGTTTGGGAGGAGCCATGAGAGGGCGTCCGCGGCCTTCAACAGGCGCGTCGACAGCCCGCTGAAATGCGGGCCGAAGCGCCACCTGTCGTCCAGCACCAGCCCCAGATATTTCATCTGGGGCTGGACCCCTATACGGACGCCCTCCACGACGATGTGGGCGTCGGCAGGGCAGCGCTGCCGGGGACCGCGAAAGAACACGGCCTCCGTTTTGTGCAGCGCCACCCTCAATCCCAGGCGGCGGATCCTTTCTGCCACCAAGGACCCGCCAGCCGAGGCCAGAATGGCCGCGTCGGCAAAGTTCCTCCCCCGGGCAGTGAGCAGAGTGTCATCCGCGTAGCAGATGACACTCGTGCCCGGGAGGAGGGCACCCCGCAGCAGCCAGTTGAACCCGATGTTCCACAAGGGGGGGCCTAGCACCGATCCCTGTGGAACACCGGACTCTGCGCCGTACCGCCTCACCGTGGCCGACTTGTCCACGAGGAGAACCTCTCGGCCCTCCAAGTAGTCGGCCAGGAGGTCCCGCAGGTATTGGGGCACTCCGTGATACCGGAGCGCCTCCAATATCGTCGAGTGGGGGACGGAGTTGAAGGCGTTGGCAATGTCGAATGACACCGCCAGCACTCCGTCCCCCGCCTCCACCGCCTCCTTCACCTGGCCCTTGAGTAGGGCCAGCGCGTCGATCGTCGAACGCCCACGACGGAAACCGAATTGGGCGTCCGACAGATCCGGCCCTACCCCCCGCAGGTGGCTGTCCAGCCTCCCGGCGACGATCCCCTCAAACAGTTTACCGACCTCATCGAGCAGAACGATAGGCCGGTATGCCGAGGGGGAGTCCACCGGGCGACCCGCCTTTCGGAGGAGGCACAGCTGCCCCTCCTTCCACAGTTTCGGGAACCTTCCAGCCGTAAAACACGCGCTGAAGAGGTCCCGAAATCTGTCCTCCATTTGGGTGGCGGCGATCGCCACCACCCGTGCGGGGACGCCGTCCGGTCCGGGGGCGGTCTTCTTCGCGCGGCGGCTCAGAACCCCCGCGTAGAATTCCGCCGCCGTGACCGGGGGCACCTCTGCCTCCGGCGGAGCCGCCCCTTGCGGGGGATCCATCGCTGGAGGGGTGAAGTCGGTCCTGCGCGGAAACAGGGACCGGACCACCCCATCCAGCAACGCTGGCTCGAGGGTCTCAGACAGTGGGGGACCATAGGGGCGGAGCTGGTTCCGCGCCGCCTTATATGGCCTCCCATAGGGATCTCTGTCGAGACCCTCCAGCATCTCGGCCCTCGCCGAGTCCTGCGCAGCGCCCATCGCAGACTTGAGGGCCACCGTAGCCTCTCGGTAAGAGGCGTACAGGCGGTCCTCCTCTGCCCGGACTCGGTTTTGGGCACTGCGCCGTCGGCTCCGCGCGTAGGCCCTTCTGGCCGCCACGCAGGTGGCCCGGAGCCCCGCCAGCTCCTCCGTCCACCAGTACACGGCGCGACGGGGAGGCGGACGGCGAGACCGAGGCATGCTGGAGTTGCACACCTCGGTCAAAGACCCCCGCAGCCTGACCGCTGCGGCGTCCACGTCCGGGACCTCCTCGACAGGGGGAGGCGACAGCCAGTCCTGGAGGAAGGCGGCCTCCTTGGCTGCCTCCCGGTCCAGGCGGGTGAGCGCCCACCGCGGGAAGGGAGATTGCCCAGCGCGGGCCGTCCCCCCTCCCCGCTGTGTGGAGATGTCGAACTGCACATAACGGTGGTCCGACAAGGTCTCCACCAGCTCCACCCGCCAGTTCACGACGCGGGCGGCAAGCGCGGGGGTGGCGAACGAGACGTCCACCACCGACCCGCCCTGTTGCCGCACACACGTGTGGACCGCCCCCCTGTTGAGGAGGGACACACCGCACGAGGCCGCCCAAAACTCGACGGCGCGTCCCCAGACGTTGCACCCGGCGACCGGGTTGCCCCAGGCCACCGACTTGGCGTTTAGGTCGCCCAACACCACGACCTGGCGTGGTGCCGCCCTCCCTACGACAGCAGTGAGGATCTCGAGGAAATCCTCAAAGTCCGAGAGAGGGCGGTTTGGGGAGAAATACACCCCCACCATCGCTATCTCTCCCCACGCGGCGGCCACGTATCCCGGTCCCCTCTCTAAGAGCGAGAGGGGAGGGGAGTCTGTGGAAGACCGCGCCACCAACGCCACCAAGCCGTCCCGGTCGCCCAGCCAACGGCCAGGGACCGAGTAGGGTTCGGCGACCACCGCCAAGTCCACCAACCACTCAGCCATGGTCTGCATCAGCAGATCCTGGGCTGTCCTGCAGTGGTTGGTGTTCGCCTGAAGGATGCGATGTTCGACCGTGGCCATCAGTCGGACATCGCACCCTCCTCCGCACCCGCCGCAGGAACGGCGGTATCAGCGGCAGCAGCAGGTGCAGGCCCTGTCGGCGCCTGCGCTTTGCCACGCTTAGGGGGGGGATTGCACTTCCCCCCCTTCATGACGTGGCCTGCCCGGCGGCCACTGGCGGCACACACCGCGCAGTGCGGCGTGGCGACCTGGCAGGAGGCGGCTTTGTGGCCCTCCTTGCCGCAGCGGTAGCATGTGTCCGTCCTGTCAACCTTGGACGGACACAGGGGCCGGGTGTGGCCGATGCCGAAGCACCGGAAGCACCGCAGAGGCTGGTCTTCGAGTGCCCGGACTGCGCCCGAGCTGAACCCGACTTGGAGCCGTCCTTTCGCAAGGACGGCTTTGGCAGCTGCGACTGGGCACTCGAGGCGGATTGTGCCCATTCCGCCGCGGCCGGGCCTTATGTCCCGGCCTTGGACCGCCGCGGCGCCACAGCCCCCTACCGCTGCGACCGCCGCCACCACCTCCTCCTTGGTGACGGAGTCATCCAACTCCGTCACCTCGATGGCCGCCGACTTGACCGGCCGGGCCACCTTGGCAGAGTCCGCGATGACCTCCTGCAGCTTGGCTGCAAAGAGGTCAGCGCGGGCGCTCCCCTCGGCCCCCGGGAACTCGAATATTCGAGCCCCGGCCTGCGTCCGCCGGCACGACACACTGCCGATCCCCAGCTGAGTGGGATCGGCATTGCCGCGCGCCCGCACCAAGATGGAGGCGTAAGTCTCCCCTCGCCCCGCAGCCTCCGCGGTGAGCGTCACCACGACGGCTGCAGTCTTAGGGGGGACCAACTGCCCCTTTCCACCTCTCCCTTTCCCTTTCCCCTTGCCCTTGCCGGTCGTCTGCGACTGGCTGGGTGCGGGGGTGGCGGGGACGGCAGGGACGGCAGGGACGGCCGCTGCCGACTTTTTGCCCTTGCCTTTACCCTTCCCCCCCCGGCCCACTTTCGTCCACTCGTTGGACGGAGTGGTGGCCGGGAGAAGGGCCACGTCTTCCACCTGGGTGGAGGAGGACGGCCCCGGCCGGCTTTGCCTCTTATCCGCCGCAAGCGGCGGCCGGAGGCTTTTTTCCGGCAGGAGCCGGTCCTCGATGCCTGCCAGGCAGGCTCTCGTGAAGGCCCTCTCCTCCATTATCACCTTGCGGATGATATCCTCAAGGTTGGAGGAGGGGCCCTCTACTGCAGGGCTCGCCTTAGCCCGTGGTGGCTGGGCCGAGGCAGGGCCCTCTGCCACAGGGCTCACCTCGGCCTGTTGAGGCCGGGCCGTGGCTTCAGCCAGCTTCTGACGAAGCTGGCTGACCTCCGACTGCAGGCGATCCACCCTCGCCTGCAGTTGCCGCGTCTCGTCGGAGGCCGTCCGCTGAACGAGTTCAGCGACGACTCCGCGCAAGCTCGCGGCCCGACACTTTAGGGCCTTTTGAAAGGTGCCCTTCAGGTTGGAGGACTTAGAGGCGACCTCGACAATCTCCTCCTCATCCTCCTCCGCCATCCTTTCCAGTTCCGCCAAAGAGTGGTCCGCGTACACAACCCGGGACGCACCGTACCCGGACTTGGCCCGGGCGACGTACGCACGCTTCTCTTTGGCGGCGACCCGCTCCTCCAGCTCTTGCTGGAGCTGGACCTTCCGTGCCAGGTCTACCTGGCGCTGGGCGTCCGCGAGCCCAACGACGTGGGTATCCGCGGCCGTTGTCGTCGGCTTTTTAGCCTTCGACAACGGCTTGGACCCCGAGGCCGAAGAACTCTCGGACCCACAACTTCGGAAGACCCGCTTCCGCGACCGCGATCCACTCGCGTCCGACGCACCAACAAGCGAGTCGTTGTCGGACGACTCCGCCCCTCCGAAATAGCTAGCCGCAGACGGCGCGCGGCTAGACTCTGACGCTGGTGCGTCGGGGTGGCCCTGAGAAGGGCCTTTTGGTTGGCCCTGAGAAGGGCCTTTGGGTTGGCCCTGAGAAGGGCCTTTGGGTTGGCCCTGAGAAGGGCCTTTTGATTTTAAAAACCGCCCGCGGGCGCACCGCGAGGGTGTACCAGGCATCGTAGTCGAAACAAGGCAATAAAAAGAGATTAAAATTCGCTACTAGATCACAGAGCACTTTGGCCAGTCCCAGTCTGCCACTCCGTTACGGTGGTCAGAACTGGGCTGTTTCCAGGGGACACGACGTGGACGTATGCTCTGTGGGGGGTCCCCCAACCTAACCTAACCTAACCTAACCTAACCTAACCTAACCTAACCTAACCTAACCTTTTTTTTTTTTTTTTTTTTTTTTTTTTTTTTTTTTTTTTTTTTTACGCTGGGAAAAAATGCGTTACGCATGCCCACCCGTCGGGGGACGGGAGGGGTATGTGGGACTCCCCGGGCGGACCCGGTATACCCACTAAAACGACCCAGCGCATTCCCGCTTCGTCACAGTGGCGGGGGACTGGGAAACCGGCACAGCCTTTACTTCCAGTCCTCCGCCGACGATTGCCAGGCAGACCCCCTCACACCCTCACGGGTGTGGGGGGTCGGGAATGACCGACGAAGGTGACGGGTGCAATGCGGGCGAAGGCACCCCCGCGCCTGTCGCCCGCCCGTCACCATGAGGAGGGAGGGCACGGCGCCTTCTCCCCCTTCTTCGTCTGCGGAGCGGCGCAGCGAGAGGGTCGTCCTCCCGCGCGCGCTCCGCCTCCTCCTTTTGCGACATCACGTCCTCGCAAAAGGAGGCTACGGCAGACCAGGCCTCTTCACTCCCCAGCATGGCGTCGACCACGCCGGGAAGCGAGAGGTCCGGTCCGACCACCGCGGTCAGACCGCGGCGCAGCTCGGACCACGCCGGGCACACCTCGAGGGTGTGCTGCGCCGTGTCCTCTACCGCGCCGCAGTCGTGGCACGCCGGGGTCTCCTCCCTCCCGATCCGGTGCAGGTGCGATCCGAAACAGCCATGTCCGGATAACACCTGCACCAGACGGAAAGAGAGGAAACCGTGGGACCGCTCGAGCCAGCCCTTCAGGACCGGACCGAGCGCGTCCAACGTCCGGCGGCCAAAGGCGGCGCTGGCGAGGTCCTCCGTCCAATGGAGGACGATGGCGTCCTTCGCCTCTCGCCGCACCGCCTCCCGCTCTTCGCCCGTGGGGCGCTCCCCGAGCGCCTTTCGGCGCGCCGTCCACTCGTACACTCTGGCGAGCACCCACGCCTCCAGCTCCCAAGGAGGGGTGCCGGCCAGAGCGCACGCCGCCGAAAAGCCCACTGAGCGGTAGGCCCTCGCCACCCGCTGTGCAATAGCCCGCTGGGGCCTGCGGATGGCGGTAGCATTCTCCCTCCTATGGAGGGAGTCCGCCCAGATGGGAGCCCCGTAAAGGGCCATGCTCCGCAAAATGCCGGCATAGAGGCGCCGGCACTTTGCCTTGGGCCCTCCCAGGTTTGGGAGGAGCCATGAGAGGGCGTCCGCGGCCTTCAACAGGCGCGTCGACAGCCCGCTGAAATGCGGGCCGAAGCGCCACCTGTCGTCCAGCACCAGCCCCAAATATTTCATCTGGGGCTGGACCCCTATACGGACGCCCTCCACGACGATGTGGGCGTCGGCAGGGCAGCGCTGCCGGGGACCGCGAAAGAACACGGCCTCCGTTTTGTGCAGCGCCACCCTCAATCCCAGGCGGCGGATCCTTTCCGCCACCAAGGACCCGCCAGCCGAGGCCAGAATGGCCGCGTCGGCAAAGTTCCTCCCCCGGGCAGTGAGCAGAGTGTCATCCGCGTAGCAGATGACACTCGTGCCCGGGAGGAGGGCACCCCGCAGCAGCCAGTTGAACCCGATGTTCCACAAGGGGGGGCCTAGCACCGATCCCTGTGGAACACCGGACTCTGCGCCGTACCGCCTCACCGTGGCCGACTTGTCCACGAGGAGGACCTCTCGGCCCTCCAAGTAGTCGGCCAGTAGGTTCCGCAGATATTGGGGCACTCCGTGATACCGGAGCGCCTCCAATATCGTCGAGTGGGGGATGGAGTTGAAGGCGTTGGCAATGTCGAATGACACCGCCAGCACTCCGTCCCCCGCCTCCACCGCCTCCTTCACCTGGCCCTTGAGTAGGGCCAGCGCGTCGATCGTCGAACGCCCACGACGGAAACCGAATTGGGCGTCCGACAGATCCGGCCCTACCCCCCGCAGGTGGCTCTCCAGCCTCCCGGCGACGATCCCCTCGAACAGTTTACCGACCTCATCGAGCAGAACGATGGGCCGGTATGCCGAGGGGGAGTCCACCGGGCGACCCTCCTTTCGGAGCAGGCACAGCTGCCCCTCCTTCCACAGTTTCGGGAACCTCCCAGCCGTAAAACACGCGCTGAAGAGGTCCCGAAACCTGGCCTCCATTTGGGTGGCGGCGATCGCCACCACCCGTGCGGGGACACCGTCCGGTCCGGGGGCGGTCTTCTTCGCGCGGAGGCACAGAACCCCCGCGTAGAATTCCGCCGCCGTGACCGGGGGCACCTCTGCCTCCGGCGGAGCCGCCCCTTGCGGGGGATCCATCGCTGGAGGGGTGAAGTCGGTCCTGCGCGGAAACAGGGACCGGACCACCCCATCCAGCAACGCTGGCTCGAGGGTCTCAGACAGTGGGGGACCATAGGGGCGGAGCTGGTTCCGCGCCGCCTTATATGGCCTCCCATAGGGATCTCTGTCGAGACCCTCCAGCATCTCGGCCCTCGCCGAGTCTTGCGCAGCGCCCATCGCAGACTTGAGGGCCACCGTAGCCTCTCGGTAAGAGGCGTACAGGCGGTCCTCCTCTGCCCGGACTCGGTTTTGGGCGCTGCGCCGTCGGCTCCGCGCGTAGGCCCTTCTGGCCGCCACGCAGGTGGCCCGGAGCCCCGCCAGCTCCTCCGTCCACCAGTACACGGCGCGACGGGGAGGCGGGCGGCGAGACCGAGGCATGCTGGAGTTGCACACCTCGGTCAAGGACCCCCGCAGCCGGACCGCTGCGGCATCCACGTCCGGGACCTCCTCGACAGGGGGAGGCGACAGCCAGTCCTGGAGGAAGGCGGCCTCCTTGGCCGCCTCCCGGTCCAGGCGGGTGAGTGCCCACCGCGGGAAGGGAGATTGCCCAGCGCGGGCCGTCCCCCCTCCCCGCTGTGTGGAGATGTCGAACCGCACATAACGGTGGTCCGACAAGGTCTCCACCAGCTCCACCCGCCAGTTCACGACGCGGGCGGCAAGCGCGGGGGTGGCGAACGAGACGTCCACCACCGACCCGCCCTGTTGCCGCACACACGTGTGGACCGCCCCCCTGTTGAGGAGGGACACACCGCACGAGGCCGCCCAAAACTCGACGGCGCGTCCCCGGACGTTGCACCCGGCGACCGGGTTGCCCCAGGCCACCGACTTGGCGTTTAGGTCGCCCAGCACCACGACCTGGCGTGGTGCCGCCCTCCCTACGACAGCAGTGAGGATCTCGAGGAAATCCTCAAAGTCCGAGAGAGGGCGGTTTGGGGAGAAATACACCCCCACCATCGCTATCTCTCCCCACGCGGCGGCCACGTATCCCGGTCCCCTCTCTAAGAGCGAGAGGGGAGGGGAGTCTGTGGAAGACCGCGCCACCAACGCCACCAAGCCGTCCCGGTCGCCCAGCCAACGGCCAGGGACCGAGTAGGGTTCGGCGACCACCGCCAAGTCCACCAACCACTCAGCCATGGTCTGCATCAGCAGATCCTGGGCCGTCCTGCAGTGGTTGGTGTTCGCCTGAAGGATGCGATGTTCGACCGTGGCCATCAGTCGGACATCGCACACTCCTCCGCAGCCGCCGCAGGAACGGCGGTGTTTGCGGCAGCAGCAGGTGCAGGCCCGGTCGGCGCCTGCGCTTTGCCACGCTTAGGGGGGGGATTGCACTTCCTCCCCTTCATGACGTGGCCTGCCCGGCGGCCACTGGCGGCACACACCGCGCAGTGCGGCGTGGCGGCCTGGCAGGAGGCGGCTTTGTGGCCCTCCTTGCCGCAGCGGTAGCATGTGTCCGTCCTGTCAACCTTGGACGGACACAGGGGCCGGGTGTGGCCGATGCCGAAGCACCGGAAACACCGCATAGGCTGGTCCTCGAGTGCCCGGACTACGCCCGAGCTGAACCCGACTTGAAACCGTCCTTTCGCAAGGACGGCTTTGGCAGCTGCGACTGGGCACTCGAGGCGGATGGTGCCCATTCCGCCGCGGCCGGGCCTTATGTCCCGGCCTTGGACCGCCGCGGCGCCACAGCCCCCTACCGCTGCGACCGCCGCCACCACCTCCTCCTTGGTGACGGAGTCATCCAACTCCGTCACCTCGATTGCCGCCGACTTGACCGGCCGGGCCACCTTGGCAGAGTCCGCGATGACCTCCTGCAGCTTGGCTGCAAAGAGGTCAGCGCGGGCGCTCCCCGCGGCCCCCGGGAACTCGAAAATTCGAGCCCCGGCCTGCGTCCGCCGGCACGACACACTGCCGATCCCCAGTTGCGTGGGATCGGCATTGCCGCGCGCCCGCGCCAAGATGGAGGCGTAGGTCTCCCCTCGCCCCGCAGCCTCCGTGGTGAGCGTCACCACGACGGCCGCAGTTTTAGGGGGGACCAACTGCCCCTTTCCTCCTCTCCCTTTCCCTTTCCCCTTGCCCTTGCCGGTCGTCTGCGACTGGCTGGGTGCGGGGGTGGCGGGGACGGCAGGGACGGCAGGGACGGCAGGAACGGCCGCTGCCGACTTCTTCCCTTTACCCTTCCCCCTCCGGCCTACTTGCGTCCACTCGTTGGACGGAGTGGTCGCAGGAAGAAGGGCCACGTCTTCCACCTGGGAGGAGGAGGACGGCCCCGGCCGGCTTTGCCTCTTATCGGCCGCAAGCGGCGGCCGGAGGCTTTTTTCCGGCAGGAGCCGGTCCTCGATGCCTGCCAGGCAGGCTCTCGTGAAGGCCCTCTCCTCCATTATCACCTTGCGGATGATATCCTCAAGGTTGGAGGAGGGGCCCTCTAGTGCCGGGCTTGCCTTAGCCCGTGGTGGCTGGGCCGAGGTAGGGCCCTCTGCCACAGGGCTCGCCTCGGCCTGTTGAGGCCGGGCCGTGGCTTCAGCCAGCTTCTGACGAAGCTGGTTGACCTCTGACTGCAGGCGATCCACCCTCGCCTGCAGTTGCCGCGTCTCGTCGCAGGCCGTCCGCTGAACGAGTTCAGCGACGACACCGCGCATGCTCGCGGCCCGACACTTCAGGGCCTTTTGGAAGGTGCCCTTCAGGTTGGAGGACTTAGAGGCGACCTCGACAATCTCCTCCTCGTCCTCCTCCGCCATCCTTTCCAGTTCCGCCAAAGAGTGGTCCGCGTACACAACCCGGGACGCACCGTACCCGGACTTGGCCCGGGCGACGTACGCACGCTTCTCTTTGGCGGCAACCCGCTCCTCCAGCTCTTGCTGGAGCTGCACCTTCCGTGCCAGGTCCAACTGTCGCTGGGCGTCCGCGAGCCCAACGACGTGGGTATCCGCGGCCGTCGCCGTCGGCTTTTTAGCCTTCGACAACGGCTTGGTCCCCGAAGCCGAAGAGCTCTCGGACCCACAACTCAGGAAGGCCCGCTTCCGCGACCGCGAGCCTCTCGCGTAACCTAACCTAACCTAACCTAACCTAACCTAACCTAACCTAACCTAACCTAACCTAACCTAACCTAACCTAACCTAACCTAACCTAACCTAACCTAACCTAACCTTTTTTTTTTTTTTTTTTTTTTTCTCGATGTGGAAATCCTCAATGGATGTCCTCCGCCCTGGGGAGAGCGGAGGGGTCTGTCAGACTCGTACTGACTAAAACCACACCGGTGTTCCCTCGCACACTTGCGTCGGGGGGCAGCGGGAACTAATGCGACTTCCGCTGCCCCGGACTAGTGTCGGCCCGCTTGACCTGCGGGCCTCGTCCCGGGGGGGAGTGAGGTGTACAAAACTCCCCCCGTTACGTCATAGAGAGGCGCGCGTGGAACACTACGCGCCACCGTCTCGGGTCCAGTGTGTTGGGGGGCGACGGACGTCCCCGAATTCGTCGCCCCTGGACCAGTTTAGGGGGGCCGGAAGAGGGCGTTATCCGCCCTCTGCCGACGCCCGGTGCGTCTGCTGCGGGATGGGCGGGAGCTCGTCATCTCCCTCTCCCTTTCCGCAGCTTCCTTCTGCGACATGACCGTTTCGCAGAAGGACATCACCGCATCCCAGGACTCTGCGCTGCCAACCATCGAGCGAACAACGGTCGGCAGCGACAGGTCTCCTCCCACCTCTGCAACGAGGGCACGGCGCGGCTCATCCCACGCGGCACATTCGGCCAGCGTATGCCGCGCCGTGTCCTCCAGACAGTGGACGCAGTGATGGCACCGAGCGTCCGGCTCCCTGCTTATGCGACACAGGTACTTCCCGAAGCAGCCGTGCCCCGAGAGCACCTGCGTCGCCCGAAACGTCAGGGAGCCGTGCTTCCTCCCGAGCCAGTCGTCGAGTACTGGCCGGATCGCCTCGATTGTGTCGAGGCCGGCGGTAGGGAGCTCTAGCCTCCCCCGCCACTCCGCCACCATGACCTGCCGGAGCTGAGACCGGCGCAGCATTATCTGTCGCTGCACCAGCCTCTCGCCCCGATCCTTGGCCTCCTCGCGCCACTGATGTAGCGTCGCGAGGGTCTTCGCCTCCAGGTCCCACGGCGGGGATCCGGCCAGTACGCAAGCCGCCTCGTAGGAGATCGTGCGATATCCCCGTATGACCCTGACGGCCATCGCCCTCTGCGGTCTGCGCAGAACCGCGATAGTGCTGGCCGTCAGGTCGGTCGCCCATACCGGGGCCCCGTAAAGGGCCATCGATCGCACGATCCCTAGATATAACCGCCTACAAGCGGTGCTCGGGCCCCCCAGATTGGGAAGCAGCGTTGAGAGCGCGCCCGCCGCGCCCATCAACTTGGGCACCAGCCGCTGAAAGTGGGGGCCGAAGTCCCAACGGCTGTCGAGCACCAATCCTAGGTACTTCATGGTTGACTCGACAGCGATTCGGGCCCCCCCGACCACAATGTGTGATCCTGACGGCGGCGCCCGTCGGGGGCCATGAAAAGCAATGGCCTCCGACTTGTTGAGGGCCACCTCCAGGCCCAGGCGTCGTATGCGGCTCACCACCTGTGAGACCGCAGCCGTAGCCAGCAACGCTGCCTCCCTGTACGAGCTCCCCCGGGCCGTGACCAGCGTGTCGTCCGCATAACACGTCAGGTTTACTCCCGGTAGGAGGTCGCACCGCAAAACCCAGTCGTATCCGATGTTCCACAGGGGTGGGCCCAGAACCGAGCCCTGTGGAACACCGCACGACATCTCACGACGGCCTGTGCCGTCGCGTCCCGTATAGGTGACACACCTTCCTGCCAGATAAGCCCCCACAATGTTGCGGAGGTAGGAAGGCACCCGATGGTATCGCAGGGCCTCCCTGATGCAACTCCAGGGCAGGGTGTTGAACGCGTTGGAGATGTCCAAGGACACCGCCAGCAACACCCCACCCCGGGACACCGCTTCCTCCGCTAGGACTCTCACTCTCATTATGGCGTCGATGGTAGAGCGCCCATGCCGAAACCCAAACTGACTGTCGTCCAGGTTCGGCCCATCTGTACACAAGTGGCTGACGAGGCGGTCTGCGATTATTCGCTCGAGCATCTTGCCCACCTCGTCCAGCAGCACTATGGGCCGATAAGCGGACGACGAGTCCGCCGGGCGCCCCGCCTTCCTGAGCAGGACCAGTCGACCAGCCTTCCACCTGGTAGGAAACTGGCCCCGCTCAAGGCATGCAGAGAAGAGTCCTCTCAGTGGGGGCTCCAACTCCTTCAGGGCGAAGACCAGAGCGCGGCCAGGCACTCCGTCGGGCCCCGGAGCAGTGTTTTTTGCCCGGAGCCGCAACACGGCCGCGCTCATCTCCGCCTGTGTCACCTCAGGGATGGTTTCGCTGTCTTCTTCCGGCTCTGCAGCTGTGGGCAAAACCATCGGCGGTGGCTCGTACTCGACTCTTTCAGGGAAGAGGGCCGAGACCACTCGCTCCAGAAACTGCGGCTCAAGACCTTCCGTTAGTGGGGGAGCCCATGGCCGAAGTTTCCCTCGGACCCTGCGATAAGGGCGCCCCCACGGATCCCCGTCTAGGGTCGCGAGCAGTTCTTCTCTGGAGCGCGTCTTCGACTCGCCGATGGCCAGCCACAGAGCCTCCTTCGCCGCGCGGTACACCTCATACAGCGCGGCTTCCTCGTCAGGGTCCCGTGGACGTCTTCTCCGACATCGCGTGTACGGGCGTCTCGCGTCTGCGCACTCGACGCGCAGCCGCTCGACCTCGATGCACCACCAGTACACGCGGCGTCTCGCGGACAGAGAGGAGACGCGTGGCATGGACGCGTCGCAGATTTGCGTCATTGCATCGCTAAACCACTGCGCCTCCCGTTCGACGTCGACGGGACCGACGGTTGCCGACTCCCGGGTCCAGGCATGGACGATAGCGGCTTCTTCAAGAGCCTCCTTGTCGAGGCGTTTCAGCGCCCAACGCGGGCCGTCTCTTCGGGGGGCCGATTGGCGACGACCTCCAGTGGTCTGGGTGGAGACATTAAAGCGTATGTATCGATGGTCCGATAACGTCTCCACCTCCGCTTCCACGTGCCAATCACGAACGCGGTGTGCGACAGAGGGACTAGCGAACGAGACGTCCACTATCGACCCGCCCCGCTGCCGCACACACGTGTAGGCCGAACCCCGATTTAAGACGGCCAGGCCCGTCGTAATGGCCCACTCCTCCAGCACTTCGCCTCTCGGGTCAGTGACCGGTGATCCCCACGCCGCAGACTTTGCGTTGAGATCACCGAGAAGCAAAATGGGCCGAGGGTGAGACCGACCGACGACGGCTCCTAACTCGACAAGGAAGCTCTCGAAATCGGCGAGACTCCTGTTGGGCGAAAAATACGCCCCGATCGTGACGATCCCGTTCACAAGGGCGGCAACCCAACCGTGACCTCGGGATACGTCGACAAGAGTCGCGCCGATGATGGCCACTAGGCCGTCCAGATCCCCTGCCCAGTTATCCCGGGGGGGGACGAAATACGGCTCAGCGACCACCGCCACATGAATCGACCACTCCGCCATGCTCAGGTGCAAGAGATCCTGAGCTCTGGTGCAGTGGTTGATATTCGCCTGGAGGAAACGGAAGTGAGCCATCACTGGCACTCCATTTCCTCAACGCTTCGTCCTTCCACAGGCCGGGAGTCGGCCAAAGAGGTGCTAGGTTGCGAGGGAGTTGCGGCCCCCGCAGCCTTGGCCCAACGCTTGCTGCGCTTTCTGGGCGCGCCGCAAGCCTTGCCACCCACTCTATGCCCCGCGGACTTTCCTGCAGCCACACACAAACTGCAGTTTGGATCCGCGGAGCACTGGGCCGCCTTATGGCCAGGTTCACCGCAGCGATAACACAAATCGCTGCGGTCTGTTTCGCTGGTGCACAGTGCCCGGACGTGGCCTTTCTCCAGGCACCGGTAACACTGCATGGCCCTGGGTGCCAGGAGTTTAACCCTCGCGGACACCCAGCCCACCAGCAGACGTCCCACGTCGACGACCTGCTTTGCCGCAGCGACCGGACACCGCACCCAGATGGTGCCAAGCCCTCCAGCATTAAAGCGGATTCCGCCCGCCTTCACGTGTTCTGGCGGGCATCCACTGCTTCGGGCTACGGCCGCCACCACCTCTTCCGGGGTCACGGAGTCGTCCAGTCCTTCGACGCGAACCTCAGCCGTCTTCATAGGCCTGGACACCCGGGCTTCCTCGGGGTTGAGGACGTCCCTCAGCTTTTCAGCCAGAGCATCTGCCCTCTCGGCACTGCTGGTCCCCGCCAACTCAAACATCTTGGCCCCCGTGGCTGCCGTTCTAAAACGGAAGCCATCCGGGGTGCCAAAATCAGCGAAGACCAGCTTGCCCCTCGCCTCCGCCAGTACCTTTTGGTACGTGACGCCCCTCTCTTTGGCTTCGGGCTGCAGCGTGACCACTACAGCCTCGGAGCGAGGGACGCGGATCCGTGGGGTACCCTGGCCGTCCCTGGTGGCTTGCCCCTTGGAGCCCGGCGTGGTTTTGGCCTTGCGACCCCTCTTCCGCCTCTTTTTGCGGCCTTCGGCCGTCTGCCACTCAGCCTCTTTAGGAAGCTGGTCGTTGCCCTGCGTGGGCTTTTTTGCCCCCGTCTGAGGCTGAGGCTTTTTGGCTCCCTCCGAACCTAACCTAACCTAACCTAACCTAACCTAACCTTTTTTTTTTTTTTTTTTTTTTTTTTATTTACGCTGGGAAAAAATGCATTACGCATGCCCACCCGTCGGGGGACGGGAGGGGTATGTGGGACTCCCCGGGCGGACCCGGTATACCCACTAAAACGACCCAGCGCATTCCCGCTTCGTCAGAGTGGCGGGGGACTGGGAAACCGGCACAGCCTTTACTTCCAGTCCTCCGCCGACGATTGCTAGGCGGACCCCCTCACACCCTCACGGGTGTGGGGGGTCGGGAATGACCGACGAAGGTGACGGGTGCAATGCGGGCGAAGGCACCCCCGCGCCTGTCGCCCGCCCGTCACCATGAGGAGGGAGGGCACGACGCCTTCTCCCCCTTCTTCGTCTGCGGAGCGGCGCAGCGAGAGGGTCGTCCTCCCGCGCGCGCTCCGCCTCCTCCTTTTGCGACATCACGTCCTCGCAAAAGGAGGCTACCGCCGACCAGGCCTCCTCACTCCCCAGCATGGCGTCGACCACGCCGGGAAGCGAGAGGTCCGGTCCGACCACCGCGGTCAGACCGCGGCGCAGCTCGGACCACGCCGGGCACACCTCGAGGGTGTGCTGCGCCGTGTCCTCCGCCGCGCCGCAGTCGTGGCACGCCGGGGTCTCCTCCCTCCCGATCCGGTGCAGGTGCGATCCGAAACAGCCATGTCCGGATAACACCTGCACCAGACGGAAAGAGAGGAAACCGTGGGACCGCTCGAGCCAGCCCTTCAGGACCGGACCGAGCGCGTCCAACGTCCGGCGGCCAAAGGCGGCGCTGGCGAGGTCCTCCGTCCAATGGAGGACGATGGCGTCCTTCGCCTCTCGCCGCACCGCCTCCCGCTCTTCGCCCGTGGGGCGCTCCCCGAGCGCCTTTCGGCGCGCCGTCCACTCGTACACTCTGGCGAGCACCCACGCCTCCAGCTCCCAAGGAGGGGTGCCGGCCAGAGCGCACGCCGCCGAAAAACCCACTGAGCGGTAGGCCCTCGCCACCCGCTGTGCAATAGCCCGCTGGGGCCTGCGGATGGCGGTAGCATTCTCCCTCCTATGGAGGGAGTCCGCCCAGATGGGAGCCCCGTAGAGGGCCATGCTCCGCAAAATGCCGGCATAGAGGCGCCGGCACTTTGCCTTGGGCCCCCCCAAGTTCGGGAGGAGCCATGAGAGGGCGTCCGCGGCCTTCAACAGGCGCGTCGACAGCCCGCTGAAATGCTGGCCGAAGCGCCACCTGTCGTCCAGCACCAGCCCCAGATATTTCATCTGGGGCTGGACCCCTATACGGACGCCCTCCACGACGATGTGGGCGTCGGCAAGGCAGCGCTGCCGGGGACCGCGAAAGAACACGGCCTCCGTTTTGTGCAGCGCCACCTTCAATCCCAGGCGGCGGATCCTTTCTGCCACCAAGGACCCGCCAGCCGAGGCCAGAATGGCCGCGTCGGCAAAGTTCCTCCCCCGGGCAGTGAGCAGAGTGTCATCCGCGTAGCAGATGACACTCGTGCCCGGGAGGAGGGCACCCCGCAACAGCCAGTCGAACCCGATGTTCCACAAGGGGGGGCCTAGCACCGACCCCTGTGGAACACCGGACTCTGCGCCGTACCGCCTCACCGTGGCCGACTTGTCCACGAGGAGGACCTCTCGGCCCTCCAAGTAGTCGGCCAGGAGGTCCCGCAGGTATTGGGGCACTCCGTGATACCGGAGCGCCTCCAATATCGTCGAGTGGGGGACGGAGTTGAAGGCGTTGGCAATGTCGAATGACACCGCCAGCACTCCGTCCCCCGCCTCCACCGCCTCCTTCACCTGGCCCTTGAGTAGGGCCAGCGCGTCGATCGTCGAACGCCCACGACGGAAACCGAATTGGGCGTCCGACAGATCCGGCCCTACCCCCCGCAGGTGGCTCTCCAGCCTCCCGGCGACGATCCCCTCGAACAGTTTACCGACCTCATCGAGCAGAACGATGGGCCGGTATGCCGAGGGGGAGTCCACCGGGCGACCCTCCTTTCGGAGCAGGCAAAGCTGCCCCTCCTTCCACGGTTTCGGGAACCTCCCAGCCGTAAAACACGCGCTGAAGAGGTCCCGAAACCTGTCCTCCATTTGGGTGGCGGCGATCGCCACCACCCGTGCGGGGACGCCGTCCGGTCCGGGAGCGGTCTTCTTCGCGCGGAGGCCCAGAACCCCCGCGTAGAATTCCGCCGCCGTGACCGGGGGCACCTCTGCCTCCGGCGGAGCCGCCCCTTGCGGGGGATCCATCGCTGGAGGGGTGAAGTCGGTCCTGCGCGGAAACAGGGACCGGACCACCCCATCCAGCAACGCTGGCTCGAGGGTCTCCGACAGTGGGGGACCATAGGGGCGGAGCTGGTTCCGCGCCGCCTTATATGGCCTCCCATAGGGATCTCTGTCGAGACCCTCCAGCATCTCGGCCCTCGCCGAGTCTTGCGCTGCGCCCATCGCAGACTTGAGGGCCACCGTAGCCTCTCGGTAAGAGGCGTACAGGCGGTCCTCCTCTGCCCGGACTCGGTTTTGGGCGCTGCGCCGTCGGCTCCGCGCGTAGGCCCTTCTGGCCGCCACGCAGGTGGTCCGGAGCCCCGCCAGCTCCTCCGTCCACCAGTACACGGCGCGACGGGGAGGCGGACGGCGAGACCGAGGCATGCTGGAGTTGCACACCTCGGTCAAGGACCCCCGCAGCCGGACCGCTGCGGCGTCCACGTCCGGGACCTCCTCAACAGGGGGAGGTGACAGCCAGTCCTGGAGGAAGGCGGCCTCCTTGGCCGCCTCCCGGTCCAGGCGGGTGAGTGCCCACCGCGGGAAGGGAGATTGCCCAGCGCGGGCCGTCCCCCCTCCCCGCTGTGTGGAGATGTCGAACCGCACATAACGGTGGTCCGACAAGGTCTCCACCAGCTCCACCCGCCAGTTCACGACGCGGGCGGCAAGCGCGGGGGTGGCGAACGAGACGTCCACCACCGACCCGCCCTGTTGCCGCACACACGTGTGGGCCGCCCCCCTGTTGAGGAGGGACACACCGCACGAGGCCGCCCAAAACTCGACGGCGCGTCCCCGGACGTTGCACCCGGCGACCGGGTTGCCCCAGGCCACCGACTTGGCGTTTAGGTCGCCCAACACCACGACCTGGCGTGGTGCCGCCCTCCCTACGACAGCAGTGAGGATCTCGAGGAAATCCTCAAAGTCCGAGAGAGGGCGGTTTGGGGAGAAATACACCCCCACCGTCGCTATCTCTCCCCACGCGGCGGCCACGTATCCCGGTCCCCTCTCTAAGAGCGAGAGGGGAGGGGAGTCTGTGGAAGACCGCGCCACCAACGCCACCAAGCCGTCCTGGTCGCCCAGCCAACGGCCAGGGACCGAGTAGGGTTCGGCGACCACCGCCAAGTCCACCAACCACTCAGCCATGGTCTGCATCAGCAGATCCTGGGCTGTCCTGCAGTGGTTGGTGTTCGCCTGAAGGATGCGATGTTCGACCGTGGCCATCAGTCGGACATCGCAACCTCCTCCGCAGCCGCCGCAGGAACGGCGGTGTTAGCGGCAGCAGCAGGTGCAGGCCCGGTCGGCGCCTGCGCTTTGCCACGCTTAGGGGGGGGATTGCACTTCCTCCCCTTCATGACGTGGCCTGCCCGGCGGCCACTGGCGGCACACACCGCGCAGTGCGGCGTGGCGGCCTGGCAGGAAGCGGCTTTGTGACCCTCCTTGCCGCAGCGGTAGCATGTGTCCGTCCTGTCAACCTTGGACGGACACAGGGGCCGGGTGTGGCCGATGCCGAAGCACCGGAAACACCGCAGAGGCTCGTCCTCGAGTGCCCGGACTGCGGCCGAGCTGAATCCTACTTGAAGCCGTCCTTTCGCAAGGACGGCTTTGGCAGCTGCGACTGGGCACTCGAGGCGGATGGTGCCCATTCCGCCACGGCCGGGCCTTATGTCCCGGCCTTGGACCGCCGCGGCGCCACAGCCCCCTACCGCTGCGACCGCCGCCACCACCTCCTCCTTGGTGACGGAGTCATCCAACTCCGTCACTTCGAAGGCCGCTGACTTGACCGGCCGGGCCACCTTGGCAGAGTCCGCGATGACCTCTTGCAGCTTGGCTGCAAAGAGGTCAGCGCGGGCGCTCCCCTCGGCCCCCGGGAACTCGAAAATTCGAGCCCCGGCCTGCGTCCGCCGGCACGACACACTGCCGATCCCCAGCTGAGTGGGATCGGCATTGCCGCGCGCCCGCACCAAGATGGAGGCATAGGTCTCCCCTCGCCCCGCAGCCTCCGCGGTGAGCGTCACCACGACGGCTGCAGTTTTAGGGGGGACCAACTGCCCCTTTCCAGCTCTCCCTTTCCCTTTCCCCTTGCCCTTGCCGGTCTGCGACTGGCTGGGTGCGGGGGTGGCGGGGACGGCCGCTGCCGACTTTTTACCCTTCCCTTTACCCCTCCCCCTCCGGCCCACTTTCGTCCACTCGTTGGACGGAGTGGTCGAAGGGAGAAGGGCCACGTCTTCCACCTGGGAGGAGGTGGATGGCCCCGGCTGGCTTTGCCTCTTATCCGCCGCAAGCGGCGGCCGGAGGCTTTTTTCCGGCAGGAGCCGGTCCTCGATGCCTGCCAAGCAGGCTCTCGTGAAGGCCCTCTCCTCCATTATCACCTTGCGGATGATATCCTCAAGGTTGGAGGAGGGGCCCTCTCCTGCAGGGCTCGCCTTAGCCCGTGGTGGCTGGGCCGAGGCAGGGTCCTCTGCCACAGGGCTCACCTCGGCCTGTTGAGGCCGGGCCGTGGCTTCAGCCAGCTTCTCACGAAGCTGGTTGACCTCCGACTGCAGGCGATCCACTCTCGCCTGCAGTTGCCGCGTCTCGTCGGAGGCCGTCCGCTGAACGAGTTCAGCGACGACTCCGCGCAAGCTCGCGGCCCGACACTTCAGGGCCTTTTGAAAAGTGCCCTTTAGGTTGGAGGACTTAGAGGCGACCTCCACAATCTCCTCCTCGTCCTCCTCCGCCATCCTTTGCAATTCCACCAAAGAGTGGTCCGCGTACACAACCCGGGACGCACCGTACCCGGACTTGGCGCGGGCGACGTACGCACGCTTCTCTTTGGCGGCAACCCGCTCCTCCAGCTCTTGCTGGAGCTGGACCTTCCGTGCCAGGTCTACCTGGCGCTGGGCGTCCGCGAGCCCAACGACGTGGGTATCCGCGGCCGTTGTCGTCGGCTTTTTAGCCTTCGACAACGGCTTGGACCCCGAGGCCGAAGAACTCTCGGACCCACAACTTCGGAAGACCCGCTTCCGCGACCGCGAGCCACTCGCGTCCGACGCACCAACAAGCGAGTCGTTGTCCGACGACTCCGCCCCTCCGAAATAACTAGCCGCAGACGGCGCGCGGCTAGACTCTGACGCTGGTGCGTCGGGGAGGCCCTGAGAAGGGCCTTTTGGTTGGCCCTGAGAAGGGCCTTTGGGTTGGCCCTGAGAAGGGCCTTTGGGTTGGCCCTGAGAAGGGCCTTTGGGTTGGCCCTGAGAAGGGCCTTTGGGTTGGCCCTGAGAAGGGCCTTTTGATTTTAAAAATCGCCCGGAGGCGTCCCGCGAAGGTGTTGCAGGCATAGCAGCGAAACACAAGGCAGATAAAAAGATTAAAATTCGCTACGAGATCACAGAGCACTTTGGCCAGTCCCAGTCTGCCACTCCGTTACGGTGGTCAGAACTGGGCTGTTTCCAGGGGACACGACGTGGACGTATGCTCTGTGGGGGGTCCCCCAACCTAACCTAACCTAACCTAACCTAACCTAACCTAACCTAACCTTTTTTTTTTTTTTTTTTTTTTACGCTGGGAAAAAATGCATTACGCATACCCTCCCGTCGGGGGACGGAAGGGGTATGTGGGACTCCCCGGGCGGACCCGGTATACCCACTAAAACGACCCAGCGCATTCCCGCTTCGTCAGAGTGGCGGGGGACTGGGAAACCGGCACAGCCTTTACTTCCAGTCCTCCGCCGACGATTGCCTGGCAGACCCCCTCACACCCTCACGGGTGTGGGGGGTCGGGAATGACCGACGAAGGTGACGGGTGCAATGCGGGCGAAGGCACCCCCGCGCCTGTCACCCGCCCGTCACCATGAGGAGGGAGGGCACGACGCCTTCTCCCCCTTCTTCGTCTGCGGAGCGGCGCAGCGAGAGGGTCGTCCTCCCGCGCGCGCTCCGCCTCCTCCTTTTGCGACATCACGTCCTCGCAAAAGGAGGCTACTGCCGACCAGGCCTCCTCACTCCCCAGCATGGCGTCGACCACGCCGGGAAGCGAGAGGTCCGGTCCGACCACCGCGGTCAGACCACGGCGCAGCTCGGACCACGCCGGGCACACCTCGAGGGTGTGCTGCGCCGTGTCCTCCGCCGCGCCGCAGTCGTGGCACGCCGGGGTCTCCTCCCTGCCGATCCGGTGCAAGTGCGATCCGAAACAGCCATGTCCGGATAACACCTGCACCAGACGGAAAGAGAGGAAACCGTGGGACCGCTCGAGCCAGCCCTTCAGGACCGGACCGAGCGCGTCCAACGTCCGGCGGCCAAAGGCGGCGCTGGCGAGGTCCTCCGTCCAATGGAGGACGATGGCGTCCTTCGCCTCTCGCCGCACCGCCTCCCGCTCTTCGCCCGTGGGGCGCTCCCCGAGCGCCTTTCGGCGCGCCGTCCACTCGTACACTCTGGCGAGCACCCACGCCTCCAGCTCCCAAGGAGGGGTGCCGGCCAGAGCGCACGCCGCCGAAAAGCCCACTGAGCGGTAGGCCCTCGCCACCCGCTGTGCAATAGCCCGCTGGGGCCTGCGGATGGCGGTAGCATTCTCCCTCCTATGGAGGGAGTCCGCCCAGATGGGAGCCCCGTACAGGGCCATGCTCCGCAAAATGCCGGCATAGAGGCGCCGGCACTTTGCCTTGGGTCCCCCCAGGTTTGGGAGGAGCCATGAGAGGGCGTCCGCGGCCTTCAACAAGCGCGTCGACAGCCCGCTGAAATGCGGGCCGAAGCGCCACCTGTCGTCCAGCACCAGCCCCAGATATTTCATCTGGGGCTGGACCCCTATACGGACGCCCTCCACGACGATGTGGGCGTCGGCAGGGCAGCGCTGCCGGGGACCGCGAAAGAACACGGCCTCCGTTTTGTGCAGCGCCACCCTCAATCCCAGGCGGCGGATCCTTTCTGCCACCAAGGACCCACCAGCCGAGGCCAGAATGGCCGCGTCGGCAAAGTTCCTCCCCCGGGCAGTGAGCAGAGTGTCATCCGCGTAGCAGATGACACTCGTGCCCGGGAGGAGGGCACCCCGCAGCAGCCAGTTGAACCCGATGTTCCACAAGGGGGGGCCTAGCACCGACCCCTGCGGAACACCGGACTCTGCGCCGTACCGCCTCACCGTGGCCGACTTGTCCACGAGGAGAACCTCTCGGCCCTCCAAGTAGTCGGCCAGGAGGTCCTGCAGGTATTGGGGCACTCCGTGATACCGGAGCGCCTCCAATATCGTCGAGTGGGGGACGGAGTTGAAGGCGTTGGCAATGTCGAATGACACCGCCAGCACTCCGTCCCCCGCCTCCACCGCCTCCTTCACCTGGCCCTTGAGTAGGGCCAGCGCGTCGATCGTCGAACGCCCACGACGGAACCCGAATTGGGCGTCCGACAGATCCGGCCCTACCCCCCGCAGGTGGCTGTCCAGCCTCCCGGCGACGATCCCCTCGAACAGTTTACCGACCTCATCGAGCAGAACGATGGGCCGGTATGCCGAGGGGGAGTCCACCGGGCGACCCTCCTTTCGGAGCAGGCAAAGCTGCCCCTCCTTCCACAGTTTCGGGAACCTCCCAGCCGTAAAACACGCGCTGAAGAGGTCCCGAAACCTGTCCTCCATTTGGGTGGCGGCGATCGCCACCACCCGTGCGGGGACGCCGTCCGGTCCGGGGGCGGTCTTCTTCGCGCGGAGGCTCAGAACCCCCGCGTAGAATTCCGCCGCCGTGACCGGGGGCACCTCTGCCTCCGGCGGAGCCGCCCCTTGCGGGGGATCCATCGCTGGAGGGGTGAAGTCGGTCCTGCGTGGAAACAGGGACCGGACCACCCCATCCAGCAACGCTGGCTCGAGGGTCTCCGACAGTGGGGGACCATAGGGGCGGAGCTGGTTCCGCGCCGCCTTATATGGCCTCCCATAGGGATCTCTGTCGAGACCCTCCAGCATCTCGGCCCTCGCCGAGTCCTGCGCAGCGCCCATCGCAGACTTGAGGGCCGCCGTAGCCTCTCGGTAGGAGTCGTACAGGCGGTCCTCTTCTGCCCGGACTCGGTTTTGGGCGCTGCGCCGTCGGCTCCGCGCGTAGGCCCTTCTGGCCGCCACGCAGGTGGCCCGGAGCCCCGCCAGCTCCTCCGTCCACCAGTACACGGCGCGACGGGGAGGCGGACGGCGAGACCGAGGCATGCTGGAGTTGCACACCTCGGTCAAGGACCCCCGCAGCCTGACCGCTGCGGCGTCCACGTCCGGGACCTCCTCGACAGGGGGAGGCGACAGCCAGTCCTGGAGGAAGGCGGCCTCCTTGGCTGCCTCCCGGTCCAGGCGGGTGAGCGCCCACCGCGGGAAGGGAGATTGCCCAGCGCGGGCCGTCCCCCCTCCCCGCTGTGTGGAGATGTCGAACCGCACATAACGGTGGTCCGACAAGGTCTCCACCAGCTCCACCCGCCAGTTCACGACGCGGGCGGCAAGCGCGGGGGTGGCGAACGAGACGTCCACCACCGACCCACCCTGTTGCCGCACACACGTGTGGACCGCCCCCCTGTTGAGGAGGGACACACCGCACGAGGCCGCCCAAAACTCGACGGCGCGTCCCCGGACGTTGCACCCGGCGACCGGGTTGCCCCAGGCCACCGACTTGGCGTTCAGGTCGCCCAACACCACGACCTGGCGTTGTGCCGCCCTCCCTACGACAGCAGTGAGGATCTCGAGGAAATCCTCAAAGTCCGAGAGAGGGCGGTTTGGGGAGAAATACACCCCCACCATCGCTATCTCTCCCCACGCGGCGGCCACGTATCCCGGTCCCCTCTCTAAGAGCGAGAGGGGAGGGGAGTCTGTGGAAGACCGCGCCACCAACGCCACCAAGCCGTCCCGGTCGCCCAGCCAACGGCCAGGGACCGAGTAGGGTTCGGCGACCACCGCCAAGTCCACCAACCACTCAGCCATGGTCTGCATCAGCAGATCCTGGGCTGTCCTGCAGTGGTTGGTGTTCGCCTGAAGGATGCGATGTTCGACCGTGGCCATCAGTCGGACATCGCAACCTCCTCCGCAGCCGCCGCAGGAACGGCGGTGTTAGCGGCAGCAGCAGGTGCAGGCCTGGTCGGCGCCTGCGCTTTGCCACGCTTAGGGGGGGGATTGCACTTCCTCCCCTTCATGACGTGGCCTGCCCGGCGGCCACTGGCGGCACACACCGCGCAGTGCGGCGTGGCGGCCTGGCAGGAAGCGGCTTTGTGACCCTCCTTGCCGCAGCGGTAGCATGTGTCCGTCCTGTCAACCTTGGACGGACACAGGGGCCGGGTGTGGCCGATGCCGAAGCACCGGAAACACCGCAGAGGCTGCTCCTCGAGTGCCCGGACTGCGCCCGAGCTGAATCCGACTTGAAGCCGTCCTTTCGCAAGGACGGCTTTGGCAGCTGCGACCGGGCACTCGAGGCGGATGGTGCCCATTCCGCCGCGGCCGGGCCTTATGTCCCGGCCTTGAACCGCCGCGGCGCCACAGCCCCCTACCGCTGCGACCGCCGCCACCACCTCCTCCTTGGTGACGGAGTCATCCAACTCCGTCACCTCGATTTCCGCCGACTTGACCGGCCGGGCCACCTTGGCAGAGTCCGCGATGACCTCTTGCAGCTTGGCTGCAAAGAGGTCAGCGCGGGCGCTCCCCTCGGCCCCCGGGAACTCGAAAATTCGAGCCCCGGCCTGCGTCCGCCGGCACGACACACTGCCGATCCCCAGCTGAGTGGGATCGGCATTGCTGCGCGCCCGCACCAAGATGGAGGCGTAGGTCTCCCCTCGCCCCGCAGCCTCCGCGGTGAGCGTCACCACGACGGCTGCAGTTTTAGGGGGGACCAACTGCCCCTTTCCACCTTTCCCCTTCCCTTTCCCCTTGCCCTTGCCGGTCGTCTGCGACTGGCTGGGTGCAGGGGTGACGGGGACGGCAGGGACGGCAGGGACGGCCGCTGCCGACTTCCTCCCTTTACCCTTCCTCCCGCGGCCCACTTTCGTCCACTCGTTGGACGGAGTGGTCGCAGGGAGAAGGGCCACGTCTTCCACCTGGGTGGAGGAGGACGGCCCCGGCCGGCTTTGCCTCTTATCCGCCGCAAGCGGCGGCCGGAGGCTTTTTTGCGGCAGGAGCCGGTCCTCGATGCCTGCCAGGCAGGCTCTCGTGAAGGCCCTCTCCTCCATTACTACCTTGCGGATGATATCCTCAAGGTCGGAGGAGGGGCCCTCTAGTGCCGGGCTCGCCTTAGCCCGTGGTGGCTGGGCCGAGGCAGGGCCCTCTGCCACAGGGCTCGCCTCGGCCTGTTGAGGCCGGGCCGTGGCTTCAGCCAGCTTCTGACGAAGCTGGTTGACCTCTGACTGCAGGCGATCCACCCTCGCCTGCAGTTGCCGCGTCTCGTCGCAGGCCGTCCGCTGAACGAGTTCAGCGACGACACCGCGCATGCTCGCGGCCCGACATTTCAGGGCCTTCTGGAAGGTGCCCTTGAGGTTGGAGGACTTAGAGGCGACCTCTACAATCTCCTCCTCGTCCTCCTCCGCCATCCTTTCCAGTTCCGCCAAAGAGTGGTCCGCGTACACGACCCGTGACGCACCGTACCCGGACTTGGCCCGGGCGACGTACGCACGCTTCTCTTTGGCGGCAACCCGCTCCTCCAGCTCTTGCTGGAGCTGCACCTTCCGTGCCAGGTCCACCTGTCGCTGGGCGTCCGCGAGCCCCACGACGTGGGTATCCGCGGCCGTCGTCGTCGGCTTTTTAGCCTTCGACGACGGCTTGGACCCCGAGGCCGAAGAACTCTCGGACCCACAACTCAGAAAGGCCCGCTTCCGCGACCGCGAGCCTCTCGCGTCCGACGCACCAGCAAGCGAGTCGTTGTCGGACGACTCCGCCCCTCCGAAATAACTAGCCGCAGACGGCGCGCGGCTAGGCTCTGACGCTGGTGCGTCGGGGTGGCCCTGAGAAGGGCCTTTTTGTTGGCCCTGAGAAGGACCTTTGGCTTGGCCCTGAGAAGGGCCTTTGGGTTGGCCCTGAGAAGGGCCTTTGGGTTGGCCCTGAGAAGGGCCTTTTGATTTTAAAAATCGCCCGCAGGCGTCCCGCGAGGGTGTTGCAGGCATCGTAGACGAACGCAAGGCAAGGCAAACCTAACCTAACCTAACCTAACCTAACCTAACCTAACCTAACCTAACCTAACCTAACCTAACCGCCCGGTCTCATTCATCAAGCGACAAATCCGAAAGGAGTCGATTGATGAATGGAACCGAAGGTACAAAGAGAGTGCTAGAGCAAAAACAACCAAGCTATTTTTTCCCGACGCTTGTGCCGCGTACAAAATAGTCCGGCAAATGGTTCCATCGAACACTACGACACAAATACTGACGGGGCATGGTGGATTCTCGGAGTATTTGAATAGATTCCGATGCAAAGAGGACTCATCGTGCATCTGTCAGCCAGGAGTACCCGAAACGGTCGAACATATCCTGACCGACTGCCCTGTTCATGCCCTAAAAAGACTCGAGGTTGAGAACGCCCTGGAATGCAAAATTGTTGCGGAAAACTTCCCAGATTTAATTTCAAATAAAAAGACTAGAGAAAGGTTCATTACATACTGTACAGACGTTGCAAGTGTAGTAATAAAAAGAAACAAATAGAACAACAAAGGTATGCTATCCATATATTAGTATAATATATATAGCTTAGCATAAAATAAATAAATGTATAAGATAAGAAAAATGAAGCATATTGTATGAGAACAAAATAGGTATGGAAAATAAGAAAAAGAAAAACTTTTAGTCCCACTTAAATAAATATGTATAAGAATATAATATAAGATATTAGAAAACTAAGGCAAAATTAAGTAGATAAGAAATAATGTATAAGAAAAATATGAGCAAGAAAGCCAGTAAATTGTTATCCCATCTGGAACTACTGACGCAATGACTAGAATAAGTAAGTGTGTAAAATAGAAATAAGATATGTGTACACCAAGATATTGGTTTTACGTAAAAACATGAGGACAAGATGTCTCCCTAATAAAGTAAAGAAAACAAATAAACAAATGTATAAATTCAGAAAAATAGGTATGATAAATTAAAACAAAATAGGTATGATAAATAAGGAAAAGAAAAATTTTTAGTCCCACTTTATTAATTATGTATAAGAATATAATATAAGATATTAGAAAACTAAGGCAAAAATTAAGTAGATAAGAAATAATGTATAAGAATAAGAAAATATGAGCAAGAAGCCAGTAAATTGTTATCCCATCTGGAACTACTGATGCAATGACTATATTAAGTAAATGTATAAAATAGATATAAGATATGAGAACACCAAAATATTGGTTTTTACGTAAAAATATAAGGACAAGATGTATCTTTAATAAAGTAAAGGAAACAAATAAATAAATAAATCCCGCAGCCCAATCCCATTCACCAATTAGTTAAGTAAGGACTCTAATCAGTTTAGAGGTTAGCTCGCGGGCCGGGCCTTGCGCCCGGACAGGAAAAAAAAAAAAAAAAAAAAAAAAAAAACCTAACCTAACCTAACCTAACCTAACCTTTTTTTTTTTTTTTTTTTTTTTTTTTTTTTTTACGCTGGGAAAAAATGCATTACGCATACCCTCCCGTCGGGGGACGGAAGGGGTATGTGGGACTCCCCGGGCGGACCCGGTATACCCACTAAAACGACCCAGCGCATTCCCGCTTCGTCACAGTGGCGGGGGACTGGGAAACCGGCACAGCCTTTACTTCCAGTCCTCCGCCGACGATTGCTAGGCGGACCCCCTCACACCCTCACGGGTGTGGGGGGTCGGGAATGACCGACGAAGGTGACGGGTGCAATGCGGGCGAAGGCACCCCCGCGCCTGTCGCCCGCCCGTCACCATGAGGAGGGAGGGCACGGCGCCTTCTCCCCCTTCTTCGTCTGCGGAGCGGCGCAGCGAGAGGGTCGTCCTCCCGCGCGCGCTCCGCCTCCTCCTTTTGCGACATCACGTCCTCGCAAAAGGAGGCTACCGCTGACCAGGCCTCCTCACTCCCCAGCATGGCGTCGACCACGCCGGGAAGCGAGAGGTCCGGTCCGACCACCGCGGTCAGACCGCGGCGCAGCTCGGACCACGCCGGGCACACCTCCAGGGTGTGCTGCGCCGTGTCCTGCGCCGCGCCGCAGTCGTGGCACGCCGGGGTCTCCTCCCTCCCGATCCGGTGCAGGTGCGATCCGAAACAGCCATGTCCGGATAACACCTGCACCAGACGGAAAGAGAGGAAACCGTGGGACCGCTCGAGCCAGCCCTTCAGGACCGGACCGAGCGCGTCCAACGTCCGGCGGCCAAAGGCGGCGCTGGCGAGGTCCTCCGTCCAATGGAGGACGATGGCGTCCTTCGCCTCTCGCCGCACCGCCTCCCGCTCTTCGCCCGTGGGGCGCTCCCCGAGCGCCTTTCGGCGCGCCGTCCACTCGTACACTCTGGCGAGCACCCACGCCTCCAGCTCCCAAGGAGGGGTGCCGGCCAGAGCGCACGCCGCCGAAAAGCCCACTGAGCGGTAGGCCCTCGCCACCCGCTGTGCAATAGCCCGCTGGGGCCTGCGGATGGCGGTAGCATTCTCCCTCCTATGGAGGGAGTCCGCCCAGATGGGAGCCCCGTAAAGGGCCATGCTCCGCAAAATGCCGGCATAGAGGCGCCGGCACTTTGCTTTAGGCCCCCCCAGGTTTGGGAGAAGCCATGAGAGGGCGTCCGCGGCTTTCAACAGGCGCGTCGACAGCCCGCTGAAATGCGGGCCGAAGCGCCACCTGTCGTCCAGCACCAGCCCAAGATATTTCATCTGGGGCTGGACCCCTATACGGACGCCCTCCACGACGATGTGGGCGTCGGCAGGGCAGCGCTGCCGGGGACCGCGAAAGAACACGGCCTCCGTTTTGTGCAGCGCCACCCTCAATCCCAGGCGGCGGATCCTTTCTGCCACCAAGGACCCGCCAGCCGAGGCCAGAATGGCCGCGTCGGCAAAGTTCCTCCCCCGAGCAGTGAGCAGAGTGTCATCCGCGTAGCAGATGACACTCGTGCCCGGGAGGAGGGCACCCCGCAGCAGCCAGTTGAACCCGATGTTCCACAAGGGGGGGCCTAGCACCGACCCCTGTGGAACACCGGACTCTGCGCCGTACCGCCTCACCGTGGCCGACTTGTCCACGAGGAGGACCTCTCGGCCCTCCAAGTAGTCGGCCAGGAGGTCCCGCAGGTATTGGGGCACTCCGTGATACCGGAGTGCCTCCAATATCGTCGCATGGGGGACGGAGTTGAAGGCGTTGGCAATGTCGAATGACACCGCCAGCACTCCGTCCCCCGCCTCCACCGCCTCCTTCACCTGGCCCTTGAGTAGGGCCAGCGCGTCGATCGTCGAACGCCCACGACGGAAACCGAATTGGGCGTCCGACAGGTCCGGCCCTACCCCCCGCAGGTGGCTCTCCAGCCTTCCGGCGACGATCCCCTCGAATAGTTTACCGACCTCATCGAGCAGAACGATGGGCCGGTATGCCGAGGGGGAGTCCACCGGGCGACCCTCCTTTCGGAGCAGGCAAAGCTGCCCCTCCTTCCACAGTTTCGGGAACCTCCCAGCCGTAAAACACGCGCTGAAGAGGTCCCGAAACCTGTCCTCCATTTGGGTGGCGGCGATCGCCACCACCCGTGCGGGGACGCCGTCCGGTCCGGGGGCGGTCTTCTTCGCGCGGAGGCTCTGAACCCCCGCGTAGAATTCCGCCGCCGTGACCGGGGGCACCTCTGCCTCCGGCGGAGCCGCCCCTTGCGGGGGATCCATCGCTGGAGGGGTGAAGTCGGTCCTGCGCGGAAACAGGGACCGGACCACCCCATCCAGCAACGCTGGCTCGAGGGTCTCCGACAGTGGGGGACCATAGGGGCGGAGCTGGTTCCGCGCCGCCTTATATGGCCTCCCATAGGGATCTCTGTCGAGACCCTCCAGCATCTCGGCCCTCGCCGAGTCTTGCGCAGCGCCCATCGCAGACTTGAGGGCCACCGTAGCCTCTCGGTAAGAGGCGTACAGGCGGTCCTCCTCTGCCCGGACTCGGTTTTGGGCGCTGCGCCGTCGGCTCCGCGCGTAGGCCCTTCTGGCCGCCACGCAGGTGGCCCGGAGCCCCGCCAGCTCCTCCGTCCACCAGTACACGGCGCGACGGGGAGGCGGACGGCGAGACCGAGGCATGCTGGAGTTGCACACCTCGGTCAAGGACCCCCGCAGCCGGACCGCTGCGGCGTCCACGTCCGGGACCTCCTCGACAGGGGGTGGCGACAGCCAGTCCTGGAGGAAGGCGGCCTCCTTGGCCGCCTCCCGGTCCAGGCGGGTGAGCGCCCACCGCGGGAAGGGAGATTGCCCAGCGCGGGCCGTCCCCCCTCCCCGCTGTGTGGAGATGTCGAACCGCACATAACGGTGGTCCGACAAGGTCTCCACCAGCTCCACCCGCCAGTCCACCAGCTCCACCCGCCAGAACCTAACCTAACCTAACCTTTTTTTTTTTTTTTTTACGCTGGGAAAAAATGCATTACGCATACCCACCCGTCGGGGGACGGGAGGGGTATGTGGGACTCCCCGGGCGGACCCGGTATACCCACTAAAACGACCCAGCGCATTCCCGCTTCGTCAGAGTGGCGGGGGACTGGGAAACCGGCACAGCCTTTACTTCCAGTCCTCCGCCGACGATTGCCAGGCAGACCCCCTCACACCCTCACGGGTGTGGGGGGTCGGGAATGACCGACGAAGGTGACGGGTGCAATGCGGGCGAAGGCACCCCCGCGCCTGTCGCCCGCCCGTCACCATGAGGAGGGAGGGCACGACGCCTTCTCCCCCTTCTTCGTCTGCGGAGCGGCGCAGCGAGAGGGTCGTCCTCCCGCGCGCGCTCCGCCTCCTCCTTTTGCGACATCACGTCCTCGCAAAAGGAGGCTACCGCCGACCAGGCCTCCTCACTCCCCAGCATGGCGTCGACCACGCCGGGAAGCGAGAGGTCCGGTCCGACCACCGCGGTCAGACCGCGGCGCAGCTCGGACCACGCCGGGCACACCTCGAGGGTGTGCTGCGCCGTGTCCTCCGCCGCGCCGCAGTGGTGGCACGCCGGGGTCTCCTCCCTCCCGATCCGGTGCAGGTGCGATCCGAAACAGCCATGTCCGGATAACACCTGCACCAGACGGAAAGAGAGGAAACCGTGGGACCGCTCGAGCCAGCCCTTCAGGACCGGACCGAGCGCGTCCAACGTCCGGCGGCCAAAGGCGGCGCTGGCGAGGTCCTCCGTCCAATGGAGGACGATGGCGTCCTTCGCCTCTCGCCGCACCGCCTCCCGCTCTTCGCCCGTGGGGCGCTCCCCGAGCGCCTTTCGGCGCGCCGTCCACTCGTACACTCTGGCGAGCACCCACGCCTCCAGCTCCCAAGGAGGGGTGCCGGCCAGAGCGCACGCCGCCGAAAAGCCCACTGAGCGGTAGGCCCTCGCCACCCGCTGTGCAATAGCCCGCTGGGGCCTGCGGATGGCGGTAGCATTCTCCCTCCTATGGAGGGAGTCCGCCCAGATGGGAGCCCCGTAAAGGGCCATGCTCCGCAAAATGCCGGCATAGAGGCGCCGGCACTTTGCTTTAGGCCCCCCCAGGTTTGGGAGAAGCCATGAGAGGGCGTCCGCGGCTTTCAACAGGCGCGTCGACAGCCCGCTGAAATGCGGGCCGAAGCGCCACCTGTCGTCCAGCACCAGCCCAAGATATTTCATCTGGGGCTGGACCCCTATACGGACGCCCTCCACGACGATGTGGGCGTCGGCAGGGCAGCGCTGCCGGGGACCGCGAAAGAACACGGCCTCCGTTTTGTGCAGCGCCACCCTCAATCCCAGGCGGCGGATCCTTTCTGCCACCAAGGACCCGCCAGCCGAGGCCAGAATGGCCGCGTCGGCAAAGTTCCTCCCCCGAGCAGTGAGCAGAGTGTCATCCGCGTAGCAGATGACACTCGTGCCCGGGAGGAGGGCACCCCGCAGCAGCCAGTTGAACCCGATGTTCCACAAGGGGGGGCCTAGCACCGACCCCTGTGGAACACCGGACTCTGCGCCGTACCGCCTCACCGTGGCCGACTTGTCCACGAGGAGGACCTCTCGGCCCTCCAAGTAGTCGGCCAGGAGGTCCCGCAGGTATTGGGGCACTCCGTGATACCGGAGTGCCTCCAATATCGTCGCATGGGGGACGGAGTTGAAGGCGTTGGCAATGTCGAATGACACCGCCAGCACTCCGTCCCCCGCCTCCACCGCCTCCTTCACCTGGCCCTTGAGTAGGGCCAGCGCGTCGATCGTCGAACGCCCACGACGGAAACCGAATTGGGCGTCCGACAGGTCCGGCCCTACCCCCCGCAGGTGGCTCTCCAGCCTTCCGGCGACGATCCCCTCGAATAGTTTACCGACCTCATCGAGCAGAACGATGGGCCGGTATGCCGAGGGGGAGTCCACCGGGCGACCCTCCTTTCGGAGCAGGCAAAGCTGCCCCTCCTTCCACAGTTTCGGGAACCTCCCAGCCGTAAAACACGCGCTGAAGAGGTCCCGAAACCTGTCCTCCATTTGGGTGGCGGCGATCGCCACCACCCGTGCGGGGACGCCGTCCGGTCCGGGGGCGGTCTTCTTCGCGCGGAGGCTCTGAACCCCCGCGTAGAATTCCGCCGCCGTGACCGGGGGCACCTCTGCCTCCGGCGGAGCCGCCCCTTGCGGGGGATCCATCGCTGGAGGGGTGAAGTCGGTCCTGCGCGGAAACAGGGACCGGACCACCCCATCCAGCAACGCTGGCTCGAGGGTCTCCGACAGTGGGGGACCATAGGGGCGGAGCTGGTTCCGCGCCGCCTTATATGGCCTCCCATAGGGATCTCTGTCGAGACCCTCCAGCATCTCGGCCCTCGCCGAGTCTTGCGCAGCGCCCATCGCAGACTTGAGGGCCACCGTAGCCTCTCGGTAAGAGGCGTACAGGCGGTCCTCCTCTGCCCGGACTCGGTTTTGGGCGCTGCGCCGTCGGCTCCGCGCGTAGGCCCTTCTGGCCGCCACGCAGGTGGCCCGGAGCCCCGCCAGCTCCTCCGTCCACCAGTACACGGCGCGACGGGGAGGCGGACGGCGAGACCGAGGCATGCTGGAGTTGCACACCTCGGTCAAGGACCCCCGCAGCCGGACCGCTGCGGCGTCCACGTCCGGGACCTCCTCGACAGGGGGTGGCGACAGCCAGTCCTGGAGGAAGGCGGCCTCCTTGGCCGCCTCCCGGTCCAGGCGGGTGAGCGCCCACCGCGGGAAGGGAGATTGCCCAGCGCGGGCCGTCCCCCCTCCCCGCTGTGTGGAGATGTCGAACCGCACATAACGGTGGTCCGACAAGGTCTCCACCAGCTCCACCCGCCAGTCCACCAGCTCCACCCGCCAGAACCTAACCTAACCTTTTTTTTTTTTTTTTTTTTTTTTTTTTTTTTTTTTTTTTTTTTTTTTTTTTTTTTTTTTTTACGCTGGGAAAAAATGCGTTACGCATGCCCACCCGTCGGGGGACGGGAGGGGTATGTGGGACTCCCCGGGCGGACCCGGTATACCCACTAAAACGACCCAGCGCATTCCCGCTTCGTCAGAGTGGCGGGGGACTGGGAAACCGGCACAGCCTTTACTTCCAGTCCTCCGCCGACGATTGCAAGGCGGACCCCCTCACACCCTCACGGGTGTGGGGGGTCGGGAATGACCGACGAAGGTGACGGGTGCAATGCGGGCGAAGGCACCCCCGCGCCTGTCGCCCGCCCGTCACCATGAGGAGGGAGGGCACGGCGCCTTCTCCCCCTTCTTCGTCTGCGGAGCGGCGCAGCGAGAGGGTAGTCCTCCCGCGCGCGCTCCGCCTCCTCCTTTTGCGACATCACGTCCTCGCAAAAGGAGGCTACGGCAGACCAGGCCTCTTCACTCCCCAGCATGGCGTCGACCACGCCGGGAAGCGAGAGGTCCGGTCCGACCACCGCGGTCAGACCGCGGCGCAGCTCGGACCACGCCGGGCACACCTCGAGGGTGTGCTGCGCCGTGTCCTCTACCGCGCCGCAGTCGTGGCACGCCGGGGTCTCCTCCCTCCCGATCCGGTGCAGGTGCGATCCGAAACAGCCATGTCCGGATAACACCTGCACCAGACGGAAAGAGAGGAAACCGTGGGACCGCTCGAGCCAGCCCTTCAGGACCGGACCGAGCGCGTCCAACGTCCGGCGGCCAAAGGCGGCGCTGGCGAGGTCCTCCGTCCAATGGAGGACGATGGCGTCCTTCGCCTCTCGCCGCACCGCCTCCCGCTCTTCGCCCGTGGGGCGCTCCCCGAGCGCCTTTCGGCGCGCCGTCCACTCGTACACTCTGGCGAGCACCCACGCCTCCAGCTCCCAAGGAGGGGTGCCGGCCAGAGCGCACGCCGCCGAAAAGCCCACTGAGCGGTAGGCCCTCGCCACCCGCTGTGCAATAGCCCGCTGGGGCCTGCGGATGGCGGTAGCATTCTCCCTCCTATGGAGGGAGTCCGCCCAGATGGGAGCCCCGTAAAGGGCCATGCTCCGCAAAATGCCGGCATAGAGGCGCCGGCACTTTGCCTTGGGCCCCCCCAGGTTTGGGAGGAGCCATGAGAGGGCGTCCGCGGCCTTCAACAGGCGCGTCGACAGCCCGCTGAAATGCGGGCCGAAGCGCCACCGGTCGTCCAGCACCAGCCCCAGATATTTCATCTGGGGCTGGACCCCTATACGGACGCCCTCCACTACGATGTGGGCGTCGGCAGGGCAGCGCTGCCGGGGACCGCGAAAGAACACGGCCTCCGTTTTGTGCAGCGCCACCCTCAATCCCAGGCGGCGGATCCTTTCTGCCACCAAGGACCCGCCAGCCGAGGCCAGAATGGCCGCGTCGGCAAAGTTCCTCCCCCGGGCAGTGAGCAGAGTGTCATCCGCGTAGCAGATGACACTCGTGCCCGGGAGGAGGGCACCCCGCAGCAGCCAGTTGAACCCGATGTTCCACAAGGGGGGGCCTAGCACCGACCCCTGTGGAACACCGGACTCTGCGCCGTACCGCCTCACCGTGGCCGATTTGTCCACGAGGAGGACCTCTCGGCCCTCCAAGTAGTCGGCCAGGAGGTCCCGCAGGTATTGGGGCACTCCGTGATACCGGAGCGCCTCCAATATCGTCGCGTGGGGGACGGAGTTGAAGGCGTTGGCAATGTCGAATGACACCGCCAGCACTCCGTCCCCCGCCTCCACCGCCTCCTTCACCTGGCCCTTGAGTAGGGCCAGCGCGTCGATCGTCGAACGCCCACGACGGAAACCGAATTGGGCGTCCGACAGATCCGGCCCTACCCCCCGCAGGTGGCTGTCTAGCCTCCCGGCGACGATCCCCTCGAACAGTTTACCGACCTCATCGAGCAGAACGATGGGCCGGTATGCCGAGGGGGAGTCCACCGGGCGACCCTCCTTTCGGAGCAGGCAAAGCTGCCCCTCCTTCCACAGTTTCGGGAACCTCCCAGCCGTAAAACACGCGCTGAAGAGGTCCCGAAACCTGTCCTCCATTTGGGTGGCGGCGATCGCCACCACCCGTGCGGGGACGCCGTCCGGTCCGGGGGCGGTCTTCTTCGCGCGGAGGCTCAGAACCCCCGCGTAGAATTCCGCCGCCGTGACCGGGGGCACCTCTGCCTCCGGCGGAGCCGCCCCTTGCGGGGGAACCTAACCTAACCTAACCTTTTTTTTTTTTTTTTTTTTTTTTACGCTGGGAAAAAATGCATTACGCATACCCTCCCGTCGGGGGACGGAAGGGGTATGTGGGACTCCCCGGGCGGACCCGGTATACCCACTAAAACGACCCAGCGCATTCCCGCTTCGTCACAGTGGCGGGGGACTGGGAAACCGGCACAGCCTTTACTTCCAGTCCTCCGCCGACGATTGCCAGGCAGACCCCCTCACACCCTCACGGGTGCGGGGGGTCGGGAATGACCGACGAAGGTGACGGGTGCAATGCGGGCGAAGGCACCCCCGTGGCTGTCGCCCGCCCGTCACCATGAGGAGGGAGGGCACGACGCCTTCTCCCCCTTCTTCGTCTGCGGAGCGGCGCAGCGAGAGGGTCGTCCTCCCGCGCGCGCTCCGCCTCCTCCTTTTGCGACATCACGTCCTCGCAAAAGGAGGCTACCGCCGACCAGGCCTGCTCACTCCCCAGCATGGCGTCGACCACGCCGGGAAGCGAGAGGTCCGGTCCGACCACCGCGGTCAGACCGCGGCGCAGCTCGGACCACGCCGGGCACACCTCGAGGGTGTGCTGCGCCGTGTCCTCCACCGCGCCGCAGTCGTGGCACGCCGGGGTCTCCTCCCTCCCGATCCGGTGCAGGTGCGATCCGAAACAGCCATGTCCGGATAACACCTGCACCAGACGGAAAGAGAGGAAACCGTGGGACCGCTCGAGCCAGCCCTTCAGGACCGGACCGAGCGCGTCCAACGTCCGGCGGCCAAAGGCGGCGCTGGCGAGGTCCTCCGTCCAATGGAGGACGATGGCGTCCTTCGCCTCTCGCCGCACCGCCTCCCGCTCTTCGCCCGTGGGGCGCTCCCCTAGCGCCTTTCGGCGCGCCGTCCACTCGTACACTCTGGCGAGCACCCACGCCTCCAGCTCCCAAGGAGGGGTGCCGGCCAGAGCGCACGCCGCCGAAAAGCCCACTGAGCGGTAGGCCCTCGCCACCCGCTGTGCAATAGCCCGCTGGGGCCTGCGGATGGCGGTAGCATTCTCCCTCCTATGGAGGGAGTCCGCCCAGATGGGAGCCCCGTAAAGGGCCATGCTCCGCAAAATGCCGGCATAGAGGCGCCGGCACTTTGCTTTAGGCCCCCCCAGGTTTGGGAGAAGCCATGAGAGGGCGTCCGCGGCTTTCAACAGGCGCGTCGACAGCCCGCTGAAATGCGGGCCGAAGCGCCACCTGTCGTCCAGCACCAGCCCAAGATATTTCATCTGGGGCTGGACCCCTATACGGACGCCCTCCACGACGATGTGGGCGTCGGCAGGGCAGCGCTGCCGGGGACCGCGAAAGAACACGGCCTCCGTTTTGTGCAGCGCCACCCTCAATCCCAGGCGGCGGATCCTTTCTGCCACCAAGGACCCGCCAGCCGAGGCCAGAATGGCCGCGTCGGCAAAGTTCCTCCCCCGGGCAGTGAGCAGAGTGTCATCCGCGTAGCAGATGACACTCGTGCCCGGGAGGAGGGCACCCCGCAGCAGCCAGTTGAACCCGATGTTCCACAAGGGGGGGCCTAGCACCGACCCCTGTGGAACACCGGACTCTGCGCCGTACCGCCTCACCGTGGCCGATTTGTCCACGAGGAGGACCTCTCGGCCCTCCAAGTAGTCGGCCAGGAGGTCCCGCAGGTATTGGGGCACTCCGTGATACCGGAGCGCCTCCAATATCGTCGAGTGGGGGACGGAGTTGAAGGCGTTGGCAATGTCGAATGACACCGCCAGCACTCCGTCCCCCGCCTCCACCGCCTCCTTCACCTGGCCCTTGAGTAGGGCCAGCGCGTCGATCGTCGAACGCCCACGACGGAAACCGAATTGGGCGTCCGACAGATCCGGCCCTACCCCCCGCAGGTGGCTGTCCAGCCTCCCGGCGACGATCCCCTCGAACAGTTTACCGACCTCATCGAGCAGAACGATGGGCCGGTATGCCGAGGGGGAGTCCACCGGGCGACCCGCCTTTCGGAGGAGGCACAGCTGCCCCTCCTTCCACAGTTTCGGGAACCTCCCAGCCGTAAAACACGCGCTGAAGAGGTCCCGAAACCTGGCCTCCATTTGGGTGGCAGCAATCGCCACCACCCGTGCGGGGACGCCGTCCGGTCCGGGGGCGGTCTTCTTCGCGCGGAGGCTCAGAACCCCCGCGTAGAATTCCGCCGCCGTGACCGGGGGCACCTCCGCCTCCGGTGGAGCCGCCCCTTGCGGGGGATCCATCGCTGGAGGGGTGAAGTCGGTCCTGCGCGGAAACAGGGACCGGACCACCCCATCCAGCAACGCTGGCTCGAGGGTCTCCGACAGTGGGGGACCATAGGGGCGGAGCTGGTTCCGCGCCGCCTTATATGGCCTCCCATAGGGATCTCTGTCGAGACCCTCCAGCATCTCGGCCCTCGCCGAGTCTTGCGCAGCGCCCATCGCAGACTTGAGGGCCACCGTAGCCTCTCGGTAAGAGGCGTACAGGCGGTCCTCCTCTGCCCGGACTCGGTTTTGGGCGCTGCGCCGTCGGCTCCGCGCGTAGGCCCTTCTGGCCGCCACGCAGGTGGCCCGGAGCCCCGCCAGCTCCTCCGTCCACCAGTACACGGCGCGACGGGGAGGCGGACGGCGAGACCGAGGCATGCTGGAGTTGCACACCTCGGTCAAGGACCCCCGTAGCCGGACCGCTGCGGCGTCTACGTCCGGGGCCTCCTCGACAGGGGGAGGCGACAGCCAGTCCTGGAGGAAGGCGGCCTCCTTGGCCGCCTCCCGGTCCAGGCGGGTGAGTGCCCACCGCGGGAAAGGAGATTGCCCAGCGCGGGCCGTCCCCCCTCCCCGCTGTGTGGAGATGTCGAACCGCACATAACGGTGGTCCGACAAGGTCTCCACCAGCTCCACCCGCCAGTTCACGACGCGGGCGGCAAGCGCGGGGGTGGCGAACGAGACGTCCACCACCGACCCGCCCTGTTGCCGCACACACGTGTGGACCGCCCCCCTGTTGAGGAGGGACACACCGCACGAGGCCGCCCAAAACTCGACGGCGCGTCCCCGGACGTTGCACCCGGCGACCGGGTTGCCCCAGGCCACCGACTTGGCGTTTAGGTCGCCCAACACCACGACCTGGCGTGGTGCCGCCCTCCCTACGACAGCAGTGAGGATCTCGAGGAAATCCTCAAAGTCCGAGAGAGGGCGGTTTGGGGAGAAATACACCCCCACCGTCGCTATCTCTCCCCACGCGGCGGCCACGTATCCCGATCCCCTCTCTAAGAGCGAGAGGGGAGGGGAGTCTGTGGAAGACCGCGCCACCAACGCCACCAAGCCGTCCCGGTCGCCCAGCCAACGGCCAGAGACCGAGTAGGGTTCGGCGACCACCGCCAAGTCCACCAACCACTCAGCCATGGTCTGCATCAGCAGATCCTGGGCTGTCCTGCAGTGGTTGGTGTTCGCCTGAAGGATGCGATGTTCGACTGTGGCCATCAGTCGGACATCGCAACCTCCTCCGCAGCCGCCGCAGGAACGGCGGTGTTAGCGGCAGCAGCAGGTGCAGGCCCGGTCGGCGCCTGCGCTTTGCCACGCTTAGGGGGGGGATTGCACTTCCTCCCCTTCATGACGTGGCCTGCCCGGCGGCCACTGGCGGCACACACCGCGCAGTGCGGCGTGGCGGCCTGGCAGGAGGCGGCTTTGTGGCCCTCCTTGCCGCAGCGGTAGCATGTGTCCGTCCTGTCAACCTTGGACGGACACAGAGGCCGGGTGTGGCCGATGCCGAAGCACCGGAAACACCGCATAGGCTGGTCCTCGAGTGCCCGGACTGCGGCCGAGCTGAACCCGACTTGAAGCCGTCCTTTCGCAAGGACGGCTTTGGCAGCTGCGACTGGGCACTCGAGGCGGATGGTGCCCATTCCGCCGCGGCCGGGCCTTATGTCCCGGCCTTGGACCGCCGCGGCCCCACAGCCCCCCACCGCTGCGACCGCCGCCACCACCTCCTCCTTGGTGACGGAGTCATCCAACTCCGTCACTTCGAAGGCCGCCGACTTGACCGGCCGGGCCACCTTGGCAGAGTCCGCGATGACCTCCTGCAGCTTGGCTGCAAAGAGGTCAGCGCGGGCGCTCCCCTCGGCCCCCGGGAACTCGAAGATTCGAGCCCCGGCCTGCGTCCGCCGGCACGACACACTGCCGATCCCCAGTTGAGTGGGATCGGCATTGCCCCGCGCCCGCGACAAGATGGAGGCGTAAGTCTCCCCCCGCCCCGCAGCCTCCGCGGTGAGCGTCACCACGACGGCTGCAGTGTTAGGGGGGACCAACTGCCCCCTTCCTACTCTCCCTTTCCCTTTCCCCTTGCCCTTGCCGGTCGTCTGCGACTGGCTGGGTGCGGGGGTGGTGGGGACGGCAGGGATGGCAGGGACGGCCACTGCCGACTTCCTCCCTTTACCCTTCCCCCCCCGGCCCACTTTCGTCCACTCGTTGGACGGAGTGGTCGCAGGGAGAAGGGCCACGTCTTCCACCTGGGAGGAGGAGGACGGCCCCGGCCGGCTTTGCCTCTTATCCGCCGCAAGCGGCGGCCGGAGGCTTTTTTCCGGCAGGAGCCGGTCCTCGATGCCTGCCAGGCAGGCTCTCGTGAAGGCCCTCTCCTCCATAATCACCTTGCGGATGATATCCTCAAGGTTGGAGGAGGGGCCCTCTACTGCAGGGCTCGCCTTAGCCCGTGGTGGCTGGGCCGAGGCAGGGCCCTCTGCCACAGGGCTCACCTCGGCCTCTTGAGGCCGGGCCGTGGCTTCAGCCAGCTTCTGACGAAGCTGGTTGACTTCAGACTGCAGGCGATCCACCCTCGCCTGCAGTTGCCGCGTCTCGTCGGAGGCCGTCCGCTGAACGAGTTCAGCGACGACTCCGCGCAAGCTCGCGGCCCGACACTTCAGGGCCTTTTGAAAAGTGCCCTTTAGGTTGGAGGACTTAGAGGCGACCTCCACAATCTCCTCCTCGTCCTCCTCCGCCATCCTTTGCAGTTCCGCCAAAGAGTGGTCCGCGTACACAACCCGGGACGCACCGTACCCGGACTTGGCTCGGGCGACGTACGCACGCTTCTCCTTGGCGGCAACCCGCTCCTCCAGCTCTTGCTGGAGCTGGACCTTCCGTGCCAGGTCTAACTGGTGCTGGGCGTCCGCGAGCCCAACGACGTGGGTATCCGCGGCCGTTGTCGTCGGCTTTTTAGCCTTCGACAACGGCTTGGACCCCGAGGCCGAAGAACTCTCGGACCCACAACTTCGGAAGACCCGCTTCCGCGACCGCGAGCCACTCGCGTCCGACGCACCAACAAGCGAGTCGTTGTCGGACGACTCCGCCCCTCCGAAATAGCTAGCCGCAGACGGCGCGCGGCTAGACTCTGACGCTGGTGCGTCGGGGTGGCCCTGAGAAGGGCCTTTGGGTTGGCCCTGAGAAGGGCCTTTGGGTTGGCCCTGAGAAGGGCCTTTGGGTTGGCCCTGAGAAGGGCCTTTTGATTTTAAAAACCGCCCGGAGGCGTCCCGCGAGGGTGTTGCAGGCATAGCAGCGAAACACAAGGCAGATAAAAGACAGATAAAAATTCGCTACGAGATCACAGAGCACTTTGGCCAGTCCCAGTCTGCCACTCCGTTACGGTGGTCAGAACTGGGCTGTTTCCAGGGGACACGACGTGGACGTATGCTCTGTGGGGGGTCCCCCAACCTAACCTAACCTAACCTAACCTTTTTTTTTTTTTTTTTTTTTTTTTTTTTTTTTTTTTTTTACGCTGGGAAAAAATGCATTACGCATACCCTCCCGTCGGGGGACGGAAGGGGTATGTGGGACTCCCCGGGCGGACCCGGTATACCCACTAAAACGACCCAGCGCATTCCCGCTTCGTCAGAGTGGCGGGGGACTGGGAAACCGGCACAGCCTTTACTTCCAGTCCTCCGCCGACGATTGCAAGGCGGACCCCCTCACACCCTCACGGGTGTGGGGGGTCGGGAATGACCGACGAAGGTGACGGGTGCAATGCGGGCGAAGGCACCCCCGCGCCTGTCGCCCGCCCGTCACCATGAGGAGGGAGGGCACGACGCCTTCTCCCCCTTCTTCGTCTGCGGAGCGGCGCAGCGAGAGGGTCGTCCTCCCGCGTGCGCTCCGCCTCCTCCTTTTGCGACATCACGTCCTCGCAAAAGGAGGCTACCGCCGACCAGGCCTCCTCACTCCCCAGCATGGCGTCGACCACGCCGGGAAGCGAGAGGTCCGGTCCGACCACCGCGGTCAGACCGCGGCGCAGCTCGGACCACGCCGGGCACACCTCGAGGGTGTGCTGCGCCGTGTCCTCCGCCGCGCCGCAGTCGTGGCACGCCGGGGTCTCCTCCCTCCCGATCCGGTGCAGATGCGATCCGAAACAGCCATGTCCGGATAACACCTGCACCAGACGGAAAGAGAGGAAACCGTGGGACCGCTCGAGCCAGCCCTTCAGGACCGGACCGAGCGCGTCCAACGTCCGGCGGCCAAAGGCGGCGCTGGCGAGGTCCTCCGTCCAATGGAGGACGATGGCGTCCTTCGCCTCTCGCCGCACCGCCTCCCGCTCTTCGCCCGTGGGGCGCTCCCCGAGCGCCTTTCGGCGCGCCGTCCACTCGTACACTCTGGCGAGCACCCACGCCTCCAGCTCCCAAGGAGGGGTGCAGGCCAGAGCGCACGCCGCCGAAAAGCCCACTGAGCGGTAGGCCCTCGCCACCCGCTGTGCAATAGCCCGCTGGGGCCTGCGGATGGCGGTAGCATTCTCCCTCCTATGGAGGGAGTCCGCCCAGATGGGAGCCCCGTAGAGGGCCATGCTCCGCAAAATGCCGGCATAGAGGCGCCGGCACTTTGCCTTTGGTCCCCCCAGGTTTGGGAGGAGCCATGAGAGGGCGTCCGCGGCCTTCAGCAGGCGCGTCGACAGCCCGCTGAAATGCGGGCCGAAGCGCCACCTGTCGTCCAGCACCAGCCCAAGATATTTCATCTGGGGCTGGACCCCTATACGGACGAACCTAACCTAACCTTTTTTTTTTTGTTTTTACGCTGGGAAAAAATGCATTACGCATACCCTCCCGTCGGGGGACGGAAGGGGTATGTGGGACTCCCCGGGCGGACCCGGTATACCCACTAAAACGACCCAGCGCATTCCCGCTTCGTCACAGTGGCGGGGGACTGGGAAACCGGCACAGCCTTTACTTCCAGTCCTCCGCCGACGATTGCCAGGCAGACCCCCTCACACCCTCACGGGTGTGGGGGGTCGGGAATGACCGACGAAGGTGACGGCTGCAATGCGGGCGAAGGCACCCCCGCGCCTGTCGCCCGCCCGTCACCATGAGGAGGGAGGGCACGACGCCTTCTCCCCCTTCTTCGTCTGCGGAGCGGCGCAGCGAGAGGGTCGTCCTCCCGCGCGCGCTCCGCCTCCTCCTTTTGCGACATCACGTCCTCGCAAAAGGAGGCTACCGCCGACCAGGCCTGCTCACTCCCCAGCATGGCGTCGACCACGCCGGGAAGCGAGAGGTCCGGTCCGACCACCGCGGTCAGACCGCGGCGCAGCTCGGACCACGCCGGGCACACCTCGAGGGTGTGCTGCGCCGTGTCTTCCGCCGCGCCGCAGTCGTGGCACTCCGGGGTCTCCTCCCTCCCGATCCGGTGCAGGTGCGATCCGAAACAGCCGTGTCCGGATAACACCTGCACCAGACGGAAAGAGAGGAAACCGTGGGACCGCTCGAGCCAGCCCTTCAGGACCGGACCGAGCGCGTCCAACGTCCGGCGGCCAAAGGCGGCGCTGGCGAGGTCCTCCGTCCAATGGAGGACGATGGCGTCCTTCGCCTCTCGCCGCACCGCCTCCCGCTCTTCGCCCGTGGGGCGCTCCCCGAGCGCCTTTCGGCGCGCCGTCCACTCGTACACTCTGGCGAGCACCCACGCCTCCAGCTCCCAAGGAGGGGTGCTGGCCAGAGCGCACGCCGCCGAAAAGCCCACTGAGCGGTAGGCCCTCGCCACCCGCTGTGCAATAGCCCGCTGGGGCCTGCGGATGGCGGTAGCATTCTCCCTCCTATGGAGGGAGTCCGCCCAGATGGGTGCCCCGTAGAGGGCCATGCTCCGCAAAATGCCGGCATAGAGGCGCCGGCACTTTGCTTTGGGCCCCCCCAGGTTTGGGAGGAGCCATGAGAGGGCGTCCGCGGCCTTCAACAAGCGCGTCGACAGCCCGCTGAAATGCGGGCCGAAGCGCCACCTGTCGTCCAGCACCAGCCCCAGATATTTCATCTGGGGCTGGACCCCTATACGGACGCCCTCCACGACGATGTGGGCGTCGGCAGGGCAGCGCTGCCGGGGACCGCGAAAGAACACGGCCTCCGTTTTGTGCAGCGCCACCCTCAATCCCAGGCGGCGGATCCTTTCTGCCACCAAGGACCCGCCAGCCGAGGCCAGAATGGCCGCGTCGGCAAAGTTCCTCCCCCGGGCAGTGAGCAGAGTGTCATCCGCGTAGCAGATGACACTCGTGCCCGGGAGGAGGGCACCCCGCAGCAGCCAGTTGAACCCGATGTTCCACAAGGGGGGGCCTAGCACCGACCCCTGCGGAACACCGGACTCTGCGCCGTACCGCCTCACCGTGGCCGACTTGTCCACGAGGAGAACCTCTCGGCCCTCCAAGTAGTCGGCCAGGAGGTCCTGCAGGTATTGGGGCACTCCGTGATACCGGAGCGCCTCCAATATCGTCGAGTGGGGGACGGAGTTGAAGGCGTTGGCAATGTCGAATGACACCGCCAGCACTCCGTCCCCCGCCTCCACCGCCTCCTTCACCTGGCCCTTGAGTAGGGCCAGCGCGTCGATCGTCGAACGCCCACGACGGAACCCGAATTGGGCGTCCGACAGATCCGGCCCTACCCCCCGCAGGTGGCTGTCCAGCCTCCCGGCGACGATCCCCTCGAACAGTTTACCGACCTCATCGAGCAGAACGATGGGCCGGTATGCCGAGGGGGAGTCCACCGGGCGACCCTCCTTTCGGAGCAGGCAAAGCTGCCCCTCCTTCCACAGTTTCGGGAACCTCCCAGCCGTAAAACACGCGCTGAAGAGGTCCCGAAACCTGTCCTCCATTTGGGTGGCGGCGATCGCCACCACCCGTGCGGGGACGCCGTCCGGTCCGGGGGCGGTCTTCTTCGCGCGGAGGCTCAGAACCCCCGCGTAGAATTCCGCCGCCGTGACCGGGGGCACCTCTGCCTCCGGCGGAGCCGCCCCTTGCGGGGGATCCATCGCTGGAGGGGTGAAGTCGGTCCTGCGTGGAAACAGGGACCGGACCACCCCATCCAGCAACGCTGGCTCGAGGGTCTCCGACAGTGGGGGACCATAGGGGCGGAGCTGGTTCCGCGCCGCCTTATATGGCCTCCCATAGGGATCTCTGTCGAGACCCTCCAGCATCTCGGCCCTCGCCGAGTCCTGCGCAGCGCCCATCGCAGACTTGAGGGCCGCCGTAGCCTCTCGGTAGGAGTCGTACAGGCGGTCCTCTTCTGCCCGGACTCGGTTTTGGGCGCTGCGCCGTCGGCTCCGCGCGTAGGCCCTTCTGGCCGCCACGCAAGCGGCCCGGAGACCCGCCAGCTCCTCCGTCCACCAGTACACGGCGCGACGGGGAGGCGGACGGCGAGACCGAGGCATGCTGGAGTTGCACACCTCGGTCAAGGACCCCCGTAGCTGGACCGCTGCGGCGTCTACGTCCGGGGCCTCCTCGACAGGGGGAGGCGACAGCCAGTCCTGGAGGAAGGCGGCCTCCTTGGCCGCCTCCCGGTCCAGGCGGGTGAGTGCCCACCGCGGGAAGGGAGATTGCCCAGCGCGGGCCGTCCCCCCTCCCCGCTGTGTGGAGATGTCGAACCGCACATAACGGTGGTCCGACAAGGTCTCCACCAGCTCCACCCGCCAGTTCACGACGCGGGCGGCAAGCGCGGGGGTGGCGAACGAGACGTCCACCACCGACCCGCCCTGTTGCCGCACACACGTGTGGACCGCCCCCCTGTTGAGGAGGGACACACCGCACGAGGCCGCCCAAAACTCGACGGCGCGTCCCCGGACGTTGCACCCGGCGACCGGGTTGCCCCAGGCCACCGACTTGGCGTTTAGGTCGCCCAACACCACGACCTGGCGTGGTGCCGCCCTCCCTACGACAGCAGTGAGGATCTCGAGGAAATCCTCAAAGTCCGAGAGAGGGCGGTTTGGGGAGAAATACACCCCCACCATCGCTATCTCTCCCCACGCGGCGGCCACGTATCCCGGTCCCCTCTCTAAGAGCGAGAGGGGAGGGGAGTCTGTGGAAGACCGCGCCACCAACGCCACCAAGCCGTCCCGGTCGCCCAGCCAACGGCCAGGGACCGAGTAGGGTTCGGCGACCACCGCCAAGTCCACCAACCACTCAGCCATGGTCTGCATCAGCAGATCCTGGGCTGTCCTGCAGTGGTTGGTGTTCGCCTGAAGGATGCGATGTTCGACCGTGGCCATCAGTCGGACATCGCACCCTCCTCCGCAGCCGCCGCAGGAACGGCGGCATCAGCGGCAGCAGCAGGTGCAGGCCCGGTCGGCGCCTGCGCTTTGCCACGCTTAGGGGGGGGATTGCACTTCCTCCCCTTCATGACGTGGCCTGCCCGGCGGCCACTGGCGGCACACACCGCGCAGTGCAGCGTGGCGGCCTGGCAGGAGGCGGCTTTGTGGCCCTCCTTGCCGCAGCGGTAGCATGTGTCCGTCCTGTCAACCTTGGACGGACACAGGGGCCGGGTGTGGCCGATGCCGAAGCACCGGAAACACCTCAGAGGCTGGTCCTCGAGTGCCCGGACCGCGCCCGAGCTGAACCCGACTTGAAGCCGTCCTTTCGCAAGGACGGCTTTGGCAGCTGCGACCGGGCACTCGAGGCGGATGGTGCCCATTCCGCCGCGGCCGGGCCTTATGTCCCGGCCTTGGACCGCCGCGGCGCCACAGCCCCCTACCGCTGCGACCGCCGCCACCACCTCCTCCTTGGTGACGGAGTCATCCAACTCCGTCACCTCGATTTCCGCCGACTTGACCGGCCGGGCCACCTTGGCAGAGTCCGCGATGACCTCTTGCAGCTTGGCTGCAAAGAGGTCAGCGCGGGCGCTCCCCTCGGCCCCCGGGAACTCGAAAATTCGAGCCCCGGCCTGCGTCCGCCGGCACGACACACTGCCGATCCCCAGCTGAGTGGGATCGGCATTGCCGCGCGCCCGCGCCAAGATGGAGGCGTAGGTCTCCCCTCGCCCCGCAGCCTCCGTGGTGAGCGTCACCACGACGGCCGCAGCTTTAGGGGGGACCAACTGCCCCTTTCCTCCTCTCCCTTTCCCTTTCCCCTTGCCCTTGCCGGTCGTCTGCGACTGGCTGGGTGCGGGGGTGGCGGGGACGGCAGGGACGGCAGGGACGGCAGGGACGGCCGCTGCCGACTTTTTGCCCTTCCCTTTACCCCTCCCCCTCCGGCCCACTTTCGTCCACTCGTTGGACGGAGTGGTCGACGGGAGAAGGGCCACGTCTTCCACCTGGGAGGAGGTGGACGGCCCCGGCCGGCTTTGCCTCTTATCCGCCGCAAGCGGCGGCCGGAGGCTTTTTTCCGGCAGGAGCCGGTCCTCGATGCCTGCCAGGCAGGCTCTCGTGAAGGCCCTCTCCTCCATTATCACCTTGCGGATGATATCCTCAAGGTTGGAGGAGGGGCCCTCCACTGCAGGGCTCGCCTTAGCCCGTGGTGGCTGGGCCGAGGCAGGGCCCTCTGCCACAGGGCTCACCTCGGCCTGTTGAGGCCGGGCCGTGGCTTCAGCCAGCTTCTGACGAAGCTGGTTGACCTCCGACTGCAGGCGATCCACCCTCGCCTGCAGTTGCCGCGTCTCGTCGGAGGCCGTCCGCTGAATGAGTTCAGCGACGACTCCGCGCAAGCTCGCGGCCCGACACTTCAGGGCCTTCTGAAATGTGCCCTTCAGGTTGGAGGACTTAGAGGCGACCTCCACAATCTCCTCCTCGTCCTCCTCCGCCATCCTTTGCAGTTCCGCCAAAGAGTGGTCCGCGTACACAACCCGGGACGCACCGTACCCGGACTTGGCCCGGGCGACGTACGCACGCTTCTCCTTGGCGGCAACCCGCTCCTCCAGCTCTTGCTGGAGCTGGACCTTCCGTGCCAGGTCTACCTGGCGCTGGGCGTCCGCGAGCCCAACGACGTGGGTATCCGCGGCCGTTGTCGTCGGCTTTTTAGCCTTCGACAACGGTTTGGACCCCGAGGCCGAAGAACTCTCGGACCCACAACTTCGGAAGACCCGCTTCCGCGACCGCGAGCCACTCGCGTCCGACGCACCAACAAGCGAGTCGTTGTCGGACGACTCCGCCCCTCCAAAATAACTAGCCGCAGACGGCGCGCGGCTAGGCTCTGACGCTGGTGCGTCGGGGTGGCCCTGAGAAGGGCCTTTTTGTTGGCCCTGAGAAGGGCCTTTGGGTTGGCCCTGAGAAGGGCCTTTTGATTTTAAAAACCGCCCGGAGGCGTCCCGCGAGGGTGTTGCAGGCATAGCAGCGAAACACAAGGCAGATAAAAAACAGATAAAAATTCGCTACGAGATCACAGAGCACTTTGGCCAGTCCCAGTCTGCCACTCCGTTACGGTGGTCAGAACTGGGCTGTTTCCAGGGGACACGACGTGGACGTATGCTCTGTGGGGGGTCCCCCAACCTAACCTAACCTAACCTAACCTAACCTAACCCGGTTAGATATCTTCGCCCTTAATAGTGCAATTTTGACGCTGTTTTCAGCAGTTTTAGACTAAAGTAGGCCTCCACCTACGTACTGACCACTTTGCACTCGCCTGGACGCGATTTGAAAAATTCTCCCTACAACCCTTGCGAAATTTTTATAAATTTTAGACAAAATCATCAAAATTTAGTGTTTTTCCAAATTCTCTTTGAAAACTACGTTAGATTATAGCTGCAATAGTACTCACCTGCCATCCCTGTGTTCTGGTCCGCGTTCCGTGTGCCGGAGTCCAGGTTGGGGGTTGAAAATCGAAATTTTTTGTTTCAAAAACTGGTTTTTTGACCAAAACTCAAAAATCTTGTTCGGCACCCACCCTGTTTTATTTCGCAGATCGCTAGCCCGCGCGGAGACCCGTCTCTGGACATATCGCACGCCCGGCTAGCTCAAATAAAATTTTGCCCACCCACCCGCCCTCTGGTCTATAGGAAGGTAGACGTGGGAATCTCGGTGAAAATTATTTACTTGATTTTATCTCCCTTTGAACTTATCAGGATCAGTTTAAGGGTTTTGTAGGGAAATTTTGTTTTTCCAATCATTTTGACCGAGTCTGTAAAGGCTCACATATTTATTTACACTGTATTGTTTAATTTTTGCATGTTATTATAGGGGAATTTAGTGTTATATACTTTACATACTTCTGTGTACCCCCCTATACAGGGTCACAAAAGTACCAGTGTCTGAAACATCCGTCTCTCCTTCCGAGCAGATACTATTGTCCTGATCCCCTCTTTACAGGGGTCCGTTCTTATATTATCTGCTCTCTGACAGTTGAAATGTTGCGCTCCCCGGTCATAAACGCGAAGACCCAGAGCTCCAGGAGCTCGCCGCGATCGGCGGAGAAGGCGGGGCCTTCATCTCCTGACGCGAGGCGGAAAATTGTATTCGGTGACGATACACCGCTCACGTCTCGGGAGGGCCCTGCTACTCCGGGGACGCGCCGGGCTCCTGTTGACGCTTCAAGACCGCTCAGGAAGCCTGAGGCTGGGCACCCCAGTCGCATTGCGGAGGCGAGGGCTTGCCTAAACAAGGCAAAGCTTAATTTAGGCAACTCCCGCAACCTCAAGGTGGAAATCAAGACTGCGGTGCTCGAAGCCATAAACAGGCTGTATGAGCTGGTGAAGGAGTCAGAGAAAGACAAAGCCCCTGCCGCACTTGCATCGGTAGCCGTACCGGTACCCGCGCCCACTGCTGAATGCAGTCCCAAACCCATCTCCGTCGAGGTTCTTGCTAGCCAGACTGAGCTCGTGACCACAATGAAGGAGCACATTTCGCTGATAAAGGCAAACTCCGAAGAATTGGTGAAACTCCGAGACAGTCTGGCTAGCAGAGAAAGTGTGGCGGAAAAGACGTACGCGGGTGTAGCGTCTTTGAGTAAGAGCCAAACTGGGGCACAAGCCCCGGAGCGAACGACACTGCACTCCGTGGTTGTCTCCTCGACGCAAGATACGGTTACGGGGGACGAAATCCTGGAAAGGATCAGGAAAGTGGTGGACGCGAAAGAGGGCTGGGTGCGGGTAGAGAAAGTTAGGAAAGGGAAGGACAGGAAAATAATAATGGGGTGTGCCACCAAGGAGGAGAGAAGGAAAATTAAGGAGCGAATTGAAGCGGCCGGAGGGAACCTCGTCGTCGAGGAAGTGACGAACCGGGACCCGCTTCTGGTTCTTAGGGACGTGTTGTCAGTGCACACCGACGACGAAGTACTACGGGCCCTTAGGAACCAGAATCGGGAGATTTTTCACGACCTCGGCGGCAAGGAACAAAGAATGTCTGTGAAATTTAGGAGGAAGACCAATAACCCGTACACAAACAGCATTGTACTGAGTGTTTCCCCAGCAATCTGGAAGCGAGCACTCGAAGGAGGCAAACTCCGTATTGACCTCCAGAGAGTGCGCGTCGAGGATCAGACGCCTCTGGTGCAGTGCACACGCTGCTTAGCATACGGCCACGGCAAACGTCTCTGCACGGAGCCAGCCGACCTGTGCAGCCACTGCGGCGGTCCGCATTTACGGGCGGACTGCCCAGACAAACTCATTGGCGAAGCAGCAGTGTGCGTAAACTGCACCAGAGCCAAGCTGGGGGAGCACCAGCACAATGCATTTAGCAAGGAATGCCCGGTGCGTAGGAAGTGGGACGCATTCGCCAGAGCTTCGATAGCATATTGCTAAAGTTGGCGGTGCGGTCACTTCCAGGCGGCCCAAAACCCAAACCAAAACGACACAACCAAAGAGCAGGCGCGATGAGCAATCCATTAGCGATGGAAAAAGGCAAAAAAGTAACTTGAGTCTGTTTCATGAGAAACTGGCTCAAGTTATGCTGAAACAGACGCAGGCGCTGGTGGATACGCCTAGTTGTGTCAAATCTGGCTATATTTTGGAGGACATTAATCCATTTTGTAAAAAATTTAGAAAACTACGAAAAATAGTTTTAATTATTAATACATTAGTTTTAAATATATGATATTTAATTATATATTGAGTATATAAGATAGAATATCACAAAAGTAAAATGAATGAAACAAAATTAAAATGAAAAATATGTAAATCTAATTAAGCAACTCAAAGAACTATGGTATAAGGGTTATTGGTCGATATAGATAAGGAAAGTAAAAGTAATATTTTAAAATCCTCAGTAAACAAAATTTTGTAGAAAAATTATATGTAAATATTAGCAGAGTATATAATTATATAAAGTAAAATAACTATAAAGTAATATATAATAAAGTAGAATTTGTAGACAAGTAATATATTATCAAGCGTAAATTAAATGCGCAGAATGTGGTCTCCCCGGCCTACTACAAGTGCAGAAAAGCCAAAAAGAAAGATGTTAAGGTCTCTGTCGATTTCAGAGGGACACTGGCGGGGCAGGAGTGTGGTTTTAGCCGGTTCGAGTCCGGCACTACCTCGACTGTCTCACAGCCTGTGAGGTAGTCGAGGTGTCCGTGGGGATTTCCCACTCCTGCCAAAACAAAAAAAAAAAAAAAAAAAAAAAAAAAAACCTAACCCGGTTATAATGTACGCGGCCAGCGCCTGGGCGCCGGCAACTAAAAAGATCGGGGTGCAGAAAAGCCTTAACACGGTCCAACGAGGATTCGCGCAAAAGCTCTGCAAATCCTACCGCACTGTTTCGCTGAACGCGTCCCTATTGCTGGCTGGGATACTCCCACTCGACCTCCGAATTCAGGAAGCAGCCGCCCTGTATGAGGCAAAGAGAGGGGTGCCACAGCCAGCACTAGCGGGCAGGGAGGTGGAGCGGGTGGTGGCATTTGCAGAGACTCCGCACCCGGCGAAACATACGGCCATGGAGTTCGTGTGCCTGGAGGACCGGACGTGTGTGGAGACCCACAACGTCCAAGCAGTCAGGGTGTTCACTGACGGCAGCAAGATTGCGGGCAAGGTCGGAGCAGCACTGTCACTTTGGGACGGTGCCGCCGAGATCAAGTCCGTCAAACTTAGCTTGCCGTCGTACTGCACGGTCTACCAGGCGGAACTTCTGGCCATATGCGTAGCCACGCGCGAGATCCTCAAGCGCAATGAGGGAACCTTCGGCATCTATAGTGACTCAAAGGCCGCACTTCAAACAGTCACAAACCAAGGTTCCCTCCACGCCCTGGCCGTGGAGGCGAGAGCCAACGTGGCCGCGGCTTTATCCCAGAGCAAAGATGTGTCCTTGTTCTGGGTAAAGGCGCATGCCGGGCTAGAGGGCAACGAGCGCGCGGACCACCTCGCAAAAGAAGCTGCACTCCCGTCCAGAAAGAGGCCGGACTATGACCGCTGCCCGGTTTCATTCGTCAAGCGGCAGATCCGTTTGGGGTCGCTCGACGAATGGAACCGGAGGTACCAAACCGGCGAAACAGCCTCTGTTACCAAAATCTTCTTCCCGGACGCAATCGACGCCTTCAAAATTGTGAAGAAGGTACAAGCAACAGGCATCACAACACAGATCTTCACGGGGCACGGTGGGTTCTCCGAATACCTGCACCGTTTCAAGTGTAAGGGGAACCCATCGTGCATCTGTGAACCGGATGCCGTGGAGTCGGTCGCCCACATTCTGACGGAATGCCCCGTGTTTTGTGTGGAGAGACACAATACGGAACATGCAATAGGGAAAATTATAAGCAAGGACAACATAAGTGAAATTATTAAGGACAAAAAACAACGTAAAATATTTCTAGAATATTGTATCGGGCTCGTAACAAAAGTAATTAATAGAAATAAAGACACTTAAAAAACCATGCTTTATCATATATGAATATTTCAGCACGAAAGGATATACAGATCAAAGCATGGAAAAGCAGAGTTTTAAATAGTTTTAATAAAATATATAAATGTTTAGGTAATAATTAAATAATTAGATAATAAAAAAGTAAAATGGAACAAATTTAATCAAAATTTTAAATTAACAAAAATCAACAAACAGTCAAACCAAACATTCACGTATAAATAAGGGCCCTGTCTAATTCAGGGGGACACTTGCAGAGCAGGAGTGTGGTTTTAGCCGGTTCGAGTCCGGCACTACCTCGACTGTCTCACAGCCTGTGAGGTAGTCGAGGTGTCCGTGGGGATTTCCCACTCCTGCCAAAACAAAAAAAAAAAAAAAAAAAAACCTAACCTAACCTAACCTAACCTTTTTTTTTTTTTTTTTTTTTTTTTTTTTTTTTCACGCTGGGAAAAAATGCGTTACGCATGCCCACCCGTCGGGGGACGGGAGGGGTATGTGGGACTCCCCGGGCGGACCCGGTATACCCACTAAAACGACCCAGCGCATTCCCGCTTCGTCACAGTGGCGGGGGACTGGGAAACCGGCACAGCCTTTACTTCCAGTCCTCCGCCGACGATTGCTAGGCGGACCCCCTCACACCCTCACGGGTGTGGGGGGTCGGGAATGACCGACGAAGGTGACGGGTGCAATGCGGGCGAAGGCACCCCCGTGCCTGTCGCCCGCCCGTCACCATGAGGAGGGAGGGCACGACGCCTTCTCCCCCTTCTTCGTCTGCGGAGTGGCGCAGCGAGAGGGTCGTCCTCCCGCGCGCGCTCCGCCTCCTCCTTTTGCGACATCACGTCCTCGCAAAAGGAGGCTACCGCCGACCAGGCCTCCTCACTCCCCAGCATGGCGTCGACCACGCCGGGAAGCGAGAGGTCTGGTCCGACCACCGCGGTCAGACCGCGGCGCAGCTCGGACCACGCCGGGCACACCTCGAGGGTGTGCTGCGCCGTGTCCTCCACCGCGCCGCAGTCGTGGCACGCCGGGGTCTCCTCCCTCCCGATCCGGTGCAGGTGCGATCCGAAACAGCCATGTCCGGATAACACCTGCACCAGACGGAAAGAGAGGAAACCGTGGGACCGCTCGAGCCAGCCCTTCAGGACCGGACCGAGCGCGTCCAACGTCCGGCGGCTAAAGGCGGCGCTGGCGAGGTCCTCCGTCCAATGGAGGACGATGGCGTCCTTCGCCTCTCGCCGCACCGCCTCCCGCTCTTCGCCCGTGGGGCGCTCCCCGAGCGCCTTTCGGCGCGCCGTCCACTCGTACACTCTGGCGAGCACCCACGCCTCCAGCTCCCAAGGAGGGGTGCCGGCCAGAGCACACGCCGCCGAAAAGCCCACTGAGCGGTAGGCCCTCGCCACCCGCTGTGCAATAGCCCGCTGGGGCCTGCGGATGGCGGTAGCGTTCTCCCTCCTATGGAGGGAGTCCGCCCAGATGGGAGCCCCGTAAAGGGCCATGCTCCGCAAAATGCCGGCATAGAGGCGCCGGCACTTTGCTTTAGGCCCCCCCAGGTTTGGGAGGAGCCATGAGAGGGCGTCCGCGGCCTTCAACAAGCGCGTCGACAGCCCGCTGAAATGCGGGCCGAAGCGCCACCTGTCGTCCAGCACCAGCCCCAGATATTTCATCTGGGGCTGGACCCCTATACGGACGCCCTCCACGACGATGTGGGCGTCGGCAGGGCAGCGCTGCCGGGGACCGCGAAAGAACACGGCCTCCGTTTTGTGCAGCGCCACCCTCAATCCCAGGCGGCGGATCCTTTCTGCCACCAAGGACCCGCCAGCCGAGGCCAGAATGGCCGCGTCGGCAAAGTTCCTCCCCCGGGCAGTGAGCAGAGTGTCATCCGCGTAGCAGATGACACTCGTGCCCGGAAGGAGGGCACCCCGCAGCAGCCAGTTGAACCCGATGTTCCACAAGGGGGGGCCTAGCACCGATCCCTGTGGAACACCGGACTCTGCGCCGTACCGCCTCACCGTGGCCGACTTGTCCACGAGGAGGACCTCTCGGCCCTCCAAGTAGTCGGCCAGTAGGTTCCGCAGATATTGGGGCACTCCGTGATACCGGAGCGCCTCCAATATCGTCGAGTGGGGGACGGAGTTGAAGGCGTTGGCAATGTCGAATGACACCGCCAGCACTCCGTCCCCCGCCTCCACCGCCTCCTTCACCTGGCCCTTGAGTAGGGCCAGCGCGTCGATCGTCGAACGCCCACGACGGAACCCGAATTGGGCGTCCGACAGATCCGGCCCTACCCCCCGCAGGTGGCTGTCCAGCCTCCCGGCAACGATCCCCTCGAACAGTTTACCGACCTCATCGAGCAGAACGATGGGCCGGTATGCCGAGGGGGAGTCCACCGGGCGACCCGCCTTTCGGAGGAGGCATAGCTGCCCCTCCTTCCAGAGTTTCGGGAACCTCCCAGCCGTAAAACACGCGCTGAAGAGGTCCCGAAACCTGTCCTCCATTTGGGTGGCGGCGATCGCCACCACCTGTGCGGGGACGCCGTCCGGTCCGGGGGCGGTCTTCTTCGCGCGGAGGCTCAGAACCCCCGCGTAGAATTCCGCCGCCGTGACCGGGGGCACCTCTGCCTCCGGCGGAGCCGCCCCTTGCGGGGGATCCATCGCTGGAGGGGTGAAGTCGGTCCTGCGCGGAAACAGGGACCGAACCACCCCATCCAGCAACGCTGGCTCGAGGGTCTCCGACAGTGGGGGACCATGGGGGCGGAGCTGGTTCCGCGCCGCCTTATATGGCCTCCCATAGGGATCTCTGTCGAGACCCTCCAGCATCTCGGCCCTCGCCGAGTCTTGCGCAGCGCCCATCGCAGACTTGAGGGCCACCGTAGCCTCTCGGTAAGAGGCGTACAGGCGGTCCTCCTCTGCCCGGACTCGGTTTTGGGCGCTGCGCCGTCGGCTCCGCGCGTAGGCCCTTCTGGCCGCCACGCAGGTGGTCCGGAGCCCCGCCAGCTCCTCCGTCCACCAGTACACGGCGCGACGGGGAGGCGGACGGCGAGACCGAGGCATGCTGGAGTTGCACACCTCGGTCAAGGACCCCCGCAGCCGGACCGCTGCGGCGTCCACGTCCGGGACCTCCTCGACAGGGGGAGGTGACAGCCAGTCCTGGAGGAAGGCGGCCTCCTTGGCCGCCTCCCGGTCCAGGCGGGTGAGTGCCCACCGCGGGAAGGGAGATTGCCCAGCGCGGGCCGTCCCCCCTCCCCGCTGTGTGGAGATGTCGAACCGCACATAACGGTGGTCCGACAAGGTCTCCACCAGCTCCACCCGCCAGTTCACGACGCGGGCGGCAAGCGCGGGGGTGGCGAACGAGACGTCCACCACCGACCCGCCCTGTTGCCGCACACACGTGTGGACCGCCCCCCTGTTGAGGAGGGACACACCGCACGAGGCCGCCCAAAACTCGACGGCGCGTCCCCGGACGTTGCACCCGGCGACCGGGTTGCCCCAGGCCACCGACTTGGCGTTTAGGTCGCCCAACACCACGACCTGGCGTGGTGCCGCCCTCCCTACGACAGCAGTGAGGATCTCGAGGAAATCCTCAAAGTCCGAGAGAGGGCGGTTTGGGGAGAAATACACCCCCACCATCGCTATCTCTCCCCACGCGGCGGCCACGTATCCCGGTCCCCTCTCTAAGAGCGAGAGGGGAGGGGAGTCTGTGGAAGACCGCGCCACCAACGCCACCAAGCCGTCCCGGTCGCCCAGCCAACGGCCAGGGACCGAGTAGGGTTCGGCGACCACCACCAAGTCCACCAACCACTCAGCCATGGTCTGCATCAGCAGATCCTGGGCTGTCCTGCAGTGGTTGGTGTTCGCCTGAAGGATGCGATGTTCGACCGTGGCCATCAGTCGGACATCGCAACCTCCTCCGCAGCCGCCGCAGGAACGGCGGTATTAGCGGCAGCAGCAGGTGCAGGCCCGGTCGGCGCCTGCGCTTTGCCACGCTTAGGGGGGGGATTGCACTTCCTCCCCTTCATGACGTGGCCTGCCCGGCGGCCACTGGCGGCACACACCGCGCAGTGCGGCGTGGCGGCCTGGCATGTGGCGGCTTTGTGGCCCTCCTTGCCGCAGCGGTAGCATGTGTCCGTCCTGTCAACCTTGGACGGACACAGGGGCCGGGTGTGGCCGATGCCGAAGCACCGGAAACACCGCAGAGGCTGCTCCTCGAGTGCCCGGACTGCGCCCGAGCTGAATCCGACTTGAAGCCGTCCTTTCGCAAGGACGGCTTTGGCAGCTGCGACCGGGCACTCGAGGCGGATGGTGCCCATTAACCTAACCTTTTTTTTTTTTTTTTTTTTTTTTTTTTTTTTTACGCTGGGAAAAAATGCATTACGCATGCCCACCCGTCGGGGGACGGGAGGGGTATGTGGGACTCCCCGGGCGGACCCGGTATACCCACTAAAACGACCCAGCGCATTCCCGCTTCGTCAGAGTGGCGGGGGACTGGGAAACCGGCACAGCCTTTACTTCCAGTCCTCCGCCGACGATTGCTAGGCGGACCCCCTCACACCCTCACGGGTGTGGGGGGTCGGGAATGACCGACGAAGGTGACGGGTGCAATGCGGGCGAAGGCACCCCCGCGCCTGTCGCCCGCCCGTCACCATGAGGAGGGAGGGCACGACGCCTTCTCCCCCTTCTTCGTCTGCGGAGCGGCGCAGCGAGAGGGTCGTCCTCCCGCGCGCGCTCCGCCTCCTCCTTTTGCGACATCACGTCCTCGCAAAAGGAGGCTACCGCCGACCAGGCCTGCTCACTCCCCAGCATGGCGTCGACCACGCCGGGAAGCGAGAGGTCCGGTCCGACCACCGCGGTCAGACCGCGGCGCAGCTCGGACCACGCCGGGCACACCTCGAGGGTGTGCTGCGCCGTGTCTTCCGCCGCGCCGCAGTCGTGGCACTCCGGGGTCTCCTCCCTCCCGATCCGGTGCAGGTGCGATCCGAAACAGCCGTGTCCGGATAACACCTGCACCAGACGGAAAGAGAGGAAACCGTGGGACCGCTCGAGCCAGCCCTTCAGGACCGGACCGAGCGCGTCCAACGTCCGGCGGCCAAAGGCGGCGCTGGCGAGGTCCTCCGTCCAATGGAGGACGATGGCGTCCTTCGCCTCTCGCCGCACCGCCTCCCGCTCTTCGCCCGTGGGGCGCTCCCCAAGCGCCTTTCGGCGCGCCGTCCACTCGTACACTCTGGCGAGCACCCACGCCTCGAGCTCCCAAGGAGGGGTGCCGGCCAGAGCGCACGCCGCCGAAAAGCCCACTGAGCGGTAGGCCCTCGCCACCCGCTGTGCAATAGCCCGCTGGGGCCTGCGGATGGCGGTAGCGTTCTCCCTCCTATGGAGGGAGTCCGCCCAGATGGGAGCCCCGTAAAGGGCCATGCTCCGCAAAATGCCGGCATAGAGGCGCCGGCACTTTGCTTTAGGCCCCCCCAGGTTTGGGAGAAGCCATGAGAGGGCGTCCGCGGCTTTCAACAGGCGCGTCGACAGCCCGCTGAAATGCGGGCCGAAGCGCCACCTGTCGTCCAGCACCAGCCCCAGATATTTCATCTGGGGCTGGACCCCTATACGGACGCCCTCCACGACGATGTGGGCGTCGGCAGGGCAGCGCTGCCGGGGACCGCGAAAGAACACGGCCTCCGTTTTGTGCAGCGCCACCCTCAATCCCAGGCGGCGGATCCTTTCTGCCACCAAGGACCCGCCAGCCGAGGCCAGAATGGCCGCGTCGGCAAAGTTCCTCCCCCGGGCAGTGAGCAGAGTGTCATCCGCGTAGCAGATGACACTCGTGCCCGGGAGGAGGGCACCCCGCAGCAGCCAGTTGAACCCGATGTTCCACAAGGGGGGGCCTAGCACCGATCCCTGTGGAACACCGGACTCTGCGCCGTACCGCCTCACCGTGGCCGACTTGTCCACGAGGAGGACCTCTCGGCCCTCCAAGTAGTCGGCCAGGAGGTCCCGCAGGTATTGGGGCACTCCGTGATACCGGAGCGCCTCCAATATCGTCGAGTGGGGGACGGAGTTGAAGGCGTTGGCAATGTCGAATGACACCGCCAGCACTCCGTCCCCCGCCTCCACCGCCTCCTTCACCTGGCCCTTGAGTAGGGCCAGCGCGTCGATCGTCGAACGCCCACGACGGAAACCGAATTGGGCGTCCGACAGATCCGGCCCTACCCCCCGCAGGTGGCTGTCCAGCCTCCCGGCGACGATCCCCTCGAACAGTTTACCGACCTCATCGAGCAGAACGATGGGCCGGTATGCCGAGGGGGAGTTCACCGGGCGACCCTCCTTTCGGAGCAGGCAAAGCTGCCCCTCCTTCCACGGTTTCGGGAACCTCCCAGCCGTAAAACACGCGCTGAAGAGGTCCCGAAACCTGTCCTCCATTTGGGTGGCGGCGATCGCCACCACCCGTGCGGGGACGCCGTCCGGTCCGGGAGCGGTCTTCTTCGCGCGGAGGCCCAGAACCCCCGCGTAGAATTCCGCCGCCGTGACCGGGGGCACCTCTGCCTCCGGCGGAGCCGCCCCTTGCGGGGGATCCATCGCTGGAGGGGTGAAGTCGGTCCTGCGCGGAAACAGGGACCGGACCACCCCATCCAGCAACGCTGGCTCGAGGGTCTCCGACAGTGGGGGACCATAGGGGCGGAGCTGGTTCCGCGCCGCCTTATATGGCCTCCCATAGGGATCTCTGTCGAGACCCTCCAGCATCTCGGCCCTCGCCGAGTCTTGCGCAGCGCCCATCGCAGACTTGAGGGCCACCGTAGCCTCTCGGTAAGAGGCGTACAGGCGGTCCTCCTCTGCCCGGACTCGGTTTTGGGCGCTGCGCCGTCGGCTCCGCGCGTAGGCCCTTCTGGCCGCCACGCAGGTGGCCCGGAGCCCCGCCAGCTCCTCCGTCCACCAGTACACGGCGCGACGGGGAGGCGGACGGCGAGACCGAGGCATGCTGGAGTTGCACACCTCGGTCAAGGACCCCCGCAGCCTGACCGCTGCGGCGTCCACGTCCGTGACCTCCTCGACAGGGGGAGGCGACAGCCAGTCCTGGAGGAAGGCGGCCTCCCTGGCTGCCTCCCGGTCCAGGCGGGTGAGCGCCCACCGTGGGAAGGGAGATTGCCCAGCGCGGGCCGTCCCCCCTCCCCGCTGTGTGGAGATGTCGAACCGCACATAACGGTGGTCCGACAAGGTCTCCACCAGCTCCACCCGCCAGTTCACGACGCGGGCGGCAAGCGCGGGGGTGGCGAACGAGACGTCCACCACCGACCCGCCCCGTTGCCGCACACACGTGTGGACCGCCCCCCTGTTGAGGAGGGACACACCGCACGAGGCCGCCCAAAACTCGACGGCGCGTCCCCGGACGTTGCACCCGGCGACCGGGTTGCCCCAGGCCACCGACTTGGCGTTTAGGTCGCCCAACACCACGACCTGGCGTGGTGCCGCCCTCCCTACGACAGCAGTGAGGATCTCGAGGAAATCCTCAAAGTCCGAGAGAGGGCGGTTTGGGGAGAAATACACCCCCACCGTCGCTATCTCTCCCCACGCGGCGGCCACGTATCCCGGTCCCCTCTCTAAGAGCGAGAGGGGAGGGGAGTCTGTGGAAGACCGCGCCACCAACGCCACCAAGCCGTCCCGGTCGCCCAGCCAACGGCCAGGGACCGAGTAGGGTTCGGCGACCACCGCCAAGTCCACCAACCACTCAGCCATGGTCTGCATCAGCAGATCCTGGGCTGTCCTGCAGTGGTTGATGTTCGCCTGAAGGATGCGATGTTCGACCGTGGCCATCAGTCGGACATCGCAACCTCCTCCGCAGCCGCCGCAGGAACGGCGGTGTTAGCGGCAGCAGCAGGTGCAGGCCCGGTCGGCGCCTGCGCTTTGCCACGCTTAGGGGGGGGATTGCACTTCCTCCCCTTCATGACGTGGCCTGCCCGGCGGCCACTGGCGGCACACACCGCGCAGTGCGGCGTGGCGGCCTGGCAGGAGGCGGCTTTGTGGCCCTCCTTGCCGCAGCGGTAGCATGTGTCCGTCCTGTCAACCTTGGACGGACACAGGGGCCGGGTGTGGCCGATGCCGAAGCACCGGAAACACCGCATCGGCTGGTCCTCGAGTGCCCGGACTGCGCCCGAGCTGAAGCCGACTTGAAGCCGTCCTTTCGCAAGGACGGCTTTGGCAGCTGCGACTGGGCACTCGAGGCGGATGGTGCCCATTCCACCGCGGCCGGGCCTTATGTCCCGGCCTTGGACCGCCGCGGCGCCACAGCCCCCTACCGCTGCGACCGCCGCCACCACCTCCTCCTTGGTGACGGAGTCATCCAACTCCGTCACCTCGATTGCCGCCGACTTGACCGGCCGGGCCACCTTGGCAGAGTCCGCGATGACCTCTTGCAGCTTGGCTGCAAAGAGGTCAGCGCGGGCGCTCCCCTCGGCCCCCGGGAACTCGAAAATTCGAGCCCCGGCCTGCGTCCGCCGGCACGACACACTGCCGATCCCCAGCTGAGTGGGATCGGCATTGCTGCGCGCCCGCACCAAGATGGAGGCGTAAGTCTCCCCTCGCCCCGCAGCCTCCGCGGTGAGCGTCACCACGACGGCTGCAGTTTTAGGGGGGACCAACTGCCCCTTTCCACCTTTCGCCTTCCCTTTCCCCTTCCCTTTCCCCTTCCCTTTCCCCTTGCCCTTGCCGGTCGTCTGCGACTGGCTGGGTGCGGGGGTGGCGGGGACGGCAGGGACGGCAGGGACGGCCGCTGCCGACTTCTTCCCTTTACCCTTCCCCCCGCGGCCCACTTTCGTCCACTCGTTGGACGGAGTGGTCGCAGGGAGAAGGGCCACGTCTTCCACCTGGGTGGAGGAGGACGGCCCCGGCCGGCTTTGCCTCTTATCCGCCGCAAGCGGCGGCCGGAGGCTTTTTTCCGGCAGGAGCCGGTCCTCGATGCCTGCCAGGCAGGCTCTCGTGAAGGCCCTCTCCTCCATTATCACCTTGCGGATGATATCCTCAAGGTTGGAGGAGGGGCCCTCTACTGCAGGGCTCGCCTTAGCCCGTGGTGGCTGGGCCGAGGCAGGGCCCTCTGCCACAGGGCTCACCTCGGCCTGTTGAGGCCGGGCCGTGGCTTCAGCCAGCTTCTCACGAAGCTGGTTGACTTCTGACTGCAGGCGATCCACCCTCGCCTGCAGTTGCCGCGTTTCGTCGGAGGCCGTCCGCTGAACCAGCTCAGCGACGACACCGCGCATGCTCGCGGCCCGACATTTCAGGGCCTTCTGGAAGGTGCCCTTCAGGTTGGAGGACTTAGAGGCGACCTCAACAATCTCCTCCTCGTCCTCCTCCGCCATCCTTTCCAGTTCCGCCAAAGAGTGGTCCGCGTACACAACCCGGGACGCACCGTACCCGGACTTGGCCCGGGCGACGTACGCACGCTTCTCTTTGGCGGCAACCCGCTCTTCCAGCTCTTGCTGGAGCTGCACCTTCCGTGCCAGGTCCACCTGTCGCTGGGCGTCCGCGAGCCCAACGACGTGGGTATCCGCGGCCGTTGTCGTCGGCTTTTTAGCCTTCGACAACGGCTTGGTCCCCGAAGCCGAGGAACTCTCGGACCCACAACTCAGGAAGGCCCGCTTCCGCGACCGCGAGCCTCTCGCGTCCGACGCACCAACAAGCGAGTCGTTGTCGGACGACTCCGCCCCTCCGAAGTAACTAGCCGCAGACGGCGCGCGGCTGGACTCTGACGCTGGTGCGTCGGGGTGGCCCTGAGAAGGGCCTTTCGGTTGGCCCTGAGAAGGGCCTTTGGGTTGGCCCTGAGAAGGGCCTTTGGGTTGGCCCTGAGAAGGGCCTTTTGATTTTAAAAATCGCCCGGAGGCGCCCCGCGAGGGTGTAGCCGGCATTGTAGACGAACACAAGGCAGATAAAAAGATTAAAATTCGCTACTAAAGCACAGAGCACTTTGGCCAGTCCCAGTCTGCCACTCCGTTACGGTGGTCAGAACTGGGCTGTTTCCAGGGGACACGACGTGGACGTATGCTCTGTGGGGGGTCCCCCAACCTAACCTAACCTAACCTAACCTAACTCGACAAGGAAGCTCTCGAAATCGGCGAGACTCCTGTTGGGCGAAAAATACGCCCCGATCGTGACGATCCCGTTCACAAGGGCGGCAACCCAACCGTGACCTTGGGATACGTCGACAAGAGTCGCGCCGATGATGGCCACTAGGCCGTCCAGATCCCCTGCTCAGTTATCCGGAAATAAGGCTCAGCGACCACCGCCACATGAATCGACCGATCCGCCATGCTCAGGTGCAAAAGATCCTGAGCTCTGGTGCAGTGATTGATGTTCGCCTGGAGGAAACGGAAGTGTGCCATCACTGGCACTCCATTTCTTCGGCGCTTCGTTCTTCCACAGGCCGGGAGTCGGCCAAAGAGGTGCTAGGTTGACACCAACAACGTCGAAGTAGTCAGGGTGTTCACTGACGGCAGCAAAATCATCTGCTTAGCCTTTTCCCCACTATGTTGGGGTCGGCTTTCAGTCTCACCGGATGCAGCTGAATACTACTATTTTACATGGAGCGACTGCCTATCTAACCTCGACAGCCTACTTAGTACTGGGTAATACGATACCCCTTGGTGTGGCTGGTTGTCAGACTTTCGGGCCAATACTAGCTGTCACGATTGTCAAAGATTAAAAAATTACAACCGGGACCAACAACTTAACGTGCTTTCCGAGGCACGGACGAAACTCTGTATGTAATGGGTGGTCACCCATCCACAGACCAACCTAGACAAGCGCGGCTTAACCTGAAGATTGATCTGAGCAGCTGCTATTATTTAGCCATGAGCTCCTCCTGACATTAAGTAGGTTAGTTGCATAATTTTCTGCCCGCTTACGCTACCGCCACTATAAGGTTAAATTTTCTCAAATGATAAACTTTAATGTCGTTGATTTCATTTTTTTATTTATTTCAGTAACTTATCTAATATCACAAATTAGTTCGCTTCTCATTCGAAATCTCTTATTTGTAACTAATGCATTATGTCGATATATTATTTACATTGTTTCAGTTGTTTGGCATAAAACATTCTTAAACATATCAATGATCAACAATTAAAACGATCCACTATTTCAACAATCGTCACGAACGTTTTTAACGGAGTACGTCGTTAGGATATGATATTTTCTATTAACATATTTACACCAGCACTGGCACGCGTCTATTCGCTGAGCGGCGCGCGTCTCCGCGCTATAACGGCACGTGCGCGCCCACGATGGCGACGGCGACGGCCAGCGGCGGCAGCGCGTGGCGCTCGGCCGGCGCTGGCGGGAATGCAGGCAGGCCGGCACGCAGGGCCGCCAGGCGCCGCGCGTCCAGCTGCACGCCGTTCTCCTCCACCTGCCGACGCGGCGCATCCGCTAGCATGCCTGCCAGCCGGGGGAACAATGCCGTCTCTTCCGTCTGCACTTGTCTATCCGTCGATGTTGTCTTCTCTGTTAAGAACAGACAAATTTAATAAGCGTGTTAAAAAAATACATATATTTGACAAGTAACTTGTACTTGAAATGGTGTAGACTATTAATACCCGTGTCGTTGAGCGTGGAAAGATCTGTAGAGGGGGTGAGGTCGGGCGCGCGCGGAAGCGGCGCAGTGCCGACGAGCGCGGCGCATACGGCGCCCCCGGCCGCGCCTCGCCGCGCGCACGTTTCCGCGCCCGCGCCCCCTGCGCCCACCGAGCGCCAGCGCGGCGGCATGAGGCTCCCGCGCACGTTGCGCTCCGGATGCACGATGATAATGTACAACTGGAAACAGCGCTTTTGAACATTGGAAAAATTCGTTGTTTAATAACACGGGAAAATGATATGCTGCGGCTCCAACCTTAGGAGAGAAGAAGCAGACGAGCACGACGCTGGTGCTGAGCGAGATAGTGACAGCCATGCTGGTGACACGTAGGGGCACGTGACTCGCCGTGCCGAAGTACAGCGGCACGAACGTAACCAGATCATTATATACTAGCAAGTGTTTACCTTAGGAGAGAAGAGGCAGACGAGCGTGACGCTGGCGCTGAGCGAGATGGTGACGGCCATACTGGTGACGCGCAAAGGCACGTGGCTCGCCGTGCCGAAGTACAGCGGTACGAACGCCAGCCAAATCACGCACGTCGTGTACATCGTGAAGCCTGCAACACACGGGGTGTGTCGTACTGAGACACTACAGCACAAGTCACGCTGCTTGCAGCACTGGGGAGGCACGTACCAATGTGTTTGCTCTCGTTGAAGGCCTCGGGAATCTTGCGCGTGAGCACGGCGTACACGGTGCACACCACGATGAGCACGACGGGGTAGAAGAAAGCGATGGTGTAGGAGGCGTCCACGTACGCGTCGCACACCAGCATGTTGTCCTCGCGCGACGGATAGTGGTGGATGGCGCGCGCCGGCGAGATGATCTGCCACACCACCACGATCACCACCTGCGACAAAAGCGCACCTCGGACGTGTTAGTGACCAGCGTCTGATACCACCAAAGACTATATAACCACTTGACTGCGCATACAGTGCCCCGATGCTCGAAAACTATTAGTGTTTTGTCGCCTTTATATAGGCTACGGTACTAGTAACCATTTTAGTTGTGACCAAGTATTAGACCTGTGTGCACGCTAAATTATTCAAATTTTTTAAACTTTTTATGCAATTATAACGCATCAAAATGCCTTCATGCGCGGTGAAGTGGTGTGGGAAACATTCCAAAACATATAGTTACAAAAAGGATGGCATGACTTTTCACCGGTAAGTAAACAGTAAGAAATTTATTTTTGATTTAATCAGATCATGAGCGACCGTAGAGGTCTCGTTAAAATGGTGGTTGGGTGAAAGAACACACGTTTTGATTTCCGCGTTGATGTCTTTTGGAAATGTCCCGTTCTTTCATTAGACAATTCTAATTCTTTTATCCCTTTCTTTCCCTTTATGTGTTTATAGTAGAAACCCGTGCTGTTGCCTTTACTATCCGAAATTGATATCGACAATAATAAAATTTTAATTAGTAAAAATGTTATTCAATTCAAATACTGCAATAAAATACCTATCTACTCTTAACCGACTTAAAAAAAGGTACAATTTATACGTTCAGGACCCTAAAACTTGAATTCGAAAAACATTTACCAAATTAATTCATTTTAAAAATCAATAATAACAGGATACATGTTTTTTGTAATCGATTGTTTTTGATTAAATATCATTATTTTTATACGATTTTAATTGAGTATTTTTTATAATGTTAAAATCCATTTTATCGATATCGACTGTTTTCCCCTAATCGAATAGATCAGCCCTAACGATATGCATACCTATGCAAGTTGACCTTGAACTGACCAATTGCAGGCGCGCGTTCTTCCTCGTCCCCCGGCCCGCGGTAGTGAGTCGTGTACTTAGAAGAAATCGGCCTATAAGCTCTCTAGTGGTTATATACTCTATGGATACCACTCATGTGACTATGAACAATACTTACTTTTTTGTGCACTGTAAACAAAACTCATTGAAAATTGGTGTATATTATATTACTAATCTATACTATATTATATTATTTTATAATATTATAAAGCTGAAGAGTTTGTTTGTTTAGTTAAAAAAAATCATGTTTCTAACGACTTTTGAGATGGATTTGTCACCAAATACAATAGTAATGTGCAGCTATGTGATGTATGGTTATTTTAGTACCTGAATAGACACTAGTACAGCGCATATGAAAAGTTGTGACTTGGGCGAGATGAGCGAAGGCCGGCGTGCCGAGTGCTTGCTGGCGTCGAAGATGCGCGCGATGCGGTTAGTCTTGGTCAGCAGCGCGGCGTACACCACCGTGAAGCAGAACCCCGTGCCGAACCTGGGACACGACACCGACGTGTAGCTACCGAGCACTGAGCACAGAGCACCGAGCCCTCGCATGATCAGTAGCATACGTATACATGTAAACGTTACGTACCGCTGCAGCGAGCAGAGTACGTCGGTGGGGCGGAAAACGAGCGCAAAAGTGACGAGGTAGCACATCATGATGCCGCCCAGCAGCACCAGCGACAGCTCGCGGCCGCTCGCTCGCACCACCGGTGTGTCGCCGCGCAGCGCCCACACACCCACCACGAACCTGTGCATACCACACGCTCACACCCTGACACAGTGCGGTCCCACGCACACGTGCGCGCACACACTCACGTGGTGAACATCAGGCCGAGCGAAGAGAAGGCCATGGCGCCGATGGCAGCGGGCGAGTCGGGGCGCAGGTACAACTCGGGTACGCGTGCGCAATGCGTGCGTGTCGCGCCCGGCAGCGTGCCTAGCGGACACTCTTCGCACGCTGTCTCCTTCTCCGGCGACCGAATCTAAACAGTTTATTCAACTTTAACAACTGTTCTGTGGTAATGATATGTACTGAGTTTTGTGGTTGCGCACTTCATACTGCGTGCAGTTGAAGCAGTGCCAGCAGCAGGACTCCCCCTCCACGTACTGCTTGGCCTGCCCCAGCTCGCACTCCGCGCTGCACACCGACTCCGGCGGGTGCCGCTCGTTCCACTTGAACTGTATCTCTGCACATACAAACATTACGTTTAGCACAAGTAATATCTTCATCACAATGGCACAAATAGGGTATACAGTTCTGTTTTCAGTACCTTCCATATCCAGCTCGAGCTCGCCGTCGAGGTAACGCCCCACCTTCAGCCAGCGATACACTCCGGGCGACACTTGCTTGAAGTGCAAGATATTATAACGCGCGGGGCCATCGCCATTGCTATCGAAATGGAATTCGTCTCCGCTAAGACCTGGCAATTTAACATGAATTTTCGTTAACGCGAGGCATATTAGACAAAGATATACGATGCTGTTATACATTTCTATACAGAGTGGAAGGGACACCGAAGCTATAACGGTAAACACGTATTCGAAACATCATTCTGAACCCCCCCAAAAAAGCAACTGTTCATATAACAAACAGTTTAACCGTGTATGTATTGCAGTTTTGTAGGAAACCTGCAATTTATTTAATAATTGTTTAACGAGTAATGTGATTTAAGCCAGAATATGACGTGTGAGGAGACCTATGAAGCGCACTTGTCGGAGGTAGCGCAGCAGCGTGGCTCCACTGGCGGGGCGCATCGCGTCGCACAGGCCGGGCGCTCCGCCGCACAGGTCCGCGTGCAAGTCCCTGCAACATGCCGCACGTGAGTGAGTCGCCGGGGGCGAGCGCACCACGTGCTGTGCCACCCCCCCCGTACCTGATGGCGTGCGCGAAGGCGAGCACGGCGTCCGTCACGAACTGCAGCTGCGCCTCGAACTCGATATTGTCAGCGGAGAGGCGCTCGCTGCCCGAGCACGCGCGCGCGTACTGCACGTTGTAGGGCGTGCGCGCGCTGCCCGGGTACCGACACTTGAACTGATCCTCCCAGAACTCTAAAATCAACATTATTTGATTTAGACGACCAAGAAAAAACAAAACCTGACGCTACTCGACCAATAAACGTCGAAAAAAGTGAACTCAAATACAGAAACAAATTACCTACAAACCAGGGGTTCCTTGGATTGTTCTCGACGGTGAGGTTGAGGAAGTATTCCTGGAAGCCGCGCACAGGGTTGGCCTGCGGCTGCACGCTGATGGTACCCTCCACGGCGGCCTCGTTGCCGTCGGACACGAGCGCGCGCGCCGACCAGCCGTCCGAGCCCACCCAGCCGAACGTGTCCGTGGCGCGCATGCGCACCACCGCCGCCATCACGCCCGCCACCTCTTGGTCCGAGCCGAACACGATCACCCCTGCAAGCACACACGTGTCACCGACCACAGCCGTTATACGCGCACACTACACCGTTGTGCTATAAGTCCGAGCGCCGCACCTCGCGCGCGCGGCCGACTGAGCAGCCGGGCGACGATGGCGTCGTACGCACGCTCGTCTGCCTCGCCCGAGTCCTTCACCAGCCGCTCCTTCACAGCGATACATATGTCATTCCTAGCCAGAAGTGTTTCCAGCTCTTCAAATGCCTGGAAACAAGTTTTTAAATATTTTTTTGTTACTGTTTCTTTAGCGTATCTGTTCAGTCATTTTACTCTATAGAAAAATTAAGATTATTAAAATGAAACCGCGTACTTTAATGCCGTAGTTCGACTCCTCGTAGATGATGGATACGTAGCGCCAGCCAAGCTTCCTGACGATCTCCACCATAGCGCGCACCTGGTGCAGGTCGGACGGGATGGTGCGCGTGAAGTACTCAAAGCGGGCCTTGTTAGACAATTCCGGCGACGTGGAGAAGAATGAAACCTGTGGCGAGAGGCGCTCGTTACAGAGCTGTAGTGTGCCGGCGAGCGAGTGCGGCGGCACTGGCGGGGTGGGTGGGTACCTGTGGGATCTTGAAGAGGCGCAGCAGGTTGGCGACCTGCACGGACGTGACGCTGCTGGCAGCGCCCACCACGCCGCTGATCACCTTGCGCACGGCTGTCGCGTTGCACGCGTACTCCTCGTCGTCTATGTTACTTATAGATCCTACAAAACATACAAGTCCCCAAAACGTATCAGGCTTATACATGTTTGTCATTAAAAAAATTATACCTATTCATGATTCATATTTATACCTATACATTTTATATTTTATTGATCAAAGCAAGAAGTAAATATTTTAATAATATTGCTTAGGTTAAAAGAACTTAAATAATTAGTGACACTTGTGTTAAAGTTTGAGTAATATGCGTTGCTTGTGTACCTTTGATGAAGTCGAGCGCCATCTCTAGGCCGTAGGTATCGTTGTCGCAGTCGTCGAGCACGTGCGCGCCGAGGCGCACGGCGGGCGGCGCCAGCCCCGCGCGCGCCGCCGCGTCCAGCGCGAACAGCATCGCCTCCAGCGCCTGCACGCCGCCCTGCGCCATCACCGGCCCGCACGTGGCGCCCTCCGACCGACTGTGCACCTGCCACACCACACATAACTCACTAACACAAGGCTCGGCACATATCGCATGTTGCACGACACTTATCAAATAGTTATCGATCTAGGGTGCGTAACAAATGTCACTGGCAAAGTCAGCGATCAACTCATATAAAACAAGGAGGGGGTGAACAAGTTGTAAACGGGCCCTTCACGAAGCCACCAATCAAGCATTCTCTACGTCAAACTATGAAACTCTACTTTTACTTTTAGAAACGACCGTTTTCTTGGGGTGACAAATCACGTTTTTAGTTACGATTCGATCTAACGCACTCAAAACATTGTGCTGAAACATTGAATAAAGCAGGGGTCATGGAGGTGAGGTAAAGTTATAACATTAAGAATGGATTATCACCAGATATAGTGAAATATAACTTAAGAAAGATACATTTTATACTGCCAAAAATGAAAACCCCGTTTTAATGTGGGCTTATAACCAAAAATTTACATTTTACTATCTTATTAAAGCAAATGACTCCAAACTAAGGCTCCTATTTCTGTCTGCAGGGTTTAAAGTAACCGAGTCGGGGTACCCAAGTTCTCCTTGCCACAATGCCTTTTTAGGGTTCCGTTGCCAAATGGCAAAAACGGAACCCTTATAGATTCGTCGTGTCCGTCTGTCTATCCGTCCGTATTTCACAGCCATTTTAGTTCGAGGCTGTTGAAATTATTGAAATTTGGAGAGTAGGTATCTTCTATGAACCGCTACACAAAAGTGAAGTGAAATTATGAATATATATATATATGTACATGTAACTGATGAGGGTTGAAAAAATAAATTTCTACGTATATAACTGTGTGGAGTGTCTATCGACCGATAGCTCTTAAAAAATATATAGAGGTTCCTAAAATACTTTTTTAGTTTAAAGTTCCGTTACCAAATAAACTAATATTGCTAAATAAAAAGTTGCTAAATCCAAAAACGGAACCGTTAAAAATATTGTTATTATATTGTTTTTTGCTAGGGAATCCTGTGTGTGTTTGCGTACGATTCGCACTTGGCCGGTTTTTTTTATGTTGGTGTGGTGTGAAGTGTTTTTGGGTAACACATTAAATTTCTTGTGGAACTGTCAAACGTTCGCGTTGCTTAAATTCGATTACGTTTTGCACGATCTTTTCAGAGTACAAATAAAACTTTGTACTTTTAATGTCATTTATTATATTTGCTCGCTAAGATTTGGTGACGTTTTACTACATTTGGTCTTTGCATACAATTTAAAATGCAGTCATAATTAAAACAGCTAGTTCCATTATGTGTGTGAAAGATAGAATTTTAGACTTATTATTTGGCACGTTTCGTTTTTTTGGTGTTTAGCATTTTTTTTGGTAAGGGAGCTTAGGATCTCCAATTATTTTTTGGTGATCATTAGGTTTAATCCCATCCTATTTAAAAAAAAAAGTTGTTTAAAAGTTGGATCTTTGACCTCCAATATCTCTGTTACTAGAAGGTTCCCAGGTATGGGCGAATATGAAAAAAAAAACAGCCAAGAGCGAATCGTACTCTCGCACACAGGGTTCCGTAGCAACAAACAAAATAATAACAATATTTTTGACCCATATTTGATTAGCGATTCATACAAGGCACCTAGTTTCCAAACAATAGTGTGATGCCCATAGTCACGGAGTAAAATGGCTGTGACATAAAGACGGACAGAAAGACAGACAGACGGAAAAGGCGAATCAATAAACGTTCCGTTTAAAAAAATGATCTGAATGCTGGCCTTTTCCCAACTACGTTGGGGTTGGCTTCCACTACAACCAGCTCAATACCAGTATTTTACATGAAGCGACTGCATAACTGACCTTCACAACTTAGTATTGGGTAATACAAATACCTCTTGGCAAGACCTCGTGTTAAGAAAACCAACAATCTGTTTTACTGATACGCGAGTTAATAGAATAGTGGAGAGTCATACCATCATGAGTCCGCCGAGCACGATGTCGCCCTCGACGACGGCCGCGTGCTTGACGGGCCACAGCGACTCGCTCTCCGACGGCTTCTTCTTGGTCGGCGGCCGCGCCTCGCGCCGCAAGATGTTCGGGACGCTCGTTGTAGTTTTTGACGCACTTTTCGATTTCCGAGCCGCCTTTGCATTGAACTTGGGTTTAACCGTAACTTTTGAGGCTGTTGAAGCTATCGGTTCGTAAGTTTCCGTGGGAATGATCTTCGTTGGTATCGTGAAAACGTGAGCCGCGGTCGCAGTGATGTGATGAGTGGGCTCCAGCGCGCGGGGTGAGAGCGCGGGTGAAGGGGAGGGCGTGGAAGCGGGTGCGGTCTGCATGGCGGCGGGAGGCTGGCCGCCCTGTAGGGACGAGGTGCTCGGTCTCAGTTCGTCGACCTGCTTATTCTTGTATTTTCGTTTCTTAAACATTTTGGATATGTCGAAAGTTCCTATGAGGGAGTGTGACTCTCTCTTGAACCGGTGAAGTTTCTCAGGAGCGAAGTTTCCGACGAAAATGACGAGGTCAGCCGGGAGCGACGTACTTGATCCAAGTCCAAATAATGCCGTTAAATTGAGCAGGTCATACTCGAAGCTGTCAAAAGCGATGTTTTGTTTGACCTCCCCTCGCAGCCGGTGTTCGTGCAGCGCGCGCAGGAGGTGCCGGTAGGCGAGGGCACGCGTGCTGTTGTCGGCGGCTTGATGCGCGTCGTGCGCGTGCAGCAGCAGCGCCAGCACGAAGCAGCGCAGCATGGTAGTGTGCGCGGCCGGGGCGCCTCACTGCTCCAACATCAGGGACGCTGGTCGAGTCACTGCCGGCGCCATCGAGCGGCATCTCTTATCTCTACCACCACGACCACAAGACACTTCATATCCTTACGATGTAAACAACTCCATCTGTATTTATTATAAAATTCCATTGTAGTTATCTTTTTAAATTCACTTAAATGTAAATGTTCACAATGCAAATATTGTTGTGATTTCTTGTTCTAGCAATATTACTTGCACCGACTTTGTAAATCACAAGTTTGTCAAGTTTTTAAGCAAATATTAAGTTGATGTAATAACCACAACACCAGTTTGACATTAGCAGCCGAGGGCGCGAGCTCAGCGTGCTGTCCGCGACAGTTTGGGGCACGTGTACTGTTATGTAGTAAACAGGTGGTGTGTTTGGACTCGCGAGTCGTGTGTCGCGTGTCGGGGGAGTGCGCGGCGCGCGTGCGGTCGGTGCGGAATGCGGCTGCGGAGTGCCGGATCGGCGGAGAGCGCGCGCCCGGCGGCGAGCGCGGCCCTCGCGTGCCACTACTCACTGCACGCGTACTGTGTTGATTGAAGTGTCTGTTTTTAATTTCAAAATAATAGCTTTTTACTGAATTCATATACGGTACTTATAACAAAAACCATTTTTTTTGGCTCTCTATTTGTCTGTTTGATCTGGCTAACCTCCAAAACGGCTGGACCGATTTTGGCACAACTGGCCGATTGGTAATTTTACTGGTAGATAGCTGATGTTATAGGGAGTAACTTAGGCTACTTTTATTTTTGAAAAAGGATCAGAGTTCCGAGTAAAAAAAAAATAATTTCACCGAACGAAGGTTACGGGGTATCGTTGTCGCGACCCAGGTTGCGTGGTGGATGGGGCGCGCTCAGTGAGGTCGGCATGTGACGCGCGGCAGCACCACGGCACGCCGCGCCGGTGTCCTGAGTGCCAACACTGCCAACCAACAACGTACAAATACTGGTTAAAGTGCACTACAGTGCCAATAACGCGCTTCGTGGACCGTGAACTAATAAAGCGATATTAAAACTCGACACACTTTTCATTATTTTTGCAATATTACATACTTTGTTTGTTTTTTTTTTTTTCAATTATCATAATTCTAGTACTATAACATCTGTTTTTAGGGAAAAATGAACGTGTGAACCAAATGTACACCGCGCCTTCAATTTACAATGTAGTGACAGTTGTATACTAAAGTATATAAATAGTTTTTACAGTTGACCGCGTCCAGTGAGCATCGGAACAGGATGCGCCGGGTGCTGGCGTGCGCAGCGCGCGCACGTCGGCGTCGCTACCCGCTACACCACGACGCGTCGGTCGTCTCAAGCGATACTCGGTTGTTAATATTTTGGTAACGTGTTTGAATTTCGGTGCGATAGTGTGTGTCTACCGTCCTGTAGTAGTAATGGCTGTTCAACGTCGAGAGAGGATTCAGATGCGCTTGTTTGTGTTCTCCTTTGAGGTTTGTCGTCAGTGCACACAAGAGGCATTATTTATTTATTTTTAGGTATGTGAGTGGTTATATTAAAACTAACGTTTAAAATACATACTAAACTTCTTCTTTCATGTCGATGGTACGACTCCTTTAAATTACTTGGGCCCAGTATGTGGCTGCGCTAATCGCGGCATCCGTGAAGCCTGTTAGTTCCTCCAAAGTGCAGGGGGGTTACCATGCTCTGTTAGCGCAGGCATGTTTTAGGACTATTCCGAGAGTGGGAAAGTGACAGCGCTAGACAGCTGTCTAGCGCCATCTATAAAATAATCCATCTCATAACCTATCTGGTGTTGGGGCACTTCGGACACTTCAGCAAAAATACAGTAATGGAATACACTAGGAAGTGTGTATTCAAAAAGAAATAAAAATACGTGAATGTCCGAAACATGACAAATGTTACAGCGGCAATTATAATGTCCTATCATTCATACGTTGAATCGGTGATTCGCTATGGTTTGATAATGTGGGGTAATAGCACAGATCAAAATAGAGCATTTCTTTCACAAAAAAAAATGCGTTAGAGCAATATACGGGCTTCGACCTGACGAATCCTGTAGACCGATATTTAAAAAACTAGGCTTGTTACCGCTACCATTTTTACATATAAAAAACATGCATGTTTGTGCGAAAGCCTAAGGAATTGTTTAGTCAGATGGTTTATATCCTCGTAACCGACGAAACCCCCACAGGCTCGTACTGGATATCCTTCCAAGACTAGCTTAATATAATATAGTAAAAGTTGTATATCTATGTGTGCACGTATACATAATAAGAGACCAAATAATCTTAAGACCTTAAATATGAGGCTTTTTAAAAATAAATTACATGAATGGTTGTGCAGTCGTAGTTTTTATAGTGTAAGACAATAAATGGTAAAAATATGCTTGTGACAATTTTTACGCTTATAGCTGTTTTAAGCAAAAACATGACATGTATGCTCTTGTTATTTTTTTGTATTTTACCATCTTTTTATGCAAATAAATATTATTATCTTTTATTATTATTTTTTTTTTTTTAAATGTAATTCACAAAACTGATGTACAATCACAAAGAGCTCAAAAACGGTACAACAGAAAAAGACTGATTGACATCTACTCGATGTGAATCTTTCATGCACATACATTATTAGTAAAAATAAACACTTAAAAAAAAACAGGAAAACTATCAACTCAAATTAAATAACTCACAATCAAACTAAAACCAATAAAAAATTAGATCAAATTAAAATATAAATTAAATCACAAAACTATTAAAATAAATAAAAAATTAAATCAAATAAAAATAACCAAAAAACAAACAATAAAAATTAAATCAGATTAAAACAAAAATTGAATCGAAATACAGTCAAAATAAATATTAAAATCAATAAAACATTAAAGCACAAACAAATTGAAATCAATAAAATGTAAAAAAAAACAACTCAAATTAAAATACAAATCAAATCAAATTAAAATTCAAAACATATAATTAAATATTTACACAATTAAGTCTCTCAGCTTTCGTCTCACTGAAGCTTCAGAACCAGAAAAGACGTCTATTTCGCTACGAATGGAGTTAGCAAGAGAAAGCATACGGCATATTGGCGAAAAATGACCCAGATTAGTTCGACTATTAGGTAGAACGAAAGTTCTACGGTTAATTAAGCGGCTACCACTACACGTGGGATACTAATATTCACTTTTTCTAGCAGCTGGGGAGAATCTATATGACCATTAATTAATTTATAGAGAAACATCAAATCCAGAGTTTTCCTTCGTGCACTTAATGACTTCATTTTATAATAACTCAACCTGGAGTTATACGAGTTCAATATACGACATCTGTTATCCGAGTAGCATAGGTGATATAGAAACCTTTTCTGAATGCGCTCTATCCGATCAGAGTGTACCTGATAAATAGGGTTCCATACCGCGCTACAATATTCCAGTATACTGCGAATAACGCTGTTATAAATGGAAACAGTCAGGATTGGTTCCCGAAAAATTTTCATTTCTCTCACGATGAAGCCCGATAATTTAGATGCCCTACCAATAATTTGATCGTAATGACTCCGAAAACTTAAACTGCTATCTAATATAACACCAAGGTCCCTAATAGTATCCACTTCTTGGAGGGGGTTGTTATTAATTGAATAATAAGCCTGATCTGTTTTCTTTTTTCTACTAAATTTAATGAAGTAGCATTTGCTTTCATTTGACATTTTATTTAGCAAGCACCAATTGTGTACGTTGTTTAGATCTTGCTGAAGCTGAATAATGTCGGATTCACTGTGTATAGTCCGATATAGCTTTAAATCATCAGCAAAAAGTTTATATTTAGAATCAATTTTGCTGCCTAAATCATTAATAAAGACTAAGAAAAATAAAGGCCCCAAGTGTGACCCTTGAGGGACGCCTGATGGTATGACGCACTGTTTATATTTAAAACCTTTAAGATAGACCAGTTGCGAGCGATTTCTTAAATATGACTCGCACCAACGCAGCAGCGACCCATGAACACCCATGCTTTCCAATTTAGCAATAAGTAAGTCATGATCTACTAAATCGAAGGCTTTTCTAAAATCGGTATATATTGCGTGAACTTCACTACCGTTATCTAATGCAGATGATATATAAGACACATACTCAACTAGGTTAGTCAGTGTTGATTTTTTGGGACGAAAGCCGTGCTGGTTATCATCTAAAACATGTTTAAAGTGAGAAAATATTTTTCTCTGAACAAGCGACTCAATAATTTTACCACATCCTGAAAGAATTGAAACTGGTCTATAATTTGCGACATCATCAATGTTACCAGATTTAAAAATTGGCGTTATGTGTGCTATTTTCCATTGATCAGGGAAAAAGCCTTGTGATAGTGAGTAGTTAAACATTGTAGTCAGAGGATCAGCCAGGTTAGCTGCACACTTTCTAAGAAAAAGAGATGGGATAGAATCTGGCCCTGGACCCTTGTCGCAGTCCAGGGTAGACAAATGATCAAGGACTTCTTCAACTTCAAGTTTGCAGTGACTGTAAGTGTTATTGTTGCAGAGACTAGGTTCAACTGGCGTTAAAGTGTGTACGTTACTACTTATTCGATATATAGACTGAAAATTCTCGGAATACAAATCACTTATTTCCTGACCACCTCTGGCAAACCTAGTTTCACCTAAAGACATTTTGTTGGGAATATAATTTTCACCTATACGTTTATGTTTTAAGTACTTCCAGACATACTTAGGATTGGTGCGCAGATGTTCAGCTATATTCTTTTTAAAGTTTGCATAACAATCTTGTATCAACTTATCGCAACGCGACCTCAGGCATTCAAACGTAATCTTATCTCTAGGGTTCTCGTATTTTTTATAAAGGTTGTGATATTTAGCTTTCTCTTTAATAACCTTTAGTAAAGCTCGGGTATACCAGACCGGATAACGTTCATCTCGTGGTCTTGTGAGCGGAGTGTGCAGTTTTATAATTGGCACGAGGATATCGTAAAATTTTTGCAACATTTCGTTAACATTAGTAATAGATCTCCATTCATCAGACCAAGAAATCTTCGCAAGTTCAGCGTTGACCGCTTCGTAATTACAGAGGTAAAAGTTCAAGTACGGGACCTTATTTTGCATTAGAGGTTTGCTATGAGTTGTTGTAAATGAGATTTCCAGCGCTGGATGATGAGGATCAATCTGTATGAATGGACTCAAAGCCTGAGATACCAACGCAGTGTTATTGCTACTACTAAGAACTAGATCTAAAATACGATTCGAAGCGTTGGCTATCGCGTTGCATTGATGAAGATTATTAAAAGTTAGCATATCTATTAAAGTGTTTCCTTGAATACTGCTTGATCCTTTGGGGACCAACAGACCAGAATCCACATTATATTCCCAAGATATACTACCCATATTGAAATCACCGATCAGTAAATTAATAGAATTGACTTTACTCTTTTTGTTAATCACTTCTGTAAAATTTCGAAAAAGCTCATCCATATAATCTTGTTTGATAGGAGGTGGAATATAAACCGCACAAATATTGATATTTAAGCCACTATCACACTTGACTGTGATCCACAATTCCTCGCAACGGGATTCCCAATTCAATCTCCGTATAACCTCATACTTGCTTAGAGTTGCAATAAACACCCCCCACCATCCCTTTTTGTAGCTGAGGACACTGTCGATGACCTGTCGCGCCTAAACACTCTGTATCGGCTATCTAAAATTTCATGATCGAACACCGTATCATTAAGCCAGCTTTCTGTGCCGATTATTATATCATAATCAAAATTTAAAGCAGCAGTATAAAAAGCCTCTGTCTTGGTTCGTAAGCCTCTCACATTTTGATAGTAAATTTTAAAGTTGAATTTTAATTTCTAAAACATCATTAGCGTGCAAAGTATGTTGGTAATCCAACAAAAAAAATTACAAAGACTCTAAACATTCAAAATTTTTGACTAACAAAGATTTGGTTGTTACATCCTTTCTAACAAATATGCGACCATTCCGAACCCATACAAAGTTATATTTCTTTTCCTTAGCAGCAATTCTTGTCGCTGCATGTAGTTTTTTATTGGCCAGAGTCAGATTTTCCGTCACAAAAATCGGTTGCTTCACTCCACCAATGCCAATATGGCTGCTGTTCAAGTTCTCCGACTCATTCTTCTTATTAAAGTTTCTAACTGCAGCAAGTAGATTATCCCGAACACGAGGACTGGCTAACTTGACGACTATGCTACGTGGACGATTTGTCTCTTCATTTAATTTAGCAACTCTATGAAACGACTGGATTTCATTATCCTGAAGTTCATTTTTTATTGATTTGGAATAATCTGCCACCACCCATCCGATCATCCAACTCGATCAATATTTTCAGAAAACGCTTACGGCAGTACTTGATTGACGCACAACGAAAATTGGACATGGTCAATATAAATGTTTCGCTCATCTAATATAGTGCCAATTTCAGTGGAATGTGGTGTATGGTTTAGTGTAGTACGTACAATGTAAATATATTTTAGCATATACATAGCTATAACATGAGGGTGGCACATTCTCTGTGCCAGTTGTATTTCGTGCAGCCTCTCGTGTCCATGGCCTGGGGGTTGGGTTTGCGGCTATTCTTTATTTAAAAATGTGCAACTTAAGCCACCGTCGCCGGTAACTCGTGCGTCACACTCGGCTGCGTGCGGCGCAGTGTGATGCTACGGACTAGCGATGGTGTGTTTAAAAATGGTCACTAGTATTTAAATAGTCTTGCAGTTGTTATTCCGCCGTTACCATCATTTTATTTTTTTATTTATTTTTATTTTTATTTGTTATTATCATATCTTCCACAGTATTTATTTATTGAAACCTATTGACATCCACACACTCACCATATAGGTTCAGTTGAAAACCAGCGTCGGGCACTAGCTGTCCGGCATTTTGCTGAACTGGGCCTATTTGGCGCAGCCGTGAGGCACACAATATTTCTTGGTTAGTTTAAAATTTTATTTTATATTTGCTTTTTTATATTCTGTATTGTGTACTTGTGGCGTGTGCCAATAAACGTTTTTTCTTTCTTTCTTTCTTTCTATTTCCTACAACTCTGCCCACCTGTTTCACAATCATTAACAGGTTTTCGGTTTTGTGCTCAGGAACGCACTGTATCTCGATATTGCTTTCACGCGCTAACTGATCAATTTGCTGCAATCTAGTCTCCAATTCCCTCACTTGAGCAGTCATCGTGGCGTTATTCTTGAGGAGTTCGGCAATACAGTTATTGTTTCGGGCATTTAATTCCACTTGCTCATCATGAGCGTCAGAAAGAAAAGATACAGTCTTCTTGAACTCGTCAAAGTCTTCGTACATTGAGGAAAATTTCAAAGTAAGATCATTGACTTCCTTTTTGACCGTAGCTAGAGTCGATTCAAATTTCGCCAAAGAGGCCTGTTGACTATCAAACTTTTCATTCATTTCCCGCCGTAAGTTACGTATTTCTGCAAGAATTGCGTCTTGCAGATTGACTTCAGTGCCAACACATGCCACTCGAGGCGTAACTGGTGGTGATTTCTCAGCTGGCGGAAGTCTCTGACCAAGTACTGGGTTTGGGCTAGGTTTGTTTTGGCTATTAAACGGTCCCGATATAGAGGAATGCATTGTAGCCATTTCAGCTACTGGACCCGCTTGGTCAGTTTGTACAGTGTGACCTTTAGGATGGACTGGTGTATTGGTGTTGTCCAATTTAGGACGGCCAGAAACGCAGATTGGACAAGTCCATTTAGTCCTAGGCGTTAACGCTTCATCGTACTTAACGCATTCCAAATGGTATTGGTGGACACATTTGCTTAAACAGCATTTAATTCTCTTTTGTGTAACGAGAATAGTAGCATTACAACCAGCGCAAATCATTCTGGCAAAAATAAAAAACAAAAAGCAAAAAGTGAATCTTGTACTAGGATTCGAACTCGCAACCTCATACGTGTCAGTCACAACTTATTGGACTCTGCCACGGACGCTATGAAATTGTACTCGAAATATAAGTATTGGTCCGTTAGCGTCACACTAACGATCAAAGTGAAGTTATGTTAAGTATATGTTATATTCGAAACACCCACTTTCGTGTCAACTGGAACTTGCAGTCACTTTTTATGTTTGTTTTATGTTTCTGCTAAACTACAATCACTGATCACTATGCAAACGATGTCACGTATGCCATATACACTTGGCTTTAACTTCCACACAATCTTTATATCGTAAGTAAAGTTAATACAATATTAATATTTATTTGTTTACGGAACGGCAAAATGTAAGTGTTTACTAACTGACTACCTCCAGAAGAAAAGAAAAAGAAAAATTAATTTAGTTATTCTTTTTTAATCTTAGAGACCAGAAGCGGAAACTATTAAAGAACCAAACACATTTAAATACTATCGAGCGATAGCGGGAGACAAGACGTAGAAAATTGTAATCTAATACTTGTTACAACTTAGTAACAAATAGCATTCGTGTGTCAAAATCGAAAATGTTTGGGATCAAAATTTTTGCATGAAAATATTCCCAATGTCCGTTCTATAATTCTTTTACATCTCTTTGTAAAGAAAAAATCACTAAATAACCTTGAAAGTTATACTTCTTACAAATTGTTTTAATCATGAACAAGCACATAGCTAATTAAAAAGAACGTAAGAATAATAACAAACAACAATAATAACAATATGTAATTTTTATGAAATAACGGATGAATAAACGACGACAAAGATGATAACAAGAGCAGCTTCCCGACGCGCACACCCACCACCCCCGGACTCGTCGCTCAGCTCCGCCTCGCCGCCGCCGGACCCCGGATCACCGTTGTCACCCGCAGCGGCAGTTGCATCGAGCTCGAGCGACGAATATTTCTCCCCGCCGACGTCGCCAACACCTGTTCGTCGGCAGGGGAGAGGCCGGCCACCGAGGAGCTTGGGACCTAGGGGCCATCCGGCCCCGAGCCGGGTCCCCGCTGCCGGTGGTTGTGTGCAGCGCATGAGATGGACTCAGCCAATAAATGAGAACGTCATGCGCGCATACTACGGGTCTACAGAGGGGGGAACTAACCTCACTGCGTACCGTGTTAGGATGCTGTCTCTGTTCCAGGATCTTGAACCAACCGTCAACGTCTCGTCCCAACGACTATCGGATCAGGTCATCCAGCGCAATCACATGTTGGACGACGCCGCACTTGATAGGCTGCGCTCAGAGGTACTGAGTAACCATATTGTCTTGACTCTGTCACAAACCGTGGTGCAAACTTCAAGTATTGACGCAATCCCACCGCGGTCCAATTACGTTATTGAAGAGGAAGATGATATGGTTGCCACGGTAAGTAGCCAGTGCAACATCCGATTGAGGAGCGCATTGGAGGATGCGCTTCGTGAGTATCGATACACTCTCACCGAACTTAGGCCCCGATTACCACGGTTACCCATGCATAAGAAAAATAAGGCGCTGGTGTGTGCCTTGGACTCGCAACTTAAGAATCTATTCGAGAGTAGCGAGGACCTCGTTGATACACATTCGATCCTGTATTGTGGGGCTGTTGCGGCATGTCGTTTAGCTAATGTCAAATTCCCAAATTGTGACGTAGCTACACGACCAAAACCAGCCGTACCGGCCTGGCAGTGCAGGATCGAGCGCCGTATCGACGGGGCCAGGGCACTCATCGGCAAACTATACTGCTTCAGGGAGGGCAATACACGACCACGTGTAATGCGCTTTGTGAAACGGGCATTCTCGGGGACTGGAATCAGTCCTCAAGAATACATGTCCCGTGTCACAGAGCGCATCGACTTCCTGAAGCAGAAAGTTTATGCATGGGCGAACCGTATTCGGCGGTATAAGCGGCGGGTTAATCGGTACTCGCAGAATCGCATGTTCCAAAGCGATGAGAGGTGGGTATACAAGGCTTGGGAGCGACTCGAGCAAAATGTGGCAGACGTGTGCCGCCCAGATGATGTCACCACGAGTTCTTTCTGGAGCAGCATTTGGTCGGTACCCGTCTGTCATTCTGAGGCTGACTGGATACGAGATGTCGAGCGAGTGTGCGAATCTATCCCAGAAATGGAAGCAGTTCTCATTACACCATTAGACGTAGCCAGAGCAGTCCGTTCGTTGCCGAATTGGAAATCACCGGGACCGGACGGGCTGCACAACTTCTGGCTCAAGTGGCTTAGTAGTTCGCACACTCGCCTCGCATCTCAATTCCAGTCATCTTTAGAGTCTGGGTCGCTACCACAGTTTTTAACAACAGGCGTTACCCACCTGCTCCATAAGTCAGGTAGTCCTACGGAACCCAAGAATTATAGACCGATCACGTGTTTGTCGACGGTGTATAAACTTCTTACATCCATTTTGAGAGCGAAAATTAACAAACACATCGACGGTAATTCCATTATGTCGGCCTCTCAAAATGGATGTAGGAACGGGTCCCGTGGTACTAAGGAGCTACTCCTCATTGACATGGCCATTAGCCAACAGGTTCGTCGATCCCGCAAGGATTTGTCGACATGTTGGATAGATTATAAGAAGGCCTACGACTCGGTGCCACATACATGGCTCATGAGGGTGCTGGAGTTGTACAAAATTGATGCAACTCTACGCGCCTTCCTTGAGTCCTGTATGGGGCAATGGAGGACGGTCCTTCGATATCCAGGATGTCAACAAATCCAGGGGAATGATGAGCCTGTATGGATTAAACGGGGAATATTCCAGGGCGACAGTCTGAGCCCACTTTGGTTCTGTCTAGCCCTGAATCCTCTAAGCACATTGCTGGAGGATTCAGGTCTAGGCTACCGGTTGAGGAGAGGTGGTCAGGTCATATCTCACCTTCTTTACATGGATGATCTGAAACTTTTTGCCCCCAACAAATTGCAACTGATGGAGCTACTGAAAATAACTGAAACTTTTAGTAGCGCCATCAGGATGGAATTTGGTGTGGACAAATGTGCAGTCATGTATGTAAAGCGAGGGGAGATTATGGAATCCGAGGGAATTCAGCTCTCGGATTCCATACACCTAAGATCCCTTTCCTCGTCCGAATGCTATAAGTATTTGGGTATGTCGGAAGCGTTGGACATTAACGTAACTGACATGAAGCAATCGTTGAGGGAGCGTTTCTTCGGTCGCCTGAAGAAAGTATTAAATAGCCTTCTTTCAGGCGGGAACAAGGTGCGCGCCTTCAACGGTTGGGTCATGCCGGTTTTAATGTACTCTTTCGGCATACTCAAATGGACTCAGACCGAACTCGACGCTTTGGATAGGAGAGTCCGTACACTGCTGACCGCAAACCGGATGCATCACCCACGATCATCGGTGATGAGACTGTACATCCCGCGGAAGTGCGGGGGTCGAGGCTTTTTAAACGCGAAGACCCTCCACAATCGCGAGGTGTGCAGTCTCAGGGAATATTTTTTAAAAGCCGAGGTGGGTATGCACCGAGATGTGGTTGCAGTGGACAAGGGACTTACCCCACTGTCCATGGCTAAAGAGAACTGGCGCAAACCTGTAGTACTTACTACCGATGACCGCAAGGAAGTATGGCAAGGCAAGGAGCTTCACGGGCGCTTCTACCGGGCTCTTCATGGGCCCGATGTAGATTTTCTAGCGTCCGTATCCTGGCTACGTTTCGGTGACCTTTTTGGGGAAACTGAAGGTTTTGTTTGTGCGATTATGGACGAAGTTATGTTGACGAACAACTACCGGAAATATATTATGAAGGACGGGACGGTTGACGTGTGTCGGGCATGTCACCGTCCGGGTGAATCCATCAGACATATAATTTCCGGATGTTCTCGTCTGGCTAACGGCGAGTACTTACACAGACACAACCAAGTGGCCAAGATTATTCACCAGCAACTCGCCTTGAAATATAAACTTGTGGAATGTGAGGTACCGTACTACAAGTATGTGCCCGACCCAGTTCTCGAGAAAGACCATGTCACGTTGTACTATACGGATCAGTCTATCATTACCGACAGGACTATTGTCGCCAATAAACCTGACATTGTGGTGATAGACCGATTAGCGCGCCGCGTAATGATAGTCGATGTTACCATTCCGCATGACGAGAACCTCGTGAAAGCTGAGAAAGAGAAACAATTAAAATATCTTGACTTGGCACACGAGGTTGTCGATATGTGGAATGTGAACTCGGCTATCGTTGTGCCGATTGTCGTGACGGCCAATGGCCTTATGGCCAAGAGCCTCGACGAACATCTTTCGAGGCTCTCTTTAGGCGGTTGGATCAAGGGCCTGATTCAGAAGGCAGTACTCCTCGATACGGCTCGCATTGTGAGGAGGTTCCTATCTCTGGAGCCCTAACCACCGGTAGCTTGGACCCTGCTCCCGATACCGGCGGACAACTATTTTTTTGTATTTTTAAATGTTTTTTTATGTCTTTTTTATTAAGAAATATTTAAAAATGTTAAAAAATGAGAATGATAAATGAATAAAGGATAATAATATTAACACGACCCTATTCAACACTATAACGACCCTAAAATACCGAATTCGTTGCATCCGAAAAGCCAAGCAGACAGGTCTTGTATTCTACTCGTTGACAATCAGCCCGTTCAAGAAGGCTGTCACAACGCGCCATGTCTTTTTATTCCACTCGGACCATGTACGAGTAGGTTGGATTAGGGATTATCTAAGACGGCCGTTCCTGATAGCGTGACGTCCTCGACCGCAACATCATTCCCATCATTCGCATCAGATCCATCACAACCTGACCATCATCACTATTTTTATCATCATCATTATCTGAAAATGCATAAGTAATTAAATAACATGACCACTATGGTTTGAAGCTCGCGGATTTGACCAGTGTTCCGGGCGCAAGCGTTCACTCAAGCGCCAGCAACAAAGACCATCACTAGTAATTTTGAAGTTGAAACGGCTTCAAACCCAGATTCGATGCATCGCTAATGACAGAATCCGGATTTCCATCACTTGCCATACTTGTTATCGACCGAGGCCCAAACGTTCGTTTGCCACTTTCACGAATACATAGCAGAGGCCCAAAGTTTATGCTTGCTATGAATTTGTGACACATCGCGTCATTGAGACGAGAGGCCCAAAAAGTTCTGCATGTCTCCAGTATGACCGCGGAACAGAGCAGAGGGCCAAACGTTAGCATGCAATGAATTTGTGACATATCGACAGAGGCCCAAAAGTCCGGACTCGTTCCTGAAGGATTGGCCAGAGAAGGCAAAACACCGGGAGAGTTGGAAAGGAATGAGGGAGGCCTTTGCCCAGCAGTGGGACAAAGTATAGGCTAAAAAAAAAATGAAACAATTTTATATGTCCTAAAGGCAGGGTGTACAAGGACTCTAAACATTTGTTTAATCAGAATCATTCTTTGCCAATAAACCATTCTTTCCTGTTCTATTCTAACATCATCATATACATACATATGATGTATATTATACGAGTTAGTGAAATTACTCGTCGTAGGATTTGGCAAAAGAAAGATAGCAAAAATAATTGAGTACGGCGAGTGCTGACATGTTTCACGTGTGTGATGAGCGCTGAGCCCCTGTACCAGACTACAGCTTCGCCCGCGCTCAGTTCCGCTCAGCACCGCTTCGCTTCCGTAGCTCCGTTCCGCCGCGCCGAGCGCCGCTACACGTAATGCGATTAACTTGTACAGCATAATGGTCTTTTAATTTTATATCTATTTGTGGCAAAGTTTGTAAAGGAAGAAGCTTTACTTTGAAACAACCTTGTTACGAATGAAAAATGTAAAAAGTTTTATTTACGGGGGTATAGTGTACAAGCAAGTTTAAGCCAATGACTCTTTCTCGCTACTGTTTCATCTACTTACAATAGTAGTCTTCTAACTATTAATACGTTTACAAGGTTTGAGTTTATTGTTTTAAGGTTGTCTGCAACATAAAAATTGAATTTTCATTGTTTTGTAACGCATCAATCACGGCGACAGTCCACACAGGAAGCTGGTCATCAGCGTCATTCCGTTACATTTTTGTTATCGGTCGTACGATGTAGGGCGTAGGTGAATACTACAACAGCTACAACGTAGGTGACACATACGCGGCTACGACGTAGGTGACACATACGCGGCTACGACGTAGGTGACACATACGCGGCTACGACGTAGGTGACACATACGCGGCTACGACGTAGGTGACACATACGCGGCTACGACGTAGGTGACACATACGCGGCTACGACGTAGGCGACACATACGCGGCTACGACGTAGGTGACACATACGCGGCTACGACGTAGGTGACACATACGCGGCTACGACGTAGGTGACACATACGCGGCTACGACGTAGGTGACACATACGCGGCTACGACGTAGGTGACACATACGCGGCTACGACGTAGGCGACACATACGCGGCTACGACGTAGGTGACACATACGCGGCTACGACGTAGGTGACACATACGCGGCTACGACGTAGGCGACACATACGCGGCTACGACGTAGGTGACACATACGCGGCTACGACGTAGGTGACACATACGCGGCTACGACGTAGGTGACACATACGCGGCTACGACGTAGGTGACACATACGCGGCTACGACGTAGGTGACACATACGCGGCTACGACGTAGGCGACACATACGCGGCTACGACGTGGGCGACGATGATTTGACTGCCTCGTTGGTTTTGTGGTCGCAAACGTGACTGCTGAGCATCAGGCCCTGGGTTATTGGGAGTCTGGATTTGTGCCAGGTTGATGGCAATAGGCTCAACCCCTGTTACATGCGACTTAAACATAATTGGCGGAATGTGGGTTTATCTGTTAGGTACACCTCTGCCCTACCCTTCGGGGATTACAAGGCGTGATTTTATGTTATGTTTATGCAATTATACTTGATCATTAGTCCGTATTCGGCTGCTCGAAAAACTTTACTCGGATTTGGGCACCCGATGCATTTATACACTACGAGTAGTTTGAATAAAGTCAAACCAAAAGTCCAGACTAGTTTGCCCGGAGACGGGAGTACTGGACTCCATTCTCTTACACTTGGTCGTTTGTATGAATTCCAGAGGTAATCGCTTTCGTGCAAGCGACCTAGTGCAACTGCGCCAAAAGTTATGTTTGCGACAAAGGACTGATCAGGGATAACGTCTTGAATTTGAGTTCATTCCAAATCCAAAATATGCCCTCCCGAATTATTTGCCTGTACAGAAAAAACTGGCCAAGTGCGAATCGGGCTCGCACACACAGGGTTCCTAAGCAGCAAACAACTTAAAAGTTTAACGCTCTTTCATTTGTAAATGTACACTCAACAGCAAAACTAAATACGTCATACTATGTATGTTAATGAAAAACAAAGTTACTGCTGCAGTTTGACGAAAAACTATAATAATATAAAATCACGCAAAAACTAAATATCAAATGTTAATCAAAATAATTTTCGTTGATAGGTTTTTTTGCTTTCTACAAACCCACTTTTCCAGAATTTTCCTCTTATTACTTTAGATTAGGGGGGGGGCAAGTTTTACCGGTTTTAAAATTGTGCCCCCCCCCCTGAACAACATTTTCACGGCTATTTTAGTTCTGATTTGTAATCACTGATGTTTCAAACTTCGCGCTAGTTCGTTTTTAAAGACATTAGATTACGTTAAATGAATACCGTATACAGGGCACTTTTATTAGGCTAACTAGCTGACCCGCGCAACTTCGTCTGCGTTACAGTTTTGATTAATGCTCTGCTCCTATTGGTGGTAGCGTGATACTATATATAGCCTTCCTCGATAAATGGGCTATCCTACACTAAAATAATGTTTCAATTTGAACCAGTAGTTCCTGACATTAGCGCTTTCAACCAAACAAGCATAGAAACTCTTCAGCTTTATAATATTAGTATAGATAATTATGAAGCCAAATATTTTTACAACAACTATTTAACTATTTTAGACGACAGTTTTAGACCAATAACTATATAAGTATACCGATATATACCAAATATGAAACCAAATACTTTTACAACACGAAACGAAAGACACCTAACAACCAACATCGATGCAGTTTACCCGGTGAGGATCGTTCTTTCACGGAAAATCTTAACACAGCGATTCAGAAATTGGCGGTCAAATGAACAACGCCATCAAACGTTAAACTGCTGCTGAAAAATTTAATGCATGAAAAGCGATCGAACAAATAATATTGGCTATGAAGATTTTCAAAGCAGAGCCTCTAAAGTACCTTTTGCTATCATACCTTTTTGAAAAACTCGGGCAGTCGATTTAAATATGATCTTGTGAGCATGTTTATTCATTAGTACCATTTTGTTTCAATAGATGTCGTTGCATTTATCTTAAGTAATGATGATGATTGCTTCTTGAACACTTTAAATTCATATATCTTTTGATTAAGAGCACGGATTGCAATGAAACAAAAACGAATACCTTTTCTAGGTTACGCACAATATTTATGCGTTGAAACTAACCACATTGGTTTTGTAATTTTCACGTGATACTTAAACAAACAAACAAAACCGACGACTCACAGACTGCAGACATACAGACAAACAGACAAAATTTCTAAAAATAGTAGAAATGGTTTCTGTTTGTTATCCTTTAACACCCCTACTATTTTTTTTCTAAATATTTTCAATGTACAGAAACGCCAAGTATACAGATTTATTATATTTAAGCCAATTATTTTCCAGGCGACTAACAACATAAAAGGACGACTAACTATTTGATACTAAAAAAATAGCCTGGCAGAATTTGGAGTTGCATAAAAAAAATCATGTCTACAAAAACGCCATGCCATTCATGTTAGGTTCCTTTAAACTCTGCAGACTGAAATAGAAGCCCCGCGCAACGGGGCTCCGTCGTCGAGGTCAATAAATTTAGTTACCAAAACAAAAACTCGATGCCAGTTTAAATTAAGAGCGTTTACGCCGTCCATGCGCTGTTTGACTCCAAAACAGTACTTTTCAAACCCTTTAATACCATCAACCCTTTATTTTACAAAAATGATAATTACTAATAACTTTAGGAAATTTCGTTGTCTCAATAGTTGTAGAAAAAAATATTTCAATTAATAGAGTATTGGTAAATTCTGTCAAGATAACTCAACAGAGGTTTTCTTGATTTCCCTTTCAGCGTCAGTTTCGAAGCTCTTATTATACGAGTAGGAAAACACTGGCCAACCTAATTAGTTTTTATTTCTAAGGAAAATAGTTAACGAAAAACATTTTTTGATTTAGGTATCTTTCTATAACAAATTAAAGTTCAAATAATGTGAAATATTAAGGAATTAAAATGATTTTTTCACCGATACATCTTACTTAATTTAATATAATAATAGCTTAATATAATAGAAGAACATATGCTTTAAAACATCCAATTTATAATTTCAACTAATTTACAGTGATTATTTTTCTATAAATATTTGAAAACTACTATAAATTATTGCGCGCGAGCAATTTCAAATCACAATTCGACCGCCGCTGCGTACGGACGTGCCCGCGTTACTTGCTCGCACCCTCCCGCCCGCTACCTGCTGTCAACGGTTCGTCGCGCCCTCGTGACGTCATCGTAGTCCCCGACTACACCCCCGAACATTTGGTGTCTTTTTCAAGACAACTCTTGTTCATTCATTCCCTTTTCGGGAATATCGTCTAAAACGTCTTTGCCCCTTCAGGGAAAAGCCACAGTTTCGTGGTTCTTGGTGGAAACCTCACGGTGCCAACGAAGCCAAAAGGGTGTTGACCCGACTCACCCGCCGACCCCCTTCAGGGCTAGGCATTAATCGGAAGGGCTCTGGAGCCGCGGCCTTGGGGATCTCCTAGTCACGACCAGTTGTCTAACCCTGTTCTCTTTCAGCTTGCACCCGGGACGGTTGGGTGTGTCTACCCCTTCGGCCCAGTTTGGTCGCAAGATCCATAGGGACCCGCTGTACAATAAGACTGACAGCGGGATCACAAGCTTAGGGCACACCTTAGGTACTCACCTCTCTGCCTACACCCGGCAGAGAGGGTGCACCCCCCCGGGCCCATCCACCCGGGGAGCTAGGTTGTTAGGTTGTTAGGCGTAGGATTGAGAGCTTCACTCTCAATGTCAGTTTCTTTTTAGTTGACAAACTTTAGGACACAAACATGTCTGACCAACTCCTTTTGGAGTTCGTCCGGCATGTTTTGCTAGAGGATGAGTACTTTAAGAAAAAGTACGGCGCCAAACTCGCTGCAATTCAGCGTAACTAAGCTGGCTAAGCGTGCTCACGCCCGCCAACAGAGAGAGAGTCCCTCTGTTAAGATTCCCTCTTCACAAATGCCCGAGCGTCTTAGTCCTCAGAGGCCCACTCTCTGGACCTCCGAGAATCACCAGAGAGCTTTCCCAGCTCTTGCTAAGGCTCAGGCCTACCCCACCCCCGGGCTAGCCAAAACCCCCGCACCCGCGCCCTCTCCAAAGGTCGCCCCAGTTACCGCAGCCGAGCCTCCTAGCCCCGTGGCCGTTAAGGAGGAAACCAACTTCGACATCATCCTCGGTGCCATCCAGGTATTCTGTACCCCGGAAGCGGACCGCATGGCAAACGAGATCAGGGCTGCCAAGAAATCTGCCATCGAATATGGCAAGATTTTTAAGAGGTACCCCACCATCGAGAAAGCCATCCGCGCCCTTAATCATAATTAATTTGCTATGGCTAATAACAAATTAATAACGTGTACCAAGCCCCGATCCCTAAAACTAGGCTACTTTAACGCCAACGGCATTAACGGCCAGCGTGATGAGATCGCCACATTCCTCCGCGACCATCAACTGGATATCCTCATCATACAGGAGACCTTTCTAAAGCCTAGCCACCGTGATCCGAAAATTGCCAACTATCGCATAGTTCGCAACGATCGTTCGCGCTGTCGCAAGGGCGGTACACTCATTTATTATAAAAAGGAGCTGCACTGCATCCCGATAGATCCCCCTCCGTTAGAGTCTCTTCTCGAGGTGTCCATCTGTCGGCTCGGCATGACCGTCATCAACCGATCAGCATAATCTCTGCGTACATCCCTCCCGGTGGTTCGGTCGCTGAGAATATTTTACTCACCAAGGACCTCACAGTCCTCTTCGGCTTGAGCGACTCCGTTATTATAGCGGGCGACCTCAACGCCAAACACCCCGCCTGGAACAGCACGACGACCTCTGCCAGAGGACGTTTCGCGTTCGACCTAGGGGCCTCCCTTAACTTCGACCCCATCGCTCCTATGGAGCACACGCACTATCCCCATGATCCCTATCATCGTTCTGACGTGCTCGTATATAGCGCTGCTCAAGAATGTCAGCTTAAAGCTGCATCTCATTGAGCGCTACACGAGCTTGATTCCGACCACCGTCCAGTGCTCGTGCACTTAGTTCCCCGATCAGGTCCTTCAGACCCCAGCAAGCCCCCGCCTTCCCTAGTGATTACTGACTGGAGGAAAGTCAGCGAAAAGCTGAAAACCACCACGTCACCTCACCTGGACTCCATTCCCGAACACATTGTCTCGGTGGCAGACACGACGGCCGCCATCAACTCGTTTACAGAACACGTTCAATCCGTGCTGAAGGATTGTTCACGGGAAGTCCCAACAATGAGTGATCATCGCTGGAGACTACCCGCTGACGTACGTGAACTGATAACCGAGAAGAACGCGGCCATCCGTGCCTACAGCAACTTTCCTTGCGACGCGAACAAGGCTCACATGCGTAATTTACAGCTCGCTGTAAAGAACCGCGTCAGTGAGCACCGTTCCATTCTATGGGACAAGACGCTGAGCGAACTCGAGCCCACTCACCAAGCTTTCTGGCAACTGCAGAGAAAGATGCGCAATACCGAAGAGGCTTCGATGCCTCCTCTCATTCGTCCTGATAAGAGCGTCGCTTTCGATGACCCTGAAAAGGCAGAATGCCTAGCCGACAGCCTGGAATCTCAGTGCTCTCCCAGCTTACAACCAGTAGACCAACGACACCTCGATGAGGTGGACGCCGAGGTCTAACCTAGAACCGCCCTACCCCCCGTTGAAGACCCCGATGCTCCTCTGCGTTCTATCACACCTGAAGAAATGCACGACATCATAAAAGAGCTTCAGCCACGGAAAGCACCTGGCTCTGTTGGATTCACCAATAGGGTGTTAAAGTCTAACCTAAATTTATAATAGTATAAAGTGATATATTTGAATAGAATAAGAAATATTTATTAATCAATCACAAATCAATAATAATTAACGAAGTTCTGTTTCTTTCTAAAGTTTAGATCAACAAATTCATGTTTGAATAACTACAAAACGACTTTAATATTAATCATAATTATAGCTATACTTGCAATATATTATTAAATACTTACTTATTTTATGCACTCGTAGTTTAGTAATCCGTGTACGTTCAAATTCAAACTCAAATTAAATTTTACTACAACAATTGCACTCGAACGGATCATAGTGGGTTAGTTTGACTATAGCGCAAGAGAACGCGCCAGCGCTATGCACACAGGCACGCACATTTCTGTGTGCGTAAAAAATGCATTGAATTACCTAAATTTGACTTCGCGCGATAGACGTAAACGCTCTTAAAGCAAAGCTAACAACTGATTATTAAGCTGCTCCTTTCTGCTTAAAATTATGCTTCGCTATAGCGACTACAGCTAAGTATATTTTTAAGTAGAAAGTCAAACTTGAAAAACCTACAATTTTTTCTACCAGCTTTAATTATTTTAAATCCCAAATTCATATTAATTTATGGCCGCGTTAAATACATGCCCTTTTATTAGTGACGCGGGTCCGTATGGAAATGTTTGAAATTACTATAGGAGCAATTAGTTAACTCAGTGAAACCAAGACGACAATTTAAAAGTTGTATGAATGCTTTTAGGATAACTTAGTTCAAGTTTCAACTTTACCATATTGCCCCAACTCAACGCGTCACCTTAAGTCTATAGGGCATAATTACTTATAGAGTTTATTTATTTCACACTATCAAAATAAATATTTTGCATGAATTTTCAAAGGCTCTTAAAGTGAGCCGGAGTACCGTCCAAACGCGAACCAAACGAAGCTCACCCTAATCATCGACATTGATAAGCGCTCGCAGAAGTCGCAGATATATTGAGATGATGAATGCGGGCAGGTAGGCCCGGGGGGGAAGGGGTTTAAACATCGAGGTTGGTTGGGAGAGGATGCGAAAGATATAAACGTGTGCAGTCGTTATGAAGTGTTATGTTTTTTTTATTTGATATTGTTCTTCTATAGCTCATAGTGGCAATCTCGTAGTACGTAGGAGGCTCTCCTGTGGTGTGCACATAGCATGCCCGTAGTGCCATAATAGCGCGATCGTAGCACAACCCGCGTAGAATATTCGTATCACTCTCGTAGCACCTTCGTAGAACCCTCATAGTATGCTTGTAGCACCTTAACCACGTCTTGGACTCGCCCTTACACCGTATAGCCAACGTTTGTATATATCTTCCACTACATGCATTACGAGAAGAATGACCACCTTGCACCTCGCACCCCGTACCCCGTACCCCGTACCCTCCCGCTCTTTATCTTCATGTCATTGACAAGCAAATATAAAACGCGTCTCGTTGTACCTCCATAGCACAAACAAAAATAAATGTCGAAATCCACACGATACAATTTAGCAAAACATCTGATTCAGATCCCCTTAACTCACTTTTATGTCTCTAGTTTTTTGCTATAAGTACTAGTTCCACGTCAACTAGAACTGAAATATTCCCCCTGTTCCCAGTAGTTTTACCGAGTAGTCTTACCAGTAGTACTACTGGGAGTTTCCTTCCCAATAGACTTACTATTAAGATTACTGGGAACTTTGATCCCAGTAGACTTACTAGGTAAACAAAACAATACTCTCATGTAGACCTATGTAGACACACTGGGAACAGGGGCATTTATCCTCCTTGCTGAACTTGAATCTGTGACTTAAGATAAAACGTTTGCTTGACTCCTGTCACTTAATATTCAAAACGCAAAGATTTTATAATAAACTAGCTGTCCCGGCGAACTTCGTACCGCCTAACAGTCAATGAATTCTACCCCACCTACCCTACCTACTCTACCCACCCACCCTACCTACCTACCTACCCTACCTACCTGCCTACCTATCCTACCCTCCTAGTACCTACCTACATATCCTACTATCCTATTACCTGCCTACCTATCCTACCCTCCTAGTACCTGCCTACATATCCTACCCTCCTAGTACCTATCTACATATCCTACTCTCCTAGTAACTGCCTACATATCCATAAAACAAAAGCGTGCGTGACGTGAGCTGTCAATTGCGGAAGATGTCAAATCGAAGTTTTTTAAAAAAAAAAACCTTTTTTTTTCGTGAGATTTTCTGATATGTTAATGGTTATTCTGCTATTCGGAACGGAGACGAATCCAACAAAACAACGATCATTAAAATCGGTCCAGCAGATCTCAAGTTTAAGTGTTGTAACAAACCCGACTTTGTTTTATATATATAGATTAAGAGCGTTTACGCCGTCCATGCGCTGTTTGACTCCAAAACAGTACTTTTCAAACCCTTTAATACCATCAACCCTTTATTTTACAAAAATGATAATTACTAATAACTTTAGGAAATTTCGTTGTCTCAATAGTTGGGGAGAAAAATATTTCAATTAATAGAGTATTGGTAAATTCTATCAAGATAACTCAACAGAGGTTTTCTTAATTTCCCTTTTAGCGTCAGTTTCGACGCTCTAATTATAGGAAACCACTGGCAAACCTAATTAGATTTTTTTTTTACCTATTGCTAAGATCCTAAGGAATATAGTTGGAGAAGAAAATTTTTTGATTTAGGTTTCTTTATATAAGAAATTAAAGTTCAAACAATGTGAAATATTAAGGAATTAAAATGATTTTTTCACCGATATATCTTACTTGATTTAATATAATAATAGCATAATATAATAAAAGAACATATGCTTTAAAACATCCAATTTAAAATTTCAAATAATTTACAGTGATTATTTTTCTATAAATATTTGAAAACTACTATAAATCACTGCGCGCGAGCAATTTCAAATCAGACCGCCGCGAGGCTTTCTAGAGAGAGGACATGTCGCTCGGCGCTCTGCCTGACCCGAGTTGACCTTAGTCGTACTTGGAAGGATAGCGGACGTTTATAGTGTGATTAAAAAATCTTGGTACTTTGATGATTAAATTTTTTTATTATTATTTTTGATGACTGACAATATTTTTAGTGACAACCAATATCTACCCTATTTTTTTACCTACGAATTTTATTTATTAAAACTTTTACTTATTTTTTTGTAAATAAGCACATAAATTGTTTTTAAAGTTAACGCCAACCTATTGTATTTCCCTCATAAGAGGTGTCACTAAGAGGAACATCGCGTCAGGTTAAAATATAATATAAAATAAACGTAAGTAAATCCGTATAAAGTGATTTATTTGAATAGAATAAGAAATATTTATTAATCAGTCACAAATCAATAATAATTAACGAAGTTCGGTTTCTTTCTAAAGTTTAGATCAACAAATTCATGTTTGAATAACTAAAAAACGACTTTAATATTAATCATAATTATAGCTATACTTGCAATATATTATTGAATACTTATTTTATGCACTCGTACTTTAGTAATCCGTGTACGTTCAAATTCAAATTCAAATTAAATTTTACTACAACAATTGCACTCGAACGGATCATAGTGGGTTAGTTTGACTATAGCGCAAGAGAACGCGCCAGCGCTATGCACACAGGCACGCGCGCTTTTGTGTGCGTAAAAAATGCATTGAATTACCTAAACTTGACTTCGCGCGATAGACGTAAACGCTCTTAATACGGGTAATATTTTTTTAATTCTGTAAAATGTGTGATATAAATGTAATAAAAAGGCGACTAAGTGTGGTATTACTGTTGAATGGTTATCAGTACGAGTATTATAATTAGAAACTTATAAAGATGGGGGAATTTTATGGCGATGTGCTCTATATCGTAAAAGCAAATGCGTCGGATCGGTTACTATTAATAATAATATTGTGTTAAAAACCACATCACATTTACCAACATGCTCCCCTGATTAAGCCCAAAACAAGATAGACATGAATATCGTTCGTCCCCCCGACTTCGTCCGCCTAGTGGGACGAACGGGAATTGGTTATTTTTTTCCCGATCGTCCCACTAATTTTGTCGGTGGGATGACCGGGAATAATTTATTAATATTTTTTTGAGTCCCGTCTACAACTTTATAGTATTTATTGCGATATGGGTAGTTCTCAAGAGACTACAAATATAATACCCGTTATCTATGCCTTCCTCCCGGATAAAACAACGCAAACATATATTATACTATTGCAATTAATAAAAAGCCAAATACCTAATTGGAACCGCACGCAATCTAAAACTGATTATGAAGATGCCATGATTAAGGCTATCAGGTACGTTTTCCCGCAAATATTACGAAGAAGATGCTATTATCACTATTGTGAGAGTCTGAAGAGAAAAAGCAAGTCTCTAAAATTAAAGGCGTACAGAATAGTGTCACTTTGCAAACTTTTGCCACTATTAGAGTAAGCAATTATTATATTATTTCAATAGAACTGTAATTTAATTAGCTAATGCTATAGTTCTTTGTTTTTCATAAAACACTTTGTTTTACAGTAGTACTGATGGGAAAATTGTAACACCAGCGAAGTCTTACTACGAGTAAGTATTTTGGGAAGTAAACTCCCAGTAGTACTACTGGTAAGACTTCTCGGTAAAAGTACTGGGAAGAGTGGAAATATTCATGTAACCTTTATGTTTATGTCGGATTGTCAGGATTAATTTCGTTAGACTCGTACATCATGTGGGCAGAACATGGGTTTCGTGCAACGAAATCGCACTGGCTGCGATACACTGCTTTTATTAACCTTACCAATTACCTGTAATTATAAATGAACACAATAACACTGGGCACAATGAATCGAGTACAGTTCCGGGAAGTGTCTGCAGCTCCGCTGCGATCAGACACTCAATGTCTTTATCGCCACGAGATTAAAACATCACGACTCTGTAGAAGCACGCTGTGGTGTGGGTAGACTGGTAAGTAGATAAACATAAAGATGCATTTATTTAAACAAACAACAAGAACAAAACAGTAACAAATCGGTCTGACTAGTGTCATACGCCCGTGATGGCAAACCCTTATGTATGTATACGAGAATATCTGACTGTTTAACAACTCTTTAGTATTGAACAGATTAATAATAATACGTATGGCGACGTTGCATTTCAAAAATATTGATAAATTAATAATCATCGTAAACTAATATTTGAGAACAGCAAGGTTCTAATTTCAAACCTAATTTACATTTTAGTAAAGATATTTTATAGCCAGATATATTTTATAGAAATAGCTTTTATTGTAGCTTAAAAGACTTGGTTTTCCAACGAAAGCTAGTTGTGATCTTGAAATAATCAAGTTAAATATTTATAAACTTTATATTGCGAATTAAATGAATTAGTAATGATCAAATGATACTTTTAATGTTTCCTAGATTTTATACTGCAATTTCAATATATCAAGTGGTTTCATACAATTCTCTGAACTATCAGTTGATGTTCATATTTTATCCGATTAAACATAAAGATTATAAATAAATACATACTAGATTTCTAAATTATCTACTGAAGTTTTAAAATAGTTCCACTACAAAGGTTTGTTGATTCATATCTATGTTATTAGTTATTTAACTATAATGTATGACCCATCTGCCATTAGTTTATTATGGCAGCAATTTTTATGTACTGAGTAAGATTTGACGGTTATATAAAAAAATGTTGCTACCAATTGAAGGTCTTTTTTTTTTGGATCGCCAGTGGTCTTAAAGTTTCCGGAATTGTGTGGGCTATTGTGGGTACCTACGCGCCGAAAACTTTTTCCGCCCGGACCGCCTTTTTAATCGTTTTCTCTGTGTTGGTACGGGTGCCTCACGCACTGGTACGAGCACAGGGGGAGCCACCGCCGCGCTGCTCGGCGCCGTTGCGGTCGCGGGACCACGTTCACACCACGATGCCGAAGCCAGGCGCCCGCGGTTCCGGCCGCGGAGGCGCCGGCTCCTACGAGCTTCGCCCAGGGCTAGACAGAACTACGTCTATATAATTTTCAATTTCATAAGCCTCTCTATTAGCCAAAAACTTAGTAAAATATTTCCAAGCTCAGCTGCTCATTTTTTAGTAGAGAACATCGGTATTAATCTAAGTGTCTATTGTTTTGAGAGAATAAAGGGATATTTTTTTCCTAGCCTGTAGGGATATTAAAAAAAAAAAACATGCAATTTTTTGATTTCAGAATTGCTTTACGAGGTCATACAAAAATAAGGACACGTACGTGTTCGAAGCGACTGAACTTTTGTGATAACTATTCGCTTGGTGTCACAAGTTGATCGTGGCACACCGCTGCCCACTGCCACTGTGTCCGAGCGCGGTGCGGACGGCCTGGGCGTGCGATGCAACCCGGACTGACGCCATATACTTCCCAAACTCTTCGGCACTTTTGTTCCAAAAAATAATCAGTTCGATTCCTGGCTCAGGCCAAAGCTTTTTCAAAAAAGTAATACTGCTGTTCTATTCTCCTCCAAAATGAAGATCATGATTCCTTTGACCAGATTGCTTTACTACCAATAGTTTCGTATTTAGCTCTGATGAGCTAACATAAAAAATACATTTTAACCGACTTCAAAAAAAGGAGGAGGTTCTCAACTCGGTTGTATTTTGTTGTGTTTGTTACCTCATATCTTCGTTATTTATGAACCGATTTAAAAAAAATATTCTTTTATTCGAATGGATCTACTTCCCGATTGGTTCCATAGAAATTTCATCAAAATCGGTTGAGCAGTTTCGTTTTTAAACCAAAATAGCTGGAAAAAATATGTCATCCAAGTAAAAGAAATTGCTAAATTGATACTTGACAGGATTTGTGTGTGTTGCGATAACTAAAAAGGGTAAAATAAAAAGGTTTTTGCAAAAAAATTACCGACTTCCAAAAAAAAACACAAAAAAAAGTGGAAAATAACTTTACTTTCGGAAGTCGGTGCCAAAAAAGTCAATGAAACAAACAATAGTCACCGACTTCCGAAAGTAAAGTTATTTTCCACTTTTTTAGTGTTTTTTTGGAAGTCGGTTATTTTTTTTTAATATCCGACGAAAAATGTCTATGTGGGGGGGGGGGGGGGTTCACAATGATGTTGGTACTGAGTATGTGTTTTCCGTTTTCGCGTCGGTGTCTGTTAACGTCATATTCAACTGATGAAATCTAAACCAGGAAAGAATTTTGTTGTAAATTTTACCTCATACCTCTATAGATGGCGTTGATCATTTACGTCACTCCGCTGAATCGCGGTGTTAAGATCCGCCGCGATAACATGACTACTCCGGGTTTATTTAAATAAATTGTCTTTGTTCTGAGTACATGGTGCTGTTTTATTCCTATAAAATACTCCCGACTCGTCAACAAATAGGGCGAACGAGATCTACGACTAACATAAGGTCCTACGAGCTGGATCGATTTTTGAGTAAGCGAAAAAGGCGCCCTCTGGTGTCGGAGGTGATAGTGAAGCGGCAGCTAGTGAGCGGAGCGGAGCTGAGCTGAACGGAGCGGAGATGAGCTGAGCGGAGCGAGGTCGACGGAGCTAAGTGGAGCGTTAAAGGAAAGTGATTTTAAAGTGATCAAAGTGCAACTTAAAAACTGTGAGTACATTTGTTTATTTAACAGTTCCAAGTGTCCGAGACTTGTAAAAATTTAAAGTTAATGCATGGACTTAGAAAAATTTGAAGAAACTTGGGACTTAGAATAATTCGTCAAAAATTGAAGAGACCCCGAATCTATGCCCGATTTCACCTAGAACGAAAGTAAAGTTCCAACACTTAGAAAAATTACGACATTCCAACACTTAGAAAAATTCCAAACTGACACTTGGCAAATTTTACAAATCGAATTATTTGCTTATAACGAAGTATCCGTATTTGGAATCATGGAGGCTAAGTTAAGGCTGTTGGAAGATATTAAAGGTCGCATTCAGAAAGGGCTTATTAACTTCAAAAAATCTCCAAAGGACAGAATAAATCAGGCATATGTGGATTCACGTTTGGAAATATTAGATAAGCAGTTTGAAGATTTTACTAGAAAACATGAAGAGCTTTTGGTCAGCTACACAGAAAGTGAATTGAGTGCAACCAATTACATCAAAAATGATGTGTTTGAAGCGGTTACAGACACTTTCATAAATTATAAAGTAGAATTAAAAAATGCTTTACCAACATCTCAGTCTTCTAGACTGAGTGATGTCTCACCCGACCATAGCCAACCGAAAATGATGTCAACACAAATTGCTAAATTGCCCAAAATAACAATTCCTGTTTTTAGTGGTAAATATCAGGAATGGTCAACGTTTAGGGATTTGTTTTTGTCACTTATTGATAGTAATCAGTCTCTTGATGATGTACAACGTTTACACTATTTAAGATCTCAGTTGTCGGGTGAAGCATCACAACTCATAAAGCACATACCGATCACCCATGCAAACTATAAGAAATGTTGGACTCTGTTAAATAGTCGTTACAATAATAAGAGATTTTTAGCCAATTGTATTCTCAAGCGCTTACTAAACCAAAAACAAATGACGGCTGACTCATCTATTGCTCTCAAGGAGATTTTAGATGACACAACCGATTGCTTACATGAATTGTCAAATTTGGGGGTGCAGGTGGACGCTTGGGATATTATTATTATTTATTTGATTAGCTCCAAGTTGGACGTTGAGACTCGGAAGCAGTGGGAATTGCAGGTAAGTCAATCTTGCGAGGAATTTCCCACATTCAATGATTTTCGGGACTTTTTGGATAAACGTTTTCGGGCTTTTGAATTTGTAGAACCTCAGGGTAGTAAGTCTAAAGGTAGTACTAAAGCATTTCACGTAGCTACAAAAATATCCTGCCCACATTGTTCCGAGGAGCATCTCTTGTGTTATTGTAAGAAGTTTGCTCAGGAGACCGTCGATCAACGTCGTCAGATAGCTAAATCTCATGGTTTGTGTTTTAATTGCCTTCGCTCAAGTCATCTTAGTATTAATTGTCGAGTAAATACCAAATGTAAAATGTGCAATAGAAAGCATCATACTCTCTTGCATCTAAAAACGGATTCAGGAGCAGAACCGAGCTCAGCTGCGTCTCCATTGCAAAAGGAAACGCCACAGGACGAGACCACGGCTGAATCTCATATTTCAACCCATTTCGCACAAAGTGTTCATAGTCAAGTCATACTGGCTACAGCCCTTATTAAGGCTAGATCGAAAAATGGGCATTCACAAGTTTTGAGAGCTCTGTTAGACCAGGGTTCACAAGCTTCCTTTATTACGGAATCTGCGGTTCAGTTATTGAAGTTAAAAAAGATAGCGGTTAAGACGTCTATCTCAGGTGTAGGGGGAGGTCAGAGCAATCTAACGTCTAAATTTATGGTTAGACTTAACATTCAGTCATTATGGGATCCTGACTTCACCCTTCAAATAAAAGCTTACGTGCTGAGTAAGGTGACTTCGATTTTACCTGAAAGGAAATTTACATTGGTGGATTGGCCAGAGCTTAGCAATATTAATCATTTGGCCGATCCAAATTTCAATAAGCCTAACAAAATTGACATTTTGTTAGGATCAGGAGCCTATACTAAAGTCTTAAAAGAAGGCTTAATCAAGGACCCTAAGAGTAAAACAATGGCTCAAGATACTTACCTTGGCTGGATCATATCGGGAGAAGTCAGCGATGAAGATGGAGTGATGTCTTGTCACAATGTAATAAAAAGCATGCACGCTAAGGTCGAAGAAAATGAAATCCTAAAAAGGTTTTGGGAACTAGAGGCAGAGCCAACATGCTCTGAAAAGTCAATTCTTAGCCCTGAAGAGCAAGCATGTGAAGATTACTTTGCTGCTACCACATGCCGGGATGCAGATGGTCGCTACATTGTAAAACTGCCTTTTCGATCCAGTAAAACATCCTGCAACACAAAGGAAATGGCATTAAAAAGATTATACAGTCTTGAACGGAAGCTAGCAAAGAATAGCGAGCTTAAAGAACAATATACATCGGTAATGAAGGAATATTTATCACTGGGTCATATGGAAGAGATTTCTAATGAAAAAGACAAAAATGAAGTTGGCGCGGTTTACTTACCGCATCATGCTGTAATCCGCGAAGACAAGTCGACCACAAAAGTAAGAGTGGTTTTTGATGCGTCATCCAAGGGATCCGATGGTGTTTCCTTAAATGACACTTTAATGGTAGGACCACTTTTAGGGTTTTATATTTTATTATATTTTAGGGTTAAGACAGACTTTAATATGGATGACCTAATGACAGGTTGCCAGACAGATGAAGAAGCTGTAAAAATCTATCATGAATTTAATGAACTATTGAACAAAACAGGTTTCACTTTGCAAAAATGGACAAGTAACCGAGAAGAGTTGCTAAAACAGATAAGACTGGAAGAGATCTGGAAATAAAAGAAGGTGAAACCACTAGAATATTAGGACTTACCTGGAATCGCAATTCCGATGAATTCCATTACACTGTAAACTTACCCTTTTCAACACCGTCGCCGTTGCCGCTGTCTGCATCTGAAACTAAAAGAACAGTTATATCAGAGATATCACGTTTATATGATCCGCTAGGTTGGATTGCACCATGTATAATTACCGCTAAAATCTTCATCCAAAAACTATGGATTGCTGGTTTGGATTGGGATGAGAAACTGTCTGAAGATCTTCTAACAGAGTGGCAGTCTTATCGTACTGGGTTGCACATACTCAACAACTTCAGAATCCCTAGGTGGGTGAAAAGAAAAAGCGATGATCAAACAGTTGAACTGCATGGTTTCTCTGATGCGTCAAACGCAGCATACGCCGCGGTCGTTTACATCAGAGTCATTGATGCTGTAGGTCAAGTCCACTGTAATCTGGTAACTGCAAAAACGAAAGTGGCTCCAATTAGACAAATCTCTATACCACGACTGGAACTATGTGGCGCAGTTTTAGTTACCAAATTACTTTCAGAAGTGGCTCGTGTGCTGAATATTCAAAAATCCAACTTACATGCTTGGACAGATTCAACGGTCGTGCTGGCTTGGTTAAGCGATCACCCGAGTCGATGGAAAACCTTCGTTGCAAACCGAACGTCTGAAATCCTTAATGCCCTTGATTCTATTCAATGTCATTATGTTGATACGAAAAACAATCCAGCTGACATTGCTTCGAGGGGTACAACATGTACATCTTTGTTAGACAACCCGCTTTGGAAACATGGACCGTCTTGGTTGCTTGCGGATACTATAGAATACTGCCGACCTAAGGCTATAATGACTAAACTGGAACTAAAATCTGTCAAGGTTCATGCAGCACAGATAGACGATCACCCGATTGAACAGATGTGGTCCAGATTTTCATCATTCCAAAGGTTGATCAGAACTCTCAGCTATTGCAGACGATTCCTGAAAATAATATATATAGCCAGAGAATCACGGACAAAGTTGCCACCTTACCTTTCAGCTTCTGAGATTGCAGACACCATGCATTGTTGTCTCAAGCAAACTCAAAAGGTTTGGTTTGAGATAGAAATAAAGGCAATACAAGCCGGAAGAGACGTCAGCAAAAGCAGCGGTTTGATTTCCTTGAACCCTTACTTGGATGATAGGGGCTTGATGAGAGTAGGGGGTAGGATCCAAAATTCGCTACTAAGTGATGATATGAAGCATCCCATTATAGTTCCTCATCGATCCCATTTGACAAGATTACTCATATCGGATGCTCATGAGCGTGTACTGCATGGCGGACCCCAATTAACACTTAATTTTCTTCGGTCAAAATATTGGATTGTTCGTGGAAAGAATTTAATCAAAGCTCACATCCGCGAATGCGTACCGTGTATTCGTCATGCAGCCGTAACAAAAAATCAATTGATGGGTCAGTTACCATCATGTAGAGTGACTCCAAGTAAGCCTTTTCTCTATTCAGGTGTCGACTACGCGGGACCGATTCAAATAAGAACAGCAAAGGGTCGTGGGCATAAGTCCTACAAAGGCTACGTATGTCTATTCGTATGCATGGCGACCCGCGCTGTGCATATAGATGTTGTCTCTGATCTGACCTCTCAGGGTTTTCTCGCTACATTTAAACGTTTTGTGGCTAGACGGGGTCATTGTAGTCACCTTTACAGTGACAATGGCACCAACTTTGTTGGGGCGTCAAAGGAACTGAAAGCAATGTTTCGCGATGAATGCGCATCTCTTCCCCAGGAAATTGCTTCTATATTGGCTAATAATGGAACCGAATGGCATTTCATCCCGCCTCATTCTCCCAACTTTGGAGGTCTATGGGAGGCTGGGATCAAAAGCACCAAGCATCACCTCAAACGGGTGATTGGTGAATCGACACTGACTTTTGAGGAGCTGAGTACCGTGTTATCCCAAATTGAGGCGTGCCTGAATTCCAGACCTTTATCACAGTCTAGTGTAAACTCGTCAGACCCAAGGCCATTGACACCTGGACATTTCTTAGTCGGTCAGCCACTGGTGACAGTACCAGATTATGATTATGAGCACGTGACAGTCAGTAGCTTGAGACGTTGGCAATTGACACAGAGAATGATTCAATCTTTCTGGAAACGTTGGTCTCAGGAGTATTTAACTATGTTTTTCCAACGACACAAGTGGGCTAAACGTACGCGCGACCCGAAGGTTGGCGATGTTGTCCTCGTAAGAGAAGACAATTTACCACCTGCCAAGTGGTTATACGGGAAGGTAGTCGAACTACACCCTGGCAAGGACAATTTAGTGCGCGTGGTTACCCTCCGGTGTAAGGACTCCCGAGTCAAACGTCCAACTTCTAAGCTATGCATTTTGCCTGTCAACGATGAATGAATTAGAATATGTATTGTGTAATTTTATTGTTTTTTATTTTTATGTTTCATGTTAAATATACAGTCCACTTAGATACTAATTTTCGAAATGTAAAAGTAAGCACATAAAATGATGTTACATTGTTGAAAAACCTAAACTAAATTTTACGGTATTTGTGTTAAGATAACATGTATGTATGAACATTGTAGTCTCCGAACCCCAAGGCTGAAGTTGTCCATATATTTCGTCTCAATTATGTCATGGTGGGCGGTTTAAAAGAACTAGGTCTTTGGTGGGCGGAATGTTAACGTCATATTCAACTGATGAAATCTAAACCAGGAAAGAATTTTGTTGTAAATTTTACCTCATACCTCTATAGATGGCGTTGATCATTTACGTCACTCCGCTGAATCGCGGTGTTAAGATCCGCCGCGATAACATGACTACTCCGGGTTTATTTAAATAAATTGTCTTTGTTCTGAGTACATGGTGCTGTTTTATTCCTATAAAATACTCCCGACTCGTCAACAAATAGGGCGAACGAGATCTACGACTAACAGTGTCCCTTCCACCCTGTATATCTTGCTCACATAATCCATAGTTTACCCTGCTTCTAATACAAATATTATAAGGTTTAATAAATATTAAACCTTATAACCTTAATTACCTTAATTCTAATACAAATGTATTAGAATTGAATTGGGTAGGCAGGCTAAAAAGTCTATGACGTCGAAAGTGCGTTGAGCTCACATCTTCTTATGTGCGTGTGATCTGAGGAACCAAAAGGGAATTCGCGAAATGAAAATCCTAGGATTTAGTAGTTGACTTAAAACAATTGTAGAACGAATCTGGGAATTTGTAAGCAAATATATTAAAAACTACGACCCATAAAGTGTGGTCAAAGCCGTCAGTTCTTATACGTCATTAATGCCGTGTGTAAACGATGACATGCTATGCTTGATTTGTAAGAAAAATTGACAATGCTTGTAGCAGCGGCCGTCGACGCGTATCCGTACTCAGCCTACTACATAGTTATAACGACTCAAAAATAAAGCCAAAGTCAAAAATGTAAATTCATGGAATATGTATCCAAAGCCAATCCAATCTGTGGAATTTAATGCTTGCTTATCTGTTCCCCGATCATTCTGCCCTCGTAGCAGTAAACGCAGTACTTGCAAAATGGCGGTTTTGAGAAAAACGCGGTTATGAGTGCATTTTAAAACTCTATTTTAACCACATTTTAACTGATAAGTATAATATAGTAGAGATTAAAAAAAAAACACTTAAACCGCCATTTTGCAAGTACTGCATTTACTCTTACGAGGCAGCATTTAATCTGGATCTATTCAAGATTCGGGTGAATCGTTTCTTCTAGGCAAGCGTGCTCCACTCTAGGCCGCATCATCGCTCCACATCGGGCGAGTTGCGGCCAAACGCAAGCCTATTTGGTTAAAAAAAATGAACGTAGACGAAGCAAGCGGATTAGCGGAGTATGTAAGGCTAGCAGCAGCTGCAGGTGGCGTTCTGTTGCTTTTGCTAAACACCATGGAAAGAAGGCGTGAGTTTATGTTCTACGCATGACGAAAAATCAAGTTATACAAACCAAGTTAATGCGCATCTCGCACTGTACGGTATAACCAATACAAAGCGAGGCCATGTTATACTGGAAATGTATGGCTTGTTGTGTCGCCGTGTATACTACCGATTTCACTGACGGTGGATCCATTTTTCACTCTTATACCCTGAGTTATAAGGTTGAAAACTGGTCGACTGCCAGTGAGCGCGGTGGTACATGTTTTCTCCGGTTACATTAATTGCTTCTTGGCTTCAAAGCAAATTAAAGGTAGGTACAAGAAGTGCACTCGCGAAGTCGTGAGAGACTGTATCATGAACTGGTTTTCTAGAAATATTTTTTTCTTTAAATCAAATAAGTCAGGACAACCCCTCGTGGCTAGGGTTGTCTCAGCAAAAAATCGGTAAGTAGGTACTTGGTTTAATATTTTAGGTTTAGTTGGAGAGTAAGGTCTTTACTGCCTTGTTGGTCGAGTGGCTGCAAGCGCGACAGCTGAGCATGAGGTCCCAGGTTGGGCAGTGTTATTGGGTTTTTCCCATCAGTAATTTCCCAGTACCAGCCGCGGAGCCTGGATTTGTGCTCGGTTGATGGAAATAAGGTCCCCCCCCAATACATGAGGTTTAGGTACTACCATGTTATGTTAAGGTCTTTCCAATGCCAGCACGTATCAATATCGTGAAATAAGATGGTAGGCGAAATAGGATGACGCTAGTAGAAAAAATAATTTTAGAAGATAAAATTAGGCCAAAAATTTATATTCGTTAGCAAGTAATCTTCTATTCTTTACTGATCTACTTCGCTAGAAATACAAGGTTTGTATTAGCTTAAAACAATATTGGTCCGAAAATAACCACTCCCAAATATTTATGACTAACAAAAACGTACCTATTTAAGGAAACAATGGTCACGTGCAAGACAACTTTAAATAGCTCCTTAAAGAACTACGAAGGCCATTCGTCAAACCGAACCAGGAAAAACGAAAACCGACTCTCAATAAGAAAAACTACCATAACCATAACTAAAAAGGGTAAAATAAAAAGGTTTTTGCAAAAAAATAACCGACCTCCAAAAAAAACACAAATAAAGTGAAAAATAACTTTACTTTCGGAAGTCGGTGCCAAAAAAGTCAATGAAACAAACAATAGTCACCGACTTCCGAAAGTAAAGTTATTTTCCACTTTTTTGTGTTTTTTGGAAGTCGGTTATTTATTTTATGTTAGCTTATTTTGTTTTTTTTTTGTCAGTTGCACATGAGAGAGAACAGTCGCTAGTAGTAATTTTATCAGAGTTTAATAAGAAGGCGGCAATAGCTCGTCACCGCTCAAAGGCGAAGCTGGCACGTCTTCTGGTGACTACCTCTCAATGGGAGATGAACTGCACGACGCACGCAGATAGCACAGAAGTTCCGCTCCGAATTATAAATTGATTGTTTTTATTTTATTTGTAATAGTTTGTTTAATTCAGGAACGGAGCCCGCGACACTGAGTGCATGAGCCAATAGCTCCGCTGCTGCTCGAACAGTGCCGCCATACTTTACACGAGGTGTCTACTGAGCCACTGCGTCACTGAGCCACTGAGCCTTCTGCGGGTCGTGTGTGTTACTCGTAAAGCGGATAACTGAGTGCAGTGATCAGCTAATTGTTACGGGAGACAAGCAACACGCGGGTGGCGTGGGCTTGTGCCGCTCGTGTCGTGTCGCGTGTGGTAGATGCTGTGTGGTGTGTCGCGGGTGGCATGTGGCGTGCGGCGGACTGCGGCGGGCGGCGGACTGCGGCGGGCGGCGAGTCTGAGCAGGCTACAGTGAGCCAATCAGAGGGCTACAGTGAGCCAATGATGCTGAACATTGTCGATCACACATTTAGAAAATTTGACTCAGAATATACGTCAGTTATTTAATGTTCTCTTACACTTTAAAAACCGAAGAAATTAAAATACAAGAATATTTTTATAAATTTTGAACGCAACTCGAATATATATAATATATATATTTAATTAGGCCATTTATTTTTGAACTCTTACATTACCTACTGATCTTTACAAAATCACAAAGTCATGGTAAGTTATGTTCAGTCGTTTTTCAAAGGCGAGGGTCCTCAGGCCCGTGATTGCGCTAATGCGTTTGGGTCGCGAATGTCCTCAGTAAATTGCGATTGGCCCGAAACACAGTAGTCAAACGTCGTTCTTCATATCATTTTAACGTTTTCTTTGAAGTCATTTTTGCCTTTATTATTCCGGAAATGCTTCTTTATTTTAATCGACTTCAAAAAAAGGAGGACGTTCTCAATTCGGTTGTATTTTTTTTTTGTGTTTGTTACCTCATATCTTCGTCATTTAAAAACCGATTTGAAAAATTTTTCTTTTATCTGAAAAGATATACTTCCCGATTGGTTCCATAGAAATTTCACCAAAATCGGTTTAGTAGTTTGGTTTTTAAATCAAAATAGCTAGAAAAAATATGTCATCCAAGTAAAAGAAATTGCGAAATTGATACTTGACAAGGTTTTGCGTGTAATACGAAAATGAAAAAGGGTAAAATAAACACTTTTTTGCAAAAAAAAAATAACCGACTTCCAAAAAAAAAAAACACAAAAAAGTGGAAAATAACTTTACTTTCGGAAGTCGGTGGCAAAAAAGTCAATGAAACAAACAATAGTCACCGACTTCCGAAAGTAAAGTTATTTTCCACTTTTTTTGTTTTTTTGGAAGTCGGTTATTTTTTTATGTATTCAAGCAAACAAATTTTACGTAAAATATGACACTGACTAGATTCCAATACAATAGAATATACTTTATTGTACACCAAAGATGAAACACAACGGTTATTCTAATTTATTATCTGATCTGTGTATTCTATCTTTCTGCCAAAATTTAATTCTCATTTATAATATTTTATCACTGTGAGGCGGTGCAAAGTGAACAAATATATTATTGCATCTAAAATGAAAAACCGGCCAAGTGCGAGTCCGTTACACCAAAAAATATAATAACAATATTTTCGCTCATTCTGATGTTACACTCAAAACAACACACAGCAGAACTATATTTGTTTTTGATAGTATGTTAATGAAAATCTGAATATCAAATCTTGTTCAAAACATTGTTTTTTTTTACATACTACTAATTTGATTTTTTTTCAGAATTTTAATTTAGAAATTAGAGGATACCTAGAGAATTACATGTAAGAAAAGCCACCCTATTTTTATTATATTTTTACGTCACTTTTGTCTAGCACTTCATAGAAGATAGTGCAGTGTTTCCCTGCATGAAAGCTTCAATGCTACGAACTCTTTAGCTCTTTGGTGGATTTTAGAAAATAAAAAAATCATTTAATTTTGAAATCGGAATGAAAAGAATAGTCATTTTTTATGGGCATCTGGCAGTCACGTTTGCATAGTCTTGGCGATGAGTCAATACTGGAATTTTTATGGTAAAATAACCCTTTTTTGCGAATAAACTACATTTTATTTAACAAGGTCTGTGACCGTTTTTCCGGCAAATACCGTGCTACTGAAGTTAAAATACCAATACCAATAATGGGCTTATCATTTGAGGAATATTTGGTGGAAGATCAAGCTAGACAGAGCCAACTTATTTTAAGCTCCAAGTTTTATACTTGTACACTGATTGCTAACAGTACTCTACATATTTAAGGACATCCACGTCATATTTTAAAGAACAATTCAGACGTCTGTCTGGAACGACTTTGAACGCGGAGGGCATAAGAGAGCACACAGAGCGAATTCAGGACAGGGAGGATTCACTAGTTTTTTTTTTTTTTGTATTATGTTAGCTTAATTAGATATTAGTTTATTTTACTTTACTTTATCTTTACTTACCTTCATTTTAAAATTCAAATTGTTCCGTTTAAATGTGTATGTTATGCAACTAATTTAGCTTTACGAATTTAAAATTCAAATTACCGGCTGCAATTGCAATTGTATCTTAGGTCTTCTGAATTTCCAAATTTAACCATGCTTTTCTTTTAAATATACTTGTCAAGATATTTTTTTTACCACATTTTTATTTTAACGTTTGTATTTTTAATTTAAATCTAAATTAAACGTATAGTAGTGAAGATCTCTATTTATTATTTTTCGCTACAACACCTACTATCCAAATTTCAACTGTGTGGTAACAATAGTCACGGAGTAAAATGGCTGTGACATACGGCCGGGCAGATAGACAGACAGATGGACGGACAAGGCAAATCTATAAGGGTTCCTTTTTTGCCATTTGGCAACGGAACCCTAAAAACCAGCTGCCGACATTTTCCATATGTATGTGTGACCACGGGCCACGTTGTTGCTGCGTGTTAATTAATCGCGATCCAATACAATTGCAGCCATCTGTGGAGCCGCTCGCCGGTCGCGAGTACATCTCTGCTTGTTTTATCATAACCTCGCTTTGTACTGAAGATATTACTTTAATCATATAAATTATAGCATATTTGTATCTAGGTGCTACTTGCAGATGTAGTATGAAAAGTTCGAGTTGAAATTCGAGACCATAAAATTACATATATTATAATCTGTTCCTAACGAAAAAGCTCTCGGCTCATCTCATTATCTTGGGAAACGTTTCTGGTAAGAAAAGCAAACTTTATGAGTGCAGTGAACGGAAGCAAAATTTTTCTTCTGTAGAGAAATTTTAAGAGCAGGCCTTATGAAAATTCATGGCACCCGAGCTAACAACGCTAACAGATTACAGAGGATTTGCATCATCATAGCCTCATTGCCGTGTCGGTACTAAGTGATCCTGTGCCCCCCCCCCCCCCGCCCTTCCCCGCCTGGGGTACTTATTCATACTGTAGCTGGGCGCAAGACGAGTTGATCTAAAAGTTCAATCAATTAGGTGGAGCGCTACGGCTCGGTCAGGAACGGATAGCTTCACGCAAGCGACGAGCTAGTGAGCATCAACTTTGAGAACCGCATGTATCGTAACCAAGTGTTTGAGCTTTTGTTCGTTCAAATGTTTTCTTGTATTGCTAATTCATAACTCCTTGATGTACCGCATTAGCGTGTTTTAGTTCCATCTGAGATTACAATTATAAATTAGATAATGAGTTTAACAAAAGTTGATCAATGTTTTTAGATCACTCGTAGTTTGATTCTAAAAAGAATAAAAAACCCAACTGCGGTAAAAAACTTAAGTTAAAAAAAAAACACGGAAAGCTAAGATCAAGGACATTTTAAATTTAAAAAAGTTGGAAGCAGGTGGGTGCCATTCCGTTTTTATATTTTCAAACTAAAGTGGGTCCCGCCTGCTTCCAACTTTTTTAAATTTAAAATGTGCTTGTTCTTAGCTTTTAAGTGTTTTTTAACTTAAGTTTTTTACCACAGTCGAGTTTTTTAGTTTTTTAATTACTTTTTTTTATTTCCAGCTTTTTAGTTTACAAATGTGAAAGATTTCGCAGACGATTAGCCAAACAAATTTTTACCGCCTTCACCGCGTTGAGGTATTCCCACCTTATGTTGTGTTCTGATTCAAAATGTATACCCGGTGTCACTTTCACAATTAATACGAATCTAATGACACCGCTCAAGCTAAAATCCATCGAGCCGTTCGGCCGCAAAGCGTGTCAACCAATTATACATTCATACATGCATACTGTAGCGAAAATAAAAAAAAAATAGAAATCTTCACTGCTATACGTATAATTTAGATCGGAATATAAAAATACAAAATTTTAAATGAAAATATTGTTGAAAAAAATCTTTTAAGTCGCGTTTATAATTTTATTTGAATAAATGATGTGTAAATATTATGTTGATAAGTATTTTTAAAACAAAAGCATGGTTAAATTTGGAAATTCAGAAGACCTATGATACAATTGTAATTGCAGCTGGTTTGAATTTTAAAATTCGTAAAGCTAAATTAGTTGCATAAAATACACATTTAAACGGAATAATTTTGAAATGTAAAATTTAGGTAAGTTGTAAAATAAACTAATATCTAATTAAGCTAACATAATAAAAACAACAAAAACTAGCAAATCCTCCCTGTCCTGGACTCGCTCCGTGTGCTCTCTTCAGCTCTCCGCCTTGAAAACTCGTACCAGACAGGCGTCGGGAACGCTCTTTAGATGTACATATGTCATGGATGTTCTTTATACAAGATGTAGTTTTGCAACCTCGTCAAAATTCAGGAGATCGTCATAGAAGACGTAAATAATCAATATAAATTACGGTACCAGGTCAATAATAATAATCGCTGCTTTTTTTAGTTGTTTTAATTTGACACTATTTCAAAATGAAGCTCTTTTCTAAAGAGGAGAAGCACCCGTTTATCGCATATAAACGTCTGCGCGGTTATAGGGCTAGTATTAGACAGGCCGCGTTTTAATAGACGTGGTGTAGACTTAACGATTTCCGATATTAGGAAAAAAATGTAAAAAATAACTACCCATTTTATTATTGATTCGGGTCGAGAATCATTAGCATAGTTACCTCTTTGAATTTGACGAGGATGCAAAGCAACACCTTGTTTAAAGTACTGATAATAATCAGTGTACAAGTAATACTTGGAGCCGAAAAACGGTTGGCTCTGTCTGAGTTAATCTCCCACCAAATATTTCTTACAGGAAACAGATTAGACCATTATAGTATGGCCATCCAACTAAAAATAAAACTTCATCACCGCGGCATTTGCCGGAAAAACTATCTCAGACGAATATGTTAAGTAATATCTAATTCATATTGAATTGAAGATAGTTATTTCACCATGGACATTCTAGTATTGGCTCATCACCATCACTTTGCAAACGCGACTGTCAGATGCCAATAAAAAAAACGACTATTTTTTCATTCTAACAATTGAATTCAAAATTATACGACTTTTTCTTTTCAAAGGAAGACAACTCCTTCTGGCGCAGTCGGGTAAAAATTATTTAAAAACTTTTACAACAAGCTAAAATAAACGAATATTTTGTAGCGCCAGAAAATTGTTTTGTACAGGAACAACATTAATTACCTAGATTGAAAGCAAACCCTGCAAGCATGTTCAAACTGTCCGTTATCAGTAGAGTGTGTCGTCAATTCGACGCTTACGAGCCGGTTGTTTTGTGCGCAGAGGTAGATGAGAGGATAACTGGCTATTGTGCGCCTCAGTGATGCTGATCCACTTGTGTCGACGTGAGCTGGTGCTGGACAGACGAGTTACAATTTGAATAGTTTACATTTATACCGGGTATTTATTCAGCAATGTAGGCCTTTTTATGCAAATATAAAAGGCTAACTACACACATCAAAAGTGTCTAGGGATCAAGCATTTTTATGCGGATTTCTTGAGATTGAGATGTGGCTTTGTAATAAATTTATGATTTTATAAATTTATATGGATCCTTTTTGGTGCATTTCATAATTTGAATCAGGAACTCTCAATCAAATTCGAGTAAAAGATGAAAATAAGCTGTCAATATTTTCCCTATAAAAACATACAACGCATTGAAGACATTATTAGTGCTACTGTTTCCCTACTACTGATTAAAACCAACGTTATTATGGAGCGGCGACGTCATTTAAGCAGGGAAGAAATGCTCAGAGCCGTGGGAATGATAGAAGCTGGTTCCCGGCAACGTACTGTGGCTTTAGCTCTGAATACAAGTCAGAGTGTTATCAGTCGACTTTGGACACGTTACCGAAGCACTGGTACCGTGGCTGAGCGCCATGGAGGACGGTATCGCTGCACCACACGGAGACAAGACCGATACATTCAAATCTTAACTCGAAGAGCTCCAACAATAACCGCCATGATGTTAGCCGTGAGGCTTCATCACTCTTCAGGGAACTTAATTAGCGACCAAACAGTCAGAAACCGCTTGCATGAAGTGAACCTTCATTCCCGAAGACCGCTACGGGTACCACCTATAGCAATGCACAATCGTAGGATTCGATATCAATGGGCTCTTGAACACAGAAATTGGGCAGAAGAACAATGGCGTTTCGTGTGCTTTTCTGATGAGTCTCGTTTTGGTATGAGACCGGATACAAGACGTATACGACACTGGAGAACCCCTGGACGCCAACAGCGATTAAAATCCTGCCAGGAAGTCCATCCTTATAGTGGTGGAACCATCATGGTATGGGCGGGTATTTGGATCGGCGGAAGAACTGAGTTGATTTGGATCAGAGGCAACCTCAACGCTCAAATTTATGCTGAGACGATTGTATCAGACGTCATCGTTCCTCTACAAGTGCAAATCGGTCCCTTATTTCAGTTAATGCATGATAATGCACGACCGCACACCGCAAGAGTTGTAAGACAGACTCTCGCCGCAGCTAACATCAATGTCCTGCCCTGGCCTGCTCAGTCGCCAGACTTGAACCCGATTGAGCATGCATGGGATATGCTACAGAGAAGAGCTCTGCCGAATATGGAGGGTATCCAGTCGCAAGACCTTTTTTTGTTGTTGCAACGAACATGGGCGGCCATTCCACAGCGTGATTTGGATGAATTCATTTTGAGTATGCCAAACCGATGTTCTTGTGTTGTTAGTGTTCGCGGTAGAAACACGGATTATTAATTGTTTAAGTTACCCAATAAAATTTTAAAGAAAACTGTTATTTCAGTCTTTTTTTCGAACTTTAATGTTAGTGGTTCAAATGTCAAAAATCCCTTTATTAGGAAAATGGCAAATTTCTTTATTAATGCAAAGGTGACTTGGTTTATCGTTACTGTGACAAACGAAAACACTTTATTTGATGAATCCTTAAAGAAAATTTTAATTAATATCAATCAGGAGAAAAGTTATTGCAAAAATATATGTTGATCCCTAGATACTTTTGATGTGTGTATGTAAGTACCTAAAGCAAACCTGATAACTTGTAACTCAGACAAAATAACGTAGTTTGTGAGTCGGTAACTAGAGCGTACAGAGTAGTACATTAGTCCGCACTCAGCGCGTTGCCCAGGGGGACTACTCTTCACTGAATCATTTAAACGCAAACGACTATTCATGGCAATTCTCCTGTGACACAACTTTACTCGCAGTACTCAGCGCCCGTCGGAGCAGCCAGTTGTAAGTGCAAGCTCGCAGACCAGTCTCAGGGAGTGATCAACGCGGACTCGCCTTAAGCGGGCCAGCTCGCGGACATTAATAATCTCTTTGAGTTAAAAAGAGATTGGCACAGACACAGGCCGATACCACGTCAATAGCTGCCTCATCCGCTCCCTCAGCCGACGCCGCTGTCATACACACCTTGTCACGTTAACAAGTACTTACATCTTTATCACAAACAAAGGCCTCGTGCTCTTGAATTACAACATGTGACGAAGGTAAGGCAATGGAACACAGATCACATAAAACCGTTGCATGTCACAGATTGAGCAGATATTGAGAGTTGTGCCTGCCACCCTCCTGGTGACGCGCCAAGGAAAAGGGATTTATTGAAATAAGTGCACAACAAGATGTGTCGTACTACAATTTGACTCGCACCGTATTGAGGGAATACGAGATTGGGTCTCTCAACGCGGACGTAAAACGTAACTGATGGCTCCTACACGACAAGCCTCTACTTTATACACCGTCGTAATATTTTATTGCGGCGGACTACGGCGCGCTCATCTCATACATTCTGCCTGAGTTATTATCTGTAACCGTGTTCCACGTACATAGGTGCTTGTTACCTGTAAGATCTGTCGACTCTAAGATTCAAGATTCAAGTTAAAATAATTTTACTGTGTAATCTGTTATGCGGTCTTTCAATAAAAATACTTCATAATATATTATTATATTCGTGCAGCGCGTTTGTGTTAGCGTGTTCACACTTGCACTAACTGTAGCGAGGCAGTTTCGTCACAGGATTACTTGGGTGTAATAATTATATACTTAATGGTTGAGGTTCACTTGGGAAATTAGCATGAATGAAGTAAGGAAGATAGTTCAAAGTATGAAAAATGGAAAGGCCACGGGCCCCGAGGAAATACCAGTAACAGTATGGAAGTGTTTAAAAGAAGACGGATGCATGTGGCTGACTTTATTCTTCAATAAGTTGTTGTATGAAGAGGCGATCCCACAAAAACGGCGTAATATTTCGCTAGTGCCCATTTACAAGAATAAAGGTGATGTGCAGGACTACTACAGCGATAAAGCTCATGTCACATAGTATCAAAGTGTGGGAGAAAGTGATAGAGCAAAGAAGAAGGGAATAGTGGACGCCACTTTTGCACTCCGCCAATAGTGCAAGAAGTACAGACGTGCACACAAGAACTTGCACATGGTGTTCATTGATCTGAAGAAAGCGTAAGATAGTATACTTTGAGATGTGTTGTGGTGCGCCTTGAAAAGGAAAGGTATACCTGGTGTGACTGCCTGTCACGTACTCCTAATTATTAAGCAAATATCTTAGTCCATATTTATTTCAACATCATCACACGGTATCGGGACACTTACAAACACATTAAACTTCCATTTTATGGCTTGACAGCCTGACAAGTTACCTAAAATTAATAAAAAAACGTTCCTTCACTTCTTAGAATTGTAATACAATATTGGGATACTTGCAAACGCATAAATTCTTTATTTAATGGGAAGCGAACTAGGGATAAAAGCCGGCTGACAGGCCAAAACTAATATTTCAACGAATTGTTAAGAAACGATAAAAATATTCGATTTGTAAGTGCATTCCTCAATACTAACGGTACATCTGGTTTCCACGTTTTGGACTTGACCCAAACAAACCTTTAAAATAATTGAAAAAGAGCGATAGACGTTCGTGGTATTTTTAGAGTGTTTGGATATAAAGGAAAGGAAGATAACTCAAGACAGTTGGCTTGAGATGGTGGAAAGGTTCGGACGTTGAGGCTAGTCGTGTTAAGTCAGGGTTGTAGCTGGTTTAAGACCGTAAAGTGCTAGGACGTCCTAGGTTAGGTAAGTGAAATCAGCGTAGTCTTAGTACCAAGATGCACATGTCCCAGTAGACTGTTGTAAGAGAGTGATTAATATAATATATTATAAGTTAAAATATATAAGTGGTAGTAATAAATCTAGTTAAAAGTCAGTATCGAGAAGTGGAAGGAGATAAGCTGTGGCGGAGGCGAAGCTGGTAATGTGTGCAGTATTCTGTAAGTGAGTTGTAGACTAGTCTACTTCAATGAACGCGTGGTAATTGTTAACTTTAATTAACTAATAGCTTATAGTAGCAGTTTGGCGGTAGCGCAGAGATTTTACTGATCATTTATTCCAGCGTGGCGGAGCAGCTTCTTTATATTATCACAAAGTATAATAATATCTCATGTGTTATGTATCCACCTCCTAATCCGTACCTTGGCAAATATCCGTCATTTGAGTTTGGTTATAGAGAGACGGCGAAAGCCTTCCACTACTCGACACTCACCTCATGCTTAGGACACTGTACAATAATACACCTGACTATTGACGATGTGACTTTTATCTGACGAAACACAAATGGAAGACAGAACCGTAATATAATATTTGCATTTCGACTAGAACGAACTATATTGTTCAGTGGTAAAAGCAGCACCGTAATATTCACGCTTTGATTACAGCAAATGATATTGTTCCGTAATATAAGGCCGACTTGTATTTTTAGTACAAATCAACCAAACCCTGCTGATGAATACTGCTCCCTATAAAGGTCTACCTCAGAAACATTGCGTTGAGATTGTTGGCGCACATTTCCGGGAGCGGAGTTAGGCATCAATAAGTACCACAACCTAAAATTGATGCCACGTTCTAAGGAACGCTAGGAACTGTGTCTCGTTAAAACTAAACCCGGCTGTTTGTAGGCCTATTACTGAATTGACCCTATTTAGCGAGACACACAACCACGTAATGGGGAAGAGTAAGGAAATGTGAAATGACGATAGAACTACCACTTCGGCGTCCACCAATAGCAATTGCAATATGTTGGGCTACAGATTGAGTCTACGGTGTTCTTGTGCAAGTTGTGAGTGATCATCGTAAAGGGGTAGTCGTAAGGGTGTTACTAACGTGAGTTCGCGTGTAGATATAAATACTGAAAACGTGTCTTCCTCAATGGCAGTGGCCTCACAACCCACTGCCTTAGGATTGGGAAAGCCATGGAAGTAATGCTTAGGGAGCGTGATCTCTTAGAGTTCGTAGCAGCTTCCTTAGTAAAACTATGCACTTAGGTCTAACAGTACACGTACGCCGAGTAAACGTTGTGAAATGGCTCCATGTTGTGACACGGAACCATTTGCGTTTGCGAAGTGGTATCTAGTACATTAGAATCAAATAAAGTAACGTAAAGAACAAATAAATAATTTCTAAAGCACAAGCGCAATGTTCCATTACCACCTTTTGTACTAGATCATATTTTGCGTCCTCTCGTCTTATTAAAATCACATCTTATCATTGTTTTGTCTTGTATGATTGGATATTATTCATGTCTTAACAGTGAAGAAGAAAACGAGTTGCGCCGACCCCAAGTAGAATGGGACAAGGGCAGGAAGATGATGATGTCTTAACAGTGAGTTCCCAATACTAACTTCACCTTGTATCCCCTCCCTGTTCCCTAGCTTTCAAAGTCGGAACAGGGCAGCCCCTAATTGGGAACTTAGCCCCCTTTATGTTGGTGGAAAGGCGACCAGTCCGGGACAAACATTACAGGTGCCGCGCGATTGGAGGAGCGCGGTCCTTTCCCCCTCAGGGAAACCGACGTTCATACTAAAATTACCAGGATTACCACGATTTTGGAAAAACTAAAATTTTATCAGCCTAGGGTAATTTAGGAACAGTCACACTGGGAAGTATGTAGATTTAATTCGTGCAATGTACAGTCAATCTTGTTCTTACGTCCGGTCAGCTGCTGGTAGCACCGACGAGTTCAGTGTGGCTGAGGGCTTGCATCAAGGGTCGGCTTTGAGTCCTTACCTCTTCTTGTTGATTATGGACGCTCTGACTTCGAACATACAGGAATTGAAAAAATCCTGGTGCATGGTATTTGCCGACGACATTGTCGGTGAAAATGAACCTGATATCCAGAGCAGATGAGAGAAATGGCAACAGTAGCTGAAGAATGTTGACTTGAAAATCAGCAGAAGTAAAATTGAATACATGTTCTGCAATTTTGGCGGTCTCTCCGCCATACAAACCCATTTTTTTTTTTAAATTAGATTGGGGTACACAATTTTTGCAACTTTAGAAGCAAATATCTTATCAACCGTTGACTTATGAAAAAAGAAAAACGAATTTAAGGAACCTCGATATATTTTTCAAGAGCTATCGATTGACACACCCATACGATTATATACGTAGATATGTTTGTTTTTTCAACCCTCGGTTACATCTTTTTTTTTTTCATAAATTCACATCATATTTTTGTGAAGTGCGGTTTATAGAAGGCACCTACTCTCCGAATTTTAACTGTGTGGGCCAACATTCTCGGAGTAAAACGACTGTGACATGCGGACGGACAGACAGACGGACAGGACGAATTTTTATGGGTTCTATTTTTGTCATTTGGCAAAGAAAAATGCCTATAGATAGCCTTACCTGACCGTGTATTGTCATTCAATCTAAACGTGTATGCAAAATTTCAGTTTAATCGGTTGGGGATAACTGTTTTAAAATTCATTTGCAAGATTTGACCCAAACAAACGAACCATGCAACTTAACTATAAGCTTGTAAAAAAAACTCAAGGCTAATGTCGTAGTGTGCAAAACTCAGAAATTCACAGCAAAAACAAAAGCAAATCGATTGTGCGGGGGGGACCTCCCCCTTTTTTTTTCTCTGGCTTCGCCTGGACTTCCCCCTTTGACACCTAGTCGTACTTCGATTATTTGAGATGATGCTAAAGCTGCTCTACCTGCCTATTAACCGACTTCAAATAAAAGGTGGTAATCAATTCGACCTATAAATATATTTATTCCTTTTTCCAGGAACAACCATACAAAGACGTAACTAATAAAAAATAAATTTTTCGAAAAGGTTAAAATTCATGATCACTAGTTTTGTAACATTTTTTTCCTTTATCCTTCATGGGTGTCGTTTACATAGCTTTCGGGGTCACTGATAACAAAAATGATTTCAGAATAAAAATCAAAATGGTCCCGACGAAAATTTTCAGGTTTTCCGTTTTTTTTTGTTTCCATAAGTAATTTTCCAATTCATAATCTATTTCCATCTTTGGTTTTGATTTTGACAGCAAACCCTCGATTACCATAGACGTGACACCCATGACGAAAACGTCAATGGTTTTCGTAGCCACCATCATTGATTTTGATTTCAATTCATCATAAGGAATTTTATTTCCCGCAAGTATCCGTTTGCGATAGTGCCTTTCGCGCATGTGAAAAAAATTATATATTAAATCCATGACCGTTATTTGAAGCTTACTGTTTGAGATAGGCCCTATCTGTTTTCCGGTTATTTATGTCCTTCTCCTTCACTCCTATATGTCTATTTCGCTCGCACACTCCCCACCAGGCAGGCCCGAGCGCAGTCGGGCGGCTCGAAGGCATTCACGAATCATTGGCATCTTGTTTTCCGGCGAGTACGGTTGTCTTCACCTTCACTAAACCGTAAATAAAAGTACCACCTGCGCGTGAGTTAATTTCATATTTAAACGGTGTTACCGTTCGTATTTCAAGTCGATTTGATATTAACGTTCATAATTCAAATTGATTATGTGACTGTTCCTAAATTACCGTAGGCTGGTAAAATTTTCGTTTTTCCTAATTCATGGTAATATTAGTATGAACGTCGGTTTCCCTGAGGGGGAAAGGGATGCGCCCCGCCTTCCGCACGCCCCTGTGAGTTTCGTCCCAGAATGGAGGCCTCCCCACCAACATAAATAAGTGGACTGAATTCCCAATTTGGGGCGTCCCTGTCCCGACTTTGAAAGCTATGGGACAGGGAGGGGATACAAGGTGCAGTTAGTATTGGGAACGAACTCACTGTTAAGACACATACATGAATAATATCAAATCACATAAGACCAAACAATAATAAAATGTGACTCTAATAAGACGAGAGGGCGCAAAATATGATACATTGTACAAAAGGTGGTAATGGGAACGTTGCGCTTGTGCTTTAGAAAATATTTATTTGTTGTGTACGTTACTTTATTTGTTTTCAATGTACTAGATGCCGCTTTGCAAACGCAAACGGTTCCATGTCACAACATGGAGCCATTTTACTACGTTTGCCCGGCCTACGTGTACTGTTAGACCTAGGTGCATAGTCCTACTAAGGACGCTGCTACGAACTCCAACAGGTCACGCTCCCTAAGGACTACTCACATGTCTTTCCCAATCCTAAGGCAGTGGCTTGTGAGGCCACTGCCATTGAGGAAGACACGTTTTCAGTATTTATATTTACACGCGTGTTAACAATACCCTTACGGCAGGTTTACCCCTTTTAAACCCAATTTGCACAAGAACACCGTAGGTTCATTCTGTAGCAGAACATATTGCGATTGTTATTGGTGGACGCCGAAGTGGTAATTCTATCGTCACTTCACATTTCTTTACTCTGCCCCATGTGGAGGTTGCGTGTCTCGCTAAATAGTGTCGATTCAGTAATCGGCGTACCATATGCCAGGGTTTATTTTAACAAGACACAGTCCCTAACGTTCTTTAGAACGTAGCTATCAATTTAGGCTGGAATGCTTGGTGGTGCCTACCCCCGCTCCCGGAAATGTACGCCAACAATCTCATCGCAATGTTTCTGAGCTTGACCTTTATAGGAAGCACTATTCATCAGCAGCGTTTGGTTGTTTTGTACTACAAGTACAAGTCGGGATAACAGTATTATCTGTTTTAATCAAACTATGAATATTACGGTGTTGCCTTCACCATTGAACAATATTATTTGTTCTAATCGTATGCGAATATTACGGTTCGGCCTCCTTTTTGTGATGCGTCATATAAAAGTCTCATCGTCAATAGTCGAGTGTATTATTGTACAGGGTAATGGCGTATACATTGAGGTAAATGTAGAGTAGTGGGAGGCTTTCCCCGTTTCCCTATAACCAAACGCAGATGACGGATATTTGCCAAAGGTACGGAAAGTGGATATATAACACATGAGATAATAGTATACATTGTGATACAATATAGAAGCTACTCCGTCAAGCTGAAATAAACGAATATTAACAGCATTCCTACGCTACCACCAGACTGTTACGTTTAAAATATTATCCAAATCAACCTACCAGAATGATATTATGGAAAGTCCGCAATTATTTACACAAGCATTTATCCTTACACGTTAAAAGATAATTAAAAGTAACACTTACCAAGTAGGTTCTTGAAACGAACTAGAGTGCAACTCACTTATAATTTACTGCACCAATTACCAGTTTCGCCTCTGCCGAAGTCTGCCTTCTCTGCCGTCTCCTTCCACGTCTCCAAGCTGACTCCTCACTTCACTGGTTATGAATATCACGACCGTAATCTATGACTCTCTCAAACTCTACTGCAATATCACGTCCAATATCTCAAGCCATACGACTCTTTACGCGATCTTCAACCAACTGCCACGAGTTTCTCCCTTTCCTTTCAAACACTCTAAAAATACCACACCCGCCTAATGCCCTTTTTTCCATTGTTTTAAAGGTTCACTTCGGTCCAGCCCAAAACGTGGCAACCAGATGTGGCACTAGTATTGAAGACTGCACTTACAAATATGTTTGTAAGTGTCCCGATACCGTGCGATAATGTTGAAATAAATATGGACTAGGATATTCGCTTAATAATTAGGAATACGTGACAGGCAGTCACAATTACGCAAGTATGTAACGTATTTTTAGCGTTATTTTTCTTGGTTTATTTTTGTTTCTAGAAACATTTACCTATTGTCCTTTCTCCTAATCTCAGTATGAAGTGTCATAATCATGCTGTGTCCTAGTTCTGATTTTTTTTGTTTTACAGATACCTTTAAAAAGTGTTTTACTTTTAGGATGGATGATTTAGATAAAATTAGTACATGTGTGAACGCGAGTGTTGAGGAGCCGCGACATGATTTATCGCGGGATCGGGTGCTAAAATTGGCTCAGTCCAGTTCTCGACAATCGGCAGATGCACAAGTTATTCCGAGAGGTGAGTGCATTACGTAATCAAATTGCTTTATCATCATCAGTGCCATGTGGCGGTGCGGAGCCCGCGTTAGTTATAGACAACGGCTTGTTGATTGATGATAGTGTTAGTGGCATCTTGTACAATGATGATAGTGACGCGTGCGCGAGTGAGCCTACTCAGGTTCAACTACCGTTCAATTTCGATATTGAAACAAAACTGAAAGAGCCTGCGGTTCCTAAAGCACCCGATAATTTATTAAAAGCCCTTCAGGATATACAATATTTTAATAAAAGTGAATGGAGTGAGGTCAGGTACTCTGAAGTACAGAAATCATATTGCCATACGCCTGGTTTTATTGACTTAGAAGCTAATGAGGAGATTCGTGCGTATGATCAGTTGCGCCATTTGGCTTATGCTGACAAGGCTTACGCCGCTCTTACATTTTGCGCGCTGGAACAAAGGCAGGCGTTATCATCTACTTTGACAGAACTGCTATCCTGGGCTCATGCGGAACAGGGTTTAAATTTTAATAGCTTGCAGGATAAGATCACGGAGGTTTTTTCTAAAGGTGATTTCCACAGAGCGTCTTCAGATTTGTTGCAGCTTATATGTGGACACAGGGCTGAAGTTATACAAATGCGCGTAGATGGAATTACTAATCACGTTCGTGATCCTTTATTAAGGCAACGCTACGCAAGATCCCACCATCTGACCGCCATTTATTCGAAAGCGAGTCGTTTACCGCTACCCTTGAAAAAATGGGTGGGGTTAAGAAGACATTCATGTCCTTAGTTAAACCTATATACAAGTGGCTCTGCTTCGCAAGCAGGCCAAAGCAAGGCTGCACGCCACCCCCCGCAGGGGTCGGCTCACTATCATGGATCCTCGCAGGGCGCCAGCCATGGATGCTGCACCTCTGTGCCTCATCAACATTATCAATATTGTCCTCACAGGACTGCTATCATGAACGTCCTCAGCGACAGAGCAACCAGAGTGACCGTCGCACGGTGCCTACAAGCAACAACAGAGGTTCATTTTACTCGCGGGGTGGCCGCCAAAGCTACAAGCCTCAGAGTCAGGGCAAATAAATAAATAAATAATAATTTTATTTCAAGTTTCACAGACTCATTAAATTAAATAATTATACACACACAGTCACATTACATAATCAAATATAGAATTAAACACTTATAGAAATTATACTCAAACAATAAATAATTCAAATAAAACAACAAATAGGTACTTCAAGACTTGACCTGCAGTGTTTCCACATTACCTGCGTTCAATGTGTAGCCTACAGCAGTGATTAATATAGGCGCAATCCAAACTTTCCGCGAGCGCGGCCAACATGCTGTTGGAGCTCCCCCGCACTCGCCGAATAAGCGAGGTGCCTCTCTTGCGCATTGTTGCATAAAAACAATCTACGTGCGCCTTCGCAAACATTGTCGAAGCGCTGCAGTAACGGGGGAGACCCAACAACATCCTGAACGCATTGTTGAACAGGACTCGAAGGGCGCTCTACGACCTTCAAAGGAAACCGTAAACGCCCCGGAGTCTCCTCAGACTACAACTCTGGGAACAAAAACCGTAAGTACTGACTCAACAAAACCACCTCTAATATTGCCACATTTGAGGAAAGGGCCCTACATCACACAGGAGTCCGAATCGATGTCGGCACTCATCAGTCAGATGAAAGACCAGGTGTATTAGAAGCAGTGAGACGTTCCCCGAGCTTCCTGTCAACATTGTTTCTTGTGCCAAAGAGCGATGGCTTCGACCGTCCAATATTCAACTTCGAGCTTTAAACGACTTTGTAATCACGGAACCTTTCAGCCTGATAAATGTATTTCGTATACCGGAGTTCCTCCAGCCGGCTTTGCAAAGTAGACCTTTCGCAAGCTTACTTTCATTTACCAATATCTCCGGCACACAAGATTTTTGAGCCTCATTTACCAAGGGAAGCTATTAGAAATAACCTGCTTACTTTTCGGCCTCAGTACAGCACCGAAGGTGTTTGCTTCTCTGAGCAACTGGGTCGCTCAAACATTGCGAGAACAGAATCTGCGCATAATTGTCTACCTAGACGACTTTCTGGTAGTTTACCAGGACAAGGACACTCTGCAAACTCATGTTCATACTCTTCTGAACCGTCTAGAATATCTAGGGTTGCAAGTAAATCTAAAGAAATCCGTTGTATCCCCACAAAAGAGTCTTGTGTATCTGGAAGTTCAGTGGGATCCTTGGGCCAACAAAAAATCTCTGCCGCAAGACAAGGTCAGAAATCTTATCCTCAAGGTCTCTGCAAGGCTGAACTTGGGCAAGGCTTGCCTGCAAGAATTGCAAAACCTAGTGGGCCTTCTAAACTTTGCAAGTTTTGTGGTACCACAGGGCAGACTACATCACCGGTCTCTGCTCAGTTTCCTAAATGCATCTCTAAATATACCAGTCAGGAAGGAGATCCACTTACCAGACGAAGTCCTAGAAGATCTTCAGTTGTGGCTTCACAACTGCCACCAAACATCTGCAATCAACCACCACCAACTCACTTTGTGACCACATACGCCTCCGATCTGGCTTGGGGAGCTCAGGTGCATCATCTACAGTGCAACCTAAAAGTGATGCTGGCAATCTTAAAGGTGCTCGAAACCCACGGTCCTCTACTGTGCGACTTGCTTACAGTGCTCTGTTCCTGTGCGACAATCGAACAGTTGTGGCCCACTTGCGAAACGAGGGCGGCACGAGATCACCACCTCTGGTGGAAGTAACGTACAGAGTGTGTGTGGTCTGCCACCCTGTCCTGTATGGAATATAGATGCCCTGACTTCCTTTCTAAGTTCAAACACTGTAGATAATAAATAATAATAATAACCCCACCGCTGTATCTCTACGTTGACGTCGTGGTGGGGCTTGCGTGCTCTGATGAGCCCTAGGTCTATGCCGGTAGGGTTTACTTTGCCGAGATAGGTCTAGGGTGAGGGGCCAGACTAAAAGAGATACAATCCAAGCCAAGGTCGCACACGCCGAGGGCTGCATGGCTAGGGGAGAGGCTAGTCGCTAGTGTGCCAACTCTGGATAATAGGGGACCTCCAGTTTTATTCACCCTTGCCGCAGTGAACGCAGGGCTCTGCTGTGGTCGACTTTTTAAGTCCCTAGCTACTCGTGGGAACAACATGAATACCAGATCAAAAACAAAAAACATACTTCAGGCAAATCTGCCTCAGATAGATGATGAAACCTCACAATTCTCTTCGTCATCTTCTTCATCACTTTTCCCTTCAATTCCATCATCATCACAATCTTTTCGCGTCACTCCGACACCTTCATCCTCATCAATCAGCATACAGTCAGTGGATGTTGTACAGGAGACAAATTTTGTCGATGATACTGTACCCGCCACTAGAACTGCAACAAGCCGTAGGAAATGGAGCACTGATATGAATAAATTCATCCTACGCACATATCTTCACCTCACTCATATGGAAACCGATAAAAACGCATACTTACCGTCACTACACACTAAGTTTTTAGAAAAATACCCAGATATGCAAGTAGGCCGACAAAGAATAGGTGACCAACGAAGAGCCATAGTTCAAAAGAAATTATTACCACAAGAAACAATAGATCAGATTTATGAGGAAGTCAGAGCAGAATTACAAATAGTCCATACCCAAATACAGCAACACTCCATACAGTCAAAGACACCAATTAACACACAACCCGGTCAGCGGATGAAATGGACGAATGAATATAATGAAGCAGTTATCAGAATATATTATACTATTACACAGCTAGAAACAAATAAAACTGCCTACAGAAAACAGTTACATGAGGGATTTGTTAATAAATATCCAGAACTAGCACATTTAACTGAGCAAAGATTATCAGATCAAGTAAGGGCAATCATAAATAACAAATACATACACACTAACAGATTAAAAGAAATAAAAAACCAAGTAGCTAAGGAATTAAGAAATAACAACGCCAACACACAACATGTAGAACACATAAACTACGACTTACAACAACCTGATGAGAACATTCACTCACTGAGTACTCAATACACAAATATTCAGATTTCTGACACGATCACCAACACCCCCGCAACAAATAATGTTATACTCCTAAATAATAGCCCTGATACTAACATAGTTTCTCAAACACTCCTAAATACAGTCGACGAAAATTTCATAAGCCACATAGATATAGACCTATTTGAGACTACGCAAAATAACTTCGAGGCTGCTCCTGAAAAGAACCTAGAAATCGAAACCACATTTCAACAAGCTCTACAACTTTTTTCTGATACACACCCCACTATTAGACCATACATTCCCAAGCAAAAGACATCTAAAAAGTTCTCCGCCATAGTTACCTATATAAATTCTGTCATTCTCCCAAATAACGTAAATATTGACACTGACTTCATAAAATTGCAAACTACAATTTACTGTGCAGCATGGACGGCAGCTACATGTAACGGAGCTAAAATTTCAGACACACAAAATGAAAGCCGAATGTACGTAAAGAAAAAACCAAAGTGGCAAATCAGGATGGAAAATAAAATTAAAAGTCTAAGAGCAAACATAGGTAGGCTGACACACTTTATTAATGGCAGCAGAAGTCCAAAACTATTAGCAGCAGTAGAAGAAATAAAGAAAAAATATGAGGTACACGCACAATACGAAGACTCAAACACACAATTAGTACACTTTTTAGACACTCTAAAACAAAAATTAAACGCAGCTTCCAGTAGACTCAAAAGATATTTAACATGCACGAACCGTAAAGTGCAAAACACAAAATTTATAAATAATGAAAAAATATTTTATAGGAACCTTGCAACTAATAATAGAGACACTACTAACCAAAGTCTAGAGGCACCTGCATCCGAAACACTACGGGAATTCTGGGCCAACATATGGGAAAACCCAGTAAATCATAATCATCAAGCTGACTGGATCAACGAAGCAGCACCAGAAATCCCAGAAATGGAATTCGAATTCATACCAATAGCAACATTTATAGACGTCATAAAACGCACACACAATTGGAAATCGCCTGGCACTGACAACATCCACAACTACTGGTATAAGAAATTCTCGAGCATACATCCTTTCTTACATAACCATTTAAACACATTTATCCAATCACCACATTTACTTCCATCATACATAACACACGGGGTAACCTATATGATACCTAAGGACATTAACGATACTATAAACCCAGCAAAATATCGACCGATTACTTGTCTGCAAACTATTTATAAAATTTTAACAGCCTGTTTAAGCGAGGTTGTATATGAACATTTAACCAAAAATAACATTTTATCAGAACAACAAAAAGGCTGTCGTAAGAATAGCCAAGGATGCAAAGAGCAATTAACTATAGATGCAGTTACTATGAACAGCGCTGTTAAAAGCAAGACCGATATTCACACAATGTTCATTGATTACCAAAAGGCTTTCGACTCAGTTCCACACAGCTGGTTATTAAACGTCTTGAGTCTATATAAAATTCACCCAACACTGAAACACTTCTTAGAAACTTCCATGCAGAATTGGCAAACCGTTCTTAAAATTAATTCCTCCTCCTCAACTATAGCTACAGAGCCAATCCACATAAAACGTGGAATATTCCAAGGAGATGCTCTAAGTCCACTGTGGTTTTGTATGGCACTCAATCCACTCTCACACCTTCTAGATAAAACAGACGCTGGATACACATTAACAAACAATAACACACATTATACGCTTACGCACCTCATGTACATGGATGATATCAAGTTATATGCAGGTGACAAAAATGCACTTTTCGTATTAGCTGACAAAACTCAACAATTTTCTGATGATATTTGTATGTCATTCGGAGTTGATAAGTGCAAAATTTTGTCAGTTGTAAAAGGAAAAGTACAAAATAATAGTTACACACTTGGGTCAGGTCAAACAATAGAGCCAATGGATGAACAGAGTACATATAAATATCTAGGTTTTAAACAATCTAGACAGATACATCAAAAGATGACTAAACAAGAACTGGTCAATAAATTCTCACACCGTCTAAACCTCATTCTGAAAACCAACCTTAACTCCAAAAATACTATTAAAGCAATCAACACATTTGCAGTCCCCATCCTCACATACTCTTTTGGAATTATACGCTGGTCAAAATCAGATATCAAAAAATTACAACGCACAATTAATACATCACTTACCAAACATAGAAAACACCATCCAAAATCAAGCATACATCGACTGACTCTACCGCGCTAAGAAGGAGGTAGAGGTCTGATAGACATACACAACTTACACAACAAACAGATACTTTCACTCAGAGCTTACTTTCATAACAAATCCGAAAATTCTTCACTACACAAACATATAACGGAACGCGATACGAAACTTACGCCTCTTAACCTACACAATAAGAATACTCAAATTAATGAACAACTCATAAATACGCAAGAAAAAATTGCCGCGTGGTCAGCCAAAGCCCTTCACGGGAGACACCGAGCCTATCTGAGCCAGCCACACGTCGACAAAGCTAAGTCGAACGAATGGCTCAAACGAGGCGAAATGTTTCCCGAGACGGAAGGATTTATGATGGCGATCCAAGACCAAATAATAGCTACTCGTAATTACAGGAAATACATAATTAAAGACCCTCATCAGCCGACTGACTTATGCAGACATTGCAACACCGCCTCTGAGACCATACAACATATTACAGGAGCTTGTAAATCACTTGCACAGACTGACTATAAGCATCGACATGACCAAGTTGCCGCTATTATACACCAACAATTAGCATTTAAATATAAATTCATAAATGAGATGAAACCATATTATAAATATAAACCGGAATTAATACTAGACAATAACCATCAGAAAATCTATTGGGATCGGACGATAATAACAGACAAAACTATACATTTCAATAGACCAGATATAACCGTTCACGACAAAGCCAATAAAACAGTTTACTTAATAGATATAGCTATCCCGAACTCACACAACATTCAAACTACAATATCTGAAAAGCTTAGTAAATATCAAGACCTCGCTATAGAAATAAAAACCCAGTGGGAAGCACAAACCGTCCACATCGTCCCTATAGTGCTCTCTTCTACTGGTATCGTACCAAAATCTCTTATACAAAGCCTTAACACTTTACACATGCCTCCCCACACACTTCAGCTGCTCCAAAAAGCAACAATTCTCAACACCTGTCGCATCACCCGGAAATTCCTTACTTCTTCTACAATATCATCCACATTCACCATTTAAACTCCCCCCTACAAACTTGGCTCTGGCCCGTGGGTAGGGTTTTTGTACTCTCTTACGAGAGAAGAACATAAAATAACTTGAAATAATAATAATAATATCGCTGGACATTACACACAGCGCCATCTAGTGCCACACTAAGCAACGAGGCTTGTGTCGTGGACACTAGATAGTTGATACACTACAAAGATACTTTTTGTTTGTAAATACATACTTATTATACATATAAACATCCATGACTCGGTAACAAATGTCTATGCTTATCACACAAACACTTGCTCCTACCGGGATTCGAACCCGGAACCCTATGAACGTAAGGCAGCCTCACTACCGCTGCGCCATTCGGGTCGTCAAACATAACCCTAGATGAATATAACCCTTTTACCACTTCTCGACATACAGCAACACTCCTCCTCCTGTGCTCAAGCAGACGAGTCCACGATCTGACATTGCTGCTAGTGGACTCAGAGCATTGCATCGATGACGGCTGTAACATTATGTATTTTAAAGCCAGTATTTGGCTCTAAAACCGATAGCGACACTCATAGGCAATCGGGATGGAAGTTACTGCCTAATACGAGTAATAAAATCTGGATCCTGTATTTTGGGTCAGAAAATTAATTGATCTTCTTAAAGATAAAAGAGATTCGGGTAATTGTCCAAACTTATTTATAAATATCAGAGAACAAGCAAAGGCGGCCTCTCGCATTGTGACTGCGGGATGTGTTAAAACTGTACTAACAGAGGCTGGTATACCCGCTACACCTGGAAGTCTACGATCAGCAGTATCTTCAAAAAATTGGTCTGATAACTTACCTCTGGATGAAATTTTGTCCAGAGGAAATTGGAAGTCCAAAGAGACTTTTACACACTTCTACAGACGAGAGATGCTGCCAGCCTCTGCTAGCAACAGCATTACTAGAATGTTCAAACCAGCTGATTACATTTTTATTTTCTGTATTAATCTTCTGGAACACAGATTATACTAATAGAGTGACTGTTGTGATTACAGAATTGTTAATGATTGGTTTTTGTATAAATTCATTTCGTGCACACTCCAAAGCTGTTTAATGTTATAATATATTATCTTCCAAATAATGAATATCTATCGCTTAATCCATAGGAATAGATTATTTTCCTGAAGTCAATCAAACTTACTTCACATTGGCGTCCCCACCACCAGGCGATAACAAACACGTCTCAAACAGTAAGCTTCAAATAACGGTCATGGATTTAATAGAAGCGTTTTTCCTGAAATAAAACGCATATTAAATACTTACCTTATTTGAAGCTTACAATTAATTTCTGCCTGGTATTTTCGACTCAATGATTCGTGGATACCTTCGAGCCCCCGACTGCGCTCGGGCCTACCTGGTGGGGAGTGTGCGAGCGAGATAGACATACAGGAGTGAAGGAGAAGGACATAAATAACCGGAAAACAGATAGGGCCTATCTTAAACAGTAAGCTTCAAATAAGGTCAGTATTTCATATGCGTTTTATTTCAGGAAAAACGCTTCTAATATAGATTAAAACGTAACCCTTCTTTTCTCCGCAGTCGGTTAAAATTATTAAGTAGAGCAACCTGCATGACATTTTACCTCGACCGCTAGGCGGTCACTGAGGAAATACGGCAGACGTTTCTGTATATAAACTGTAATTTTATGGGTGTTTTAGTATACTAATAATTTTCAGTTTAGGTTAATTTTAATGCTTTTTTCAATTTTTTCGTGTCATTCAACGTTGGCTCTTTAATAAAATCGAAGAATAACATAAATCTATTGACTGAAACTATGTATTTTATGAGAGCAAAAACCACGTAATTTGACGATATTATTGTAATCAGATTTTTTTTTTTCTTTAAAGTAATGAGCCAATTTTGAAGACTAGGATATAAAGGTAAAGATTGGCTCGAAAGATTTTGCGATTGCGAGGCTTCTGTTGCATTGGAACGTATACTGAAATACAACTCGGACTCGCGTTAGGCACGAGAGACCTTTTTTCAATGCCTGATTTACGCAACAAGAGCAATTATCAAGCATATAACCAATATTATGTTGCACTAAAAATAATTAAAATTCATTAATAAATTCAATCAAAAATATATTATAAACCTGGGCGAATATTTCGACGGCCTGTCAATCTTGCATTCCGTCTTGCACCGCCTTAACTTCTTCGAGTTTATTAAAAACTATAATCTATTTAAGTTTGACCTAGAACCGACTATAGATATAAGTAAATTGACGAACTAGTCATTGGAATTGGTATCGGCGCGATCATTCGAATGAAGACGCCTGGCCGGTGCGGGGCGGCTCGGTCAGCCAAGCGAGGGTAGCAGGTGCGGGTCGTCGGTGTGGTCGTGGCGAGTGACGTGGAACTTGTGGTCGCGCGCGGGCGCGGCGCGCACGGGCACGGCGGTGCGGCACCAGGCGGCCGCGCCCCAGCCCGCGCCGCACGCCGCACCCCCCCCGCACCACGCGCCCGCGCACACGAACACGCACGCGCACCCTTCCACCGGCGCCGCCTGCCACCTGCCGCCGAACATCACATACTTTAGTGTGACAACCATCACGAGTTCGTGAGCTATAACGACGGAACTCGTATTTTTCTTTTATTCGCCGGTCCTGCTGAAGCTGGTAAACGTTGTTGAAAGTTGTCATCAATTTATTTTATGCCACTGACCGATAACAGCGCAAAGTGGTAGTTTGTTCCTAGCTAACTGTACCTTTGCGTTGTAGTAGTCGCACCCCCCAGCCAGTTCATCACACCCTCTAGACTCGAGGCATTCCATTGCATACTCTATTATTAGCAACTATACTTATGAATTGTACAATAAGATCTTACACGGCCGTGTACTGCAGGTACACGTTGGCGCTCTCTCCGGGAGCTATCCGTAAGAATGGCGGCCAGATCTTGAACTCTTTGCCGCCGATCCATTGTGTTGAGAGATCCAGAGTCTCAGTGCCTGCGACACATATCATTAATTCGTTTGAAATTTCTGCCTTGTTGCTTTACTGACAATTGCTTGTTGCCATGCTAACAACCGAAATTGTTTAATTGCCTGGTCATTCTACGAGATATAAATCAAATCTGTTTTATTAAATTTTCGGAGCCATATTATCAGAAACTGTCAACGAAAATTAAGAACGAGTAATGAATTTTCTTTCAGCCATCTAGCTGATTGTAGTCGTGGTACTCATATTATACAGAGACGGTCAAGATTACGCTGTTTAAATCATTTTGCTCGTCTTTTTATACGTGCAGCTTGTGGACCAGCTGTAGTTTACGCGCATGCAGCAATCTATGTGTCGAGTATAATAACGCACTCAGGATACTGTTGGGGTTTTCATGGCCATGTAAAGCGTCACAGATGTTTGCGAAAAGACATATTGATGGTTTTGCGACCATCATACGTAAAAAAAGCGCTTCTCTGCTCGCTCGTCTTCGTGGCAGTACCAGCGCAGATGTGTATTCGCAGATAGATGGGAGTCTCCAATGCTGCGGCATTGGATGAAACCACACAAATTAAACCATGTTTGACTAACAACACTAGTATTTAAGATCATGGTTACTAACATTATGGGTGTAGCTCGAAATAAATGCTATAATAATAATTGTGACACATTTTTCAAATAGAGTCTTTAAAGTAAATTCTATCGTGCACTGAGCAAACAAATATAGACGCTGTAGTAGTGGCGGAGTGGGACTTACGGCTAGAGTGCGACACGCTGAAGTAGCACTTGCGCGTGTCGCCATCGGCCACCACGCGCAGGTCCAGCTGCGCTGGCGCCGCGCGCACCACCGGGAACTCCAGCTCCAGCCGCAGCGGCAGCGTCTGCGCAGGGCAAGGGAATGTGTACACGATTACTGGATGGCTATAATGAGTATAAAAAAAGTTGAGTTTGAAACTATTTGAGTTTGAAAATATAAAAATGGAATGGCTCCCACCTGCTTCCAACTTTTTTAAATTTAAAATGTGCTTTTCAGTGTTTTTTAAAATTAAGTTTATTAAAAACCAATTGGCGGATTTTTGGCGCCAAAATCAAATGTTCGGCACGCTCTGCAGCCTGAAAGGCTAGGCTAGGCTGTTCTAGCCAGCATTGCTAATTTTTTTGTGCTTTGGATCATGTTAGAACCTTTTTTTTTCATCATACCAGAACCTACCACAACCTTCTAGTTCTAAATTGTAGGTCAAACCTCCCAAGTTTTTCACAAGTTAAAAAAAAAAAAAACAAGTTTTTAATGTTAAAATTTTACTTTGATACCTCCATGACGAGGAAAGGATGGAAGAAGCCATCCTGGGCCGACCCTTAATAAATTGGGTTAAGGGCAGGAGAATGATTACGGTTAATTCAATATGGGGAATGTAAAAAGTAAAAGGATGAATTACTGCAAGTATGTTGTCGTCGTCGTAGATGTGCAGCGGCGTGGTAGCGACGGTGCGCGGCGCGTACGGCGGCGGCTGGCAGTACGCGCCCCCCTCCTCCCCCACCCCAGGCGCCGCGCCGCCCGGCCACACCCGCGCCGTACTCACGCACACCTCCACACACATCTGCAACAACAGCGTGAGACGCGTGAGACGCGTCGAGTGCGCCGCTAGTACACTAGTGCTGACACATATAGACTATTCATTGTGTTTTGAGTTCCAAAAACGTTAATTTCGAGTAGCATCGTAGACAAAGAGCAACGGTAACTTCAGTAGTTTATTGTTACAAGAATATTCTAGATTACGCTCGAGTCTAGAATGTTCCATCATGGAACTTTCTAGAGATTCGAGAATAATCCTAAGATGTTCCATTATGGAACTTTGAAGAAGGTTCCAGGAAGTTGTGGAACTTTCTTGATGGCTGGGTCAGCATGTAAATACCCGTCGTGTTTGCGGGTGAATTGAAGTGAAGTACAAGTCCGATATCTAAGCGAATAGTGATCAGTGGTGGATTTGTGATTGAGTTATAAGTGTTTTGTGTTAAATAGAGATATTTGGTGTGAAATTGGTAGTGTTTACATTTATCCCATATCCAGCTCGTAACATTATTTTGTTCGTATCGACTTCATGGGATACATCATTTACATTGTACGCTAACAAAGAAGTGCCTGCTATGTCATTAAAATTATACACAGAGGGGGTGTAAATAGTGACGTCAAATAAAAAAAATTACTTTTAATGCCCTTCCGTATCCGAAAATACACTTAACTATGTTCCGCGACCCTTGGTAGTTTTGGAGTTAGAATTTCTTGAAAATTTTATAGGAACCGCTTTAAAAAAAATCTATCCCTTCTTTTACCCGACTGACGAGTGTTATGTGTTTTATCAGCCCCCATATGTATGTTTGTTCCTTTGTGGCATATATGGGGTATTTTCGGATACCTCTGGGCATAAGGAATTATTATTTTATGACGTCGCTATTGGGACCGACCAGTATAAGAGTGAAGGAGAGCGTCACCTCGGTGGAGCTCTGCGGCTCGAGGCGCAGCGGCACGCTCGGCAGGCGCGCGGCCAGGCGCGAGTCGCAGCCGCATTCGGGGGCCCCCGCCCCACCCTCGCCCCCCTTCCCCGCGTGCTCCTGCACCACGCTCCACGGCGCCGTGGTCTCCACGCCCAGCTCCATCACACCGCTGCCCACGTTCAGCACTTGGAATCGCTTGCGCACCCTACAGTATACAGCACATCTGCAGTCACTATTACTCTTCACGTCCGGTATTGAACACAATGTACTACAGTTACCAGCCAGTGTTCGAGTTGGTATGTGCCATATCACATGCAATTGTTTATTGCACACAGTATGCCAAGTATAGTGCTGTTCAAACTTTATGGCGGCTCGGAAGTTAGCTGCGAGTGACGGTTAGTGCAAGTATAACGGTTCAAACTTTTTTGCGGGTCGAAACATCTAACGTAAAGCTGCGCAGAATACAATTTTAGGTATCATCGGGGTGTAGAGTACGCATCGTCTTGACTGTATAATGCGCAGACCGTCACTCGCAGCTAACTTCCGAGCCACCATAAAGTTTGAACAGAAGTGTAGGTTGTACCTGTTTGAGTGTCTAGAAGGTACATAATATTTATTAAAGATGTTCCGACTAGTCGGGAAAGCCGACTACACAGCCATAATTTTCGTTGACGAATAGTCGGCGACAAGACGTCAATTAAATAATCTTGTTATGGAGAGTCTTCCTTTGGTATTGCATAATTGACCACTAATCAAGGAAATTAATATAAAGTAAAATATAAATTTATATGACCGAACACTTTACGGGAATTTGCGATAGATCAACTACATTAGTTTAGCTTATAAATATAATATATAAATCTTTTTACCACTTTAATTTCATGAAAATCTCTTTAGTTTCAGTCAGTGTCTGAAGAAATTCACCTGAGCACATCCCGTGGGGGTAGGTGCAGCGCGCACAAGCGCACGCGCAGCTCGCGCGCGGACAGCTGCAGGCGCGGGGCGCGGGGCGCCTGCCGCAGCCGCACCGCCGCCGCCGGCGGCTCGCCACGTGCCCAGTGGGTCCTGCACACACAGACACACACACGCCTTGTCAGCAAGCGAGGCTCCCCTCCCGTAGCGTAATAGTGGCGCACTTACCCCTGGTTCTCCATGGGCAGCAGGCGCAGCAGCAGGTCGATGTCGGGCACGACCATGTTCGCGTGCGCCGGCACCACCAGCGCCACGCGCCACTCCGCCACCTCGCCCGCGCCGACCGTCGCCACCTCCGGTGACACCTGCCACACACGCACTCGCACTCGCACATAATATATTAATGTTACAATCTCTGTTCAATCATGTTGAACCAATGTAGGAGAACTATATTATAAGACTTTCTTTAATGGCCTTCAACGGCTCACGCTGGACTAAGGAATTCCCCTTATCTTTAATCATAACTTAATCAGCTTCTACGAAATGTACCCCATAATGTTTAAAATAAAATCATCATCATAATCCACTGCTGTCCACGACAAGTCCTATGCCTCTAGCATCCAGCAAATATTCACGCACAAAATCAAATACCCCAACGTAAGACAAGAATGTTTGTCTGAGCGTATAGAAAGCGAAGTCGTACGGTATAGACGCTGTCGTTCTGCGGGCCAAGGTCGGGCGCCAGGTAGATCTCAAAGCCCGTTTCCACCTCCTCCACGATGGAGCCCGACAGCGACTCCTCGCCCGCCAGCTCCGCTACACAACACACGTGCACATGAAAAGAACACTCAACTTAGCTCAAAGCCAGAGCTTGCGTTAAACTAACACGCGACTCTTGCGCGCTACATTACACGTGTCATCTAGTCACAGTAGGATATTATTGGGCATTCTACCCCACCTTCCGTTCCATCGGCTCACTCCGTTCGCCTCGTCACTCTCGGTGGAGTAGAATGCCCAATAATATAAATGAAATCCTACATAGCGCAGTAAAATACTGGTTCGGCGCCTATTCCGCCCAGTGGATTAAACAGTGTAATAAAATACTGATGACTTACCTCGATCAAGTACCGCAGATTCTCGAATTGAGCACTAAACCACTACTTTAGTTGACAAGTTTTATAACACCAAGTTTCACACATAACCACTACCTTAGCTGACTGTTTTTATAACAACAAGTTTCACACATATTTCGTTTACTAATGGAACTATACGAACATAGTAAGCTATAATCCAGGACAGATTGTCTCATGTCTCTTCACAGAGCAAGAAATAGCATGCACCTATAGGCACACGCACATTCTATTTCTGTGACCCCAGATTGGGCACCAAGGACATCTGAATTATAGGATACTGTAAACATTAAACTAAAATTTGGGACAGATTGTCTCATGTCTCTTCACAGAGCAAGAAATAGCATGCACCTACAGGCACACACACATTCTATTTCTATGGTCCCAGATTGGACACCAAGGACATCCAAATTTTAATTTAATTAACTCATACAGTTGGCACTAGCTTACATGTTAACAAATAAGGGAGCTCGCTGCTTGAACCATTAGCCTAAAATTCAGGACAGATCGTCTCATGTCTCTTCACAGAACAAGAAATAACATGCACCTACAGGCACAAGCACATTCTATTTCTGTGACCCAGATTGGGCACCAAGGACATCTGAATTATAGGATACTGTAAACATTAAACTAAAATTCAGGACAGATTGTCTCATGTCTCTTCACAGAGCAAGAAATAGCATGCACCTACATGTACACACACATTCTATTTCTATGGTCCCAGATTGGACACCAAGGACATCCAAATTTTAATTTAATTAATTCATACAGCTAACACTACCTTACACGTTAACAAACTACTACTGGTTGCTTTGCTGGTCTGTTAATCTGCGTTGTGCTTTATTAAGATGCTTTCGCACTCGTACAATTGCCTTCGAAACGGTTCGTGTGCCGTCCCGTGGTCATCTATTGTGTCATACTCTTTGTAAAACGCCTGACAACGGCGCCGGAGCGCCGATCGTGTTAAGCTTTCACAGTAGGAGTAAGTGATTCTTAAGAATCTCAAAGTTTGCAAAATTGCGTGTTGTAAATTTGCAGTGTTCGAACTTTGTTACACGAGGTGTATGTATGAGTCATTTCTATGTATTCAACAATTACACTGTAAGATGATCGCTGTGCATGTTGCAGTCATTGATTAAAATTGATCTTTATAGGATTTCCTAATCAATGCAATTAATTTAAATAGAGGATGATCCTAGGAACATCATCATAAAGTTTCGTAACAAATTGTTTGAAAGATGAATCTTAATATCAGTACCTACTGAACCTTTGCATGAAATGTTTATAAAAAAATCGTTTTAGACGTTAGATGATATTACTTATATTGATGTTAAGTTTTACTGCAGCATATTAGTGAACTAACTTTTTGACGCGAGTTCGTTTACATAGATTATTATGCACAAAAAAATTTTTCAGGATATTTTTCTTTCAGCACGTCTTACCTTGCATCTTTGAAAAAAAATCATTTTTTTAATTCACATGTGTGATGTCATGCGGAGTTTTACATCAAGGTTTAAACAAACATACATACTTTATTATAATACGTAATGTATTAATCATAAGTGTCATGTATCGTCGTCACCTTTGTCGGCGAGGGTAAAAAGCTGGTTTTTTATTTCATTTCTCACGATAAAATTGCAATTTGACGGAAACAATTTTCAATCACTACGATTTAATTAGACCTAAGTAACATAAATTAATCATACAACTGTGACAACATGTAGTTAAGGTTTAATTTTGTAATGGGATAAATATTGCTGAAATGGTATTTTTTATGAATAAAATCAATCAATTTTGATCACAATATTACATTCCCTTCAGTATCTTCCAGTGATAAACACCGGTTACCTTCGCTATATAATTAGTTACGTTATACTCGTACAACCTTCAACTTTAAAAAATGTAAGTAAGTACTACTAACTTTACTGAATTTGCTAATGTATTTATTTAATCACTACCCAGCTACGGACCTGGTTTCTGCCTGCCGGCTGTTGTATCGGAAGTCTTCATCAAGTCATAGTTATAAGGTAAAAAATTAATCTTTATTTGCTCCATTTCAGGTCTGACTCCGATTCAGAATTCCAGACACGGTCTGCAGCTGTAGCCGAGGTTGCGAAGGTGCAACCAAAAAAGAAGGTGTCGAAGCGCAAAGCTCTCGAGAGCACCACGCCGTCAGAATCGAAATCAAGGTAATTTTGTGTAACTGCTTTTAACTTTAGGTGTTTGTTGTGTATGTTAAGTCAATTTCGAACTGTAACGCAGAGAGCGCTGAAATCAATTTCCAATTATTATTCCTTGCAGGAATGTTTACAGTTAATTCATGAGGTATTTTTATTGGAATTAATATAACATAACATCATGCTTTCTATCCGCGTAGGGTTCGACAGAGGAGTATATAATACACCCTCAATTCGCCACTTAAAAAATAAATGTAATGTAATGTGTTGTGTAAATTATTATAAATAAGAATTATGTTAAATTGTTTACAGTAAACGACGCACTTCGAGCTCGGACCTTTTTGGCTTGGTGGACTACATTCCGTCATCGACCTCAATTGGAGACTTCGGTTCGAGCCTCTGCAGCCGTGTCGCCAACGGCAAAGTGCGACGAACGGCGAACTTAACCGGGGACTTCTATGTGGAGGTAAAAGTCTACAACAAGACCGAAGTTGCTTCCACCCCTAAAGAGGATAGGTGGAAGAAAGCCTCGGTGGTTCTAAAAGTGCAGCTAAACCGTAACACGCCGCAGTGGGACGGACTCCAAGTTTTTATGAGACGGACTCATGAATTATTTGATGATTCTGAGCCCGTCTTTTATAGTGACAATATAAACATAAAATAAATATTTAAGTTATTGGGCACCAGGTATATTCTATTATATCCAGGTATTTTTTGTTGTACATCATAATCTTAATAATAATATATTGCAACATCTAATAGTAAGTTTAGAACTATTTTAATCTAAAATGCCTTTCTGTACTGTTTGTAACACATCTGTTGAGCGCAGTCACTGGACAGGTCACCTACGTAGTACTAATCATAAAAACAAAACAGTTTCACATTTTTGCGATGGTGTTGAAATAATACATTCTGCATTTCGTAATCGTATAGCTTCTTATAGAATTGTCGATCCGTCTGAGAATTGTTCTCTAGAGCCTTTTCTTAATAATATTTGGAGCAAAATTAAAACGTTAATTGACATGTCTCTTAAAAAACATACTTGTATAAAAGTTAATTTCGAATATTTTGCGTTGTTTTTAATGTTTAAAAATGATTCTCAGGAGATGAAATCATTTGCCACAAAAAACGTTACTATACATCAGAATTATGAATTTGATTCATTATCGTCTCAAGTAAAAAACATTTTAACAAAAAAGATAGAAGAATTTCAGGACCGAGACAGTGGGTGGACGTTCTTGAGCAGTTCTCATTTGGAAGTCAATGTTAACAAATATCAACCCTTACGCGGTTCGGGCTTTATCGAATTGCCTTCTGCAATAAAATCGAAAAAAGCATGTGTTAATATCCACAATAATGACGAGTATTGTTTTTTATGGTCTGTTGTTGCTGCTTTATATCCAGCTAAGAGTCACCCTGAAAGAGTATCTTCTTACCCTGATTTTCGTAACGTGTTAAATGTAAAGGACATGTCATTTCCAGTGAATTTCTCAGATATTGCGCGGTTCGAAGTGAATAACCCCGAAATTTGCATTTACATTTATGGTTTAAAAAATGATACTGTCATAGGACCGCTTTACAAACCAAAAGCCTTGAACGGAAAAGTGATTCATTTACTTTATTTAGAAAGAGATGATTTGTCACATTACTGTCTCATTAAAGACTTGCCGCGACTTGTTAAAAATCAAATAACAAAACACCACAGTAAACTGTACTTTTGTGACGTTTGTTTAATGTTTTTTAATTCATGCGATAATCTTAGTTCGCATAGTTGTGGCGGGGTCGCCACTGAACTACCTCCAAGGGGTTCTTGCATACAGTTTAAAAATTATAATAGAAAGCAAATTGTACCATTTGTTATATACGCAGATTTTGAAACAATGCTAGAACGGTATGAATCTTGTGACCCTGACCCCACTAAGGCGAGTACTGTAACGCGACAGCGACATGTGCCTGTAGCTTTCGCTTATCATATCACGTGTACGCTAGACGAAAGTCACAATCGTTACGTTTCTTATCGCGGCTTGGATTGTGTATCAAATTTTGTGAAGTCTATCTACAAAGATTCAAAAAAAATTTACGATATTTTAAAAAATAACGCTCCTATGATTTACTCAAATGATAATGCTCACGACTTTGAAAACGCGATGACATGTCATATTTGTGAACAGTTCTTGTTCGGCGATAGGGTTCGCGATCATTGTCACTTGACTGGTAAATATCGTGGCGCAGCTCATAGTTATTGTAACTTACAATACAAACTACCAACATTTTTGCCAGTATTTTTTCATAATTTGTCCGGATACGATTGTCATCTTTTTATAAAAGAATTAGGTGAAGCTCCTGGATCTATTAAAGTGATACCTAAAACAAAAGAAAACTATATTTCATTCACTAAGTTTATTCCGATTTCTACCGGGGAAAGCATCCAGGTACGGTTTGTAGATTCTTTCAAGTTTTTAGGAACTAGCTTAGAAAAGTTGGTTAGTACAATGAAAAAACAAGACTTTAAACAATTAAAATCTTATTTTCCTAATAAAAAACAATTTAACCTACTGACGCGCAAGGGAGTGTATCCATATGACTATATGTCTCAATGGGAACGTTATGAAGATATGTGTTTACCCTCTAAAAAATATTTTTTTAACTCCATAACTAATGAAACAATAAACGACGAAGACTATGAACACGCTCGATCTGTTTGGTCAGTATTTAATATTCAAAACATGGGTATGTACACAGATTTATATCTCAAAACAGATGTTCTGTTGCTAACAGATGTATTTGAAAATTTTCGAAAAACTTGTAAACTACATTACAATCTCGATCCCGCGTTCTATCTTACAGCACCAAGTCTATCTTTTGATGCAATGCTTTTAAAAACAGGAGTTCGATTAGAATTGATTAGTGATGTTGAAATTTTTAGAATGATACAAAAAGGTATTCGAGGAGGTGTTTGTATGTGTTCCAAAAGACATGTCAAAGCCAATCATAAATATTTAGATACTTACGATCCAACCCTTCCAAATTCATTTATAATTTATTTAGACTGTAACAATTTATACGGTTATAGCATGTGTCAATCCCTACCCTATTCCGATTTTAGATTTATAAATAGACAAGAAATTGATTTTTTACAATTGAACTTAGCAGACATCAGTGATACTGCGGAAAACGGTTACATTCTTGAAGTTGATTTAATATATCCGGAGAAATTGCACATGGAACACAATGACTTTCCCTTTTGTCCAGAAAAATGCTTGCCACCTGGTGGTAAGAATAAAAAGCTAATACCAAATTTGTATGATAAATATCACTATGTTATTCATTACGTACATTTAAAAAAATGTTTACAGCACGGTTTAGTATTGAGAAGGATCCATCGCGCTATTATATTTAAGCAAAGTTGTTTTTTAAAGCAATATATTGATATTAACACCCAGTTACGTCAAAAAGCAGAGTCAACTTTTGAACAAGATTTTTTCAAATTGTTGAACAATAGTATTTTTGGAAAGACCCTGGAAAATAATGAACATCGAATAGACGTTAAGTTAGTAAACAAGTGGTGTGACTCGAACAATAAAACGAAAAAGACTGCTTGTGCTGAAAAACTGATAGCCAGTCCATATTTTCATAGCACCTCTGTATTTTCTGATGATTTAGTGGCAATCCAAATGAAACCTGTACGTATTATACTTGATAAACCAATTTACATAGGGTTTGCAGTATTAGAATTATCTAAGACTCACATGTACGACTTTCACTACTCTATCATAAAACCTTTTTATGGTAACCGAATTGAATTGTGCTATACTGACACAGATAGTCTAGTATATGATGTACAGAGTAATGATGTTTACAAAGACTTTAAGCTCCATTTTCTAAAATATTTGGATACCAGCAATTATGACTGTAACAATGACTATAACTTACCAATTATTAATAAGAAGGTTCCAGGACTGTTTAAGGATGAAATGGGTGGCAACATTATCAAAGAATTCGTAGGATTGCGCTCAAAGCTTTATTGTATTAAAACGTTAAACAAAACAATTAAAAAGGCAAAAGGTACAAAAAAATGTATTACTAAAAATTTAAATATGTTAGATTATAAAAATGTTTTGTACAATTCCAATGTAATTCGCAAAAAAAATGTATTGTTCAGATCAATAAAACATGAAATATACACTCAGGATGTAAATAAAATAGCACTTTCAAACAATGATGATAAACGATTGTTATCGTTTGATAAAGTTTCTACTTTAGCCTGGGGTAACGCAACCATATTTATGTAATGCGTTACCATTATTTTTAAATGTAAGTAATTACAGTAGATACATTTTTTACAATGTATTTTAGATAACGTCCTAAATGTAAAGACGAAATATTATGTAAGTACCTACTAATGACTATTACCTAAAGCAGGCTCCAGATACAAGTAATGTGTAATGTAATTGTAAAACATATATTTTCTTGGTGCCAAATAGATTTAAAAATAGATATTATTATCTTTTTACTTGTAGCAAATAATGTTAGAACTTATTTAGTAGTTAATTAATTTTAAGAATGTTTACGCGACATTTCGTAAAAAATACTAAAATATTTACTAACTTTTTATATCGTATCCTACTTAGACGTATCATGTTTATTAAATCATGTTTATTATTCATTTCCAAAACTTCGGACTTTAAAAATTGTATGAAATGTCGTGCCGCATGAACATGATGTTTTCTTTTATTTGTAATAAATAAATAGTATTTTAAGATCACAATTATATCTGTTTCATTTCCATTCCTGATTGATGACAAAGTCACGGTGCATCAATACAATCATGTTTTGATCCAGGCTGATATTTGCTAATTTTTTCAGAATATTGTAATTATTTATATTAAATTAAATAATGACGAAAAAATAAAACATGAAAACAAAATCCAGACCGGAACAAATACTTATTGTATGTTCCGTGCGGGAATCGAACCCGCGACACTAATTTGGCGCAATTAGTCGCAGCTAGCAACACGCTTATAACCTAATACTTACCATTGTGATGCATCAAGACGAGTTCATAACCAATGCGCCAAACGTGTCGTCGAAAATGTGATAAAATATTGGATTGCTTTGAAGAAGCACGCGCGGTGCAGAATTTGACACCGAACAGGTGCTCGGGCGCAAGCTTGAACATGTTGAAACATGAAATTGAATCACAGCATAATGCTTTATGGAGTCTAATTGCATATTATTGAGTAACATCCATCATTAGACAGTCAGCCGGAGCGGTCATATCACATCGAGTAAAAACGAAACGAAATTGTAAGTATTGTACAAGTACCCATCTACTTATAAGATTATTTCATCATGTTTTTTTATGTAATTTAGTTAATTATTATTTTGTTTGTTTCAGATCGTTGACAATGTGTGATTCTCCAGATATTATCGACTTCTCACAATACGCTCAAGGTTATCCGACTCCGAGTTTAAGTTGGCATATCCCTGAACAACAAAGACCTGTCAACAAGGAGCCTAGAGCAAGACAAGACTACGAACCTGCCAGCAAGAAGCCTAGAACAAGACGGGAGTGTCTAAAACAGAAGCCATATCTGCATACAAGTCAATCATTCCTGATAAACAATGAGAAGAAAAAAGGTTTACGACTGATCCAGGTACAAGTGTTGGATATCAGTGAACAACAAGAACCTGCAAGTGATAATCAGGACATGGTAATGTTAAGTGTGCAGTATGTAGTGACTGAATCAGTGGATCATGTTATGGATGAGACGCAATCGTTAATTAATAAAATATCAAAAAAACTTTGTGGAGATAGATGTTATTATTAACTGGTGTCATTATTTTGTACGTACCTACTTTATAAGTTGTTGTGTAAAATTTGCAGTAATAAGTAATAATAAATTATGTAAGTAATCTACTAGTTATTTGGGTATATTAATATTAGGAATGTATACCATTTATTTGCTTTCTTATTCTTTAGTGTTTTGAATGTATAAAATGTTAAATATGAAATAATTATATATGTTTTACTGCAATTAACTCTTTGTATTTTATCTTGTACTTATTATTTTTGGGTAGGTAGTTATAATTAGATTGTAATAATTGCAAATAATGTAAAAAAGTAAATAAAAATATATTCTTTCATAATTTAATTTACGTTTTTTTATTACTTATTAATACTCGAACTCTAAATTAGCTCTAGTGTGATGTATAATTGTAGGTTATTTGCTTTCAGTATTTTTATAATTAAATTTAAATTTTACATGTTATAATTATATCATGTTACTGCAGCTAATTTAAAGTTTGTTATGTAGGTTACCCTGATTATACTAAATAAAACACTCATAAGTAGATAGACATTTTTTATTAACTGTTCAACACAATAATAATTAAAATAAATTAAATACAGACATGTTATTATCAAAATACCATTTCCTTATACAGATAGCATTATTCAACGCACAATTCATTTTATGATTCACACAATTAAAATCAATTTTATTTTTACAAAACCTTCTTTTTAATTCTGAAAAATTAGGGCATCCCTTCTCACCTATGTCGATAACTTCACAGTTTGCACATAACTCTTTAATCCATTTAATCTTTTCCAAACCCTTTGTGATAATTTTTTTATTTTCTAAGAATGGTAAAATTACACGTTGAAACTCTTTGTAGTCTATGTAACCCTCGCTCCAGTAAATTCCTCGATTTCTTTCTAACCACCTCACCTGCTTTTTTTCTTCTTGTGTTAGGTAATGGAATGAATATGGTGGTTTTACCAAGAACGTCTGTGTATGATCCTGACTCGCAATGGCCAATTCTTTGACAATAAAATTATTTATAGAATCTTTAAATCCTTGGAGTTCCACTATAATGGTATCCGCCTTCATGATATCTTCTTGACAATGCTGCTTAAGGGTTTGTATTCAACAATGCAATCGTTCAGAATGAGACAGTATGCTGAAGTTTTATCTGGTATCTCTGAATCACTCTCAATTTCTACTCTCACATCCACAACCGGACCTGTCTTTAGATTATCCGCTTGTCTAGAACAATCAATGACAAACAGCGGTGCTAAATCTCTAAACTGTTTTTCGCTTAATATGGGCTCCGGACGACGTCCATAATACGACTGTTGGAATCTGGTGTATTGCTCGTATAATAAAGCGATTCTGTTATTAGCAAAACTCACATTTAGGTTTTCCTACGGAAAATAAGTTGAATTGAGGTACACTCTAACGTTTCGAACATGACAGTGATCGAATTGAGACATGTCTGAACTTGCATTGCTTTTCCTATTTGACTGTAGCCCGATAATAACGTATCTTGGTTTTTCTATTTGAGATGAAGTTTTGATAGACCAAGTATGTTTTGTAGTTTTAGGCAAAGCTGGATATTCGTACAGATCCCAATTTCTATATATCATTTGAAGTGGGCGATCTTTTTCTAATACTTTTAACAAACCAATTTTTTCTTTGTCTGATACTTTAACATGCGGTACGCGCCATATGATTTTATTAATCTGAACATCATCCACTACTTCGCCAGTATTCAGTTTTACAGCGTTCAAATTAGTATTACTTCGTAACAATATCAGTTCATGTCTACTATTTATCACGACTTTTTTAAAATCTTCAGCAAAACCGAGGAGGTTACAAAGTGGTATTGAAGCAGAAAATCTTCCTCCATCAATATTTTTTATACCATCAATATTCCAACCCCAAGCATTAGACATTTTTGATTCACTTTCGTTCATTGAAATTAGTGATTTCATGGTTGTTGTTATACCTGCATTTTTTATTTTGTCAATCTCCACTCCATTTAGCTCATACCTAATGTCTTGGAACAAGTAGAGTAGAGCATTGTTCGTGAAATTGACACTAGTAGCTTTGTCCTTCGTATCTTTTTTGGTAACGTTAACAGTTCCTTCCAAATATAGGGTGCTAGCTGATGGTAATATGTACAAGTCCTGTTGGTTGATAGATATGCGGATTTCATCGTTCCTGTTAAAACTCGTTACATAGGGTTTGTAGGAATGAAATTCGATTCCTTCTATAGTAGTATCGCAAGTAGGAGCGGATAAAACGTCTAAGATATTCATTTTAGCAATCCAATTGCTCTAAGGAATGCTTTATTGTCTTTAGTTAATTTTATTTTCTTCTTAGATAGAGGTCTTATTTGATAGGTAGCTCGAGCAGAACTGATATTCTTAACTTGTTGAGACACATTTTTATTGTAATCAATCATTTTTTTCTTCTAAGATGCAGATACACCTGCACTTCTTCACCACGTAAATTGATTAATCGTTTGTTTATATCTAACAACCTGATATGTATGCAGCTTATGTTGTTTTGATTGATTGGAAAGTATATTGCGTTCTTCGGGATTTCTATGATCCTGTATCCAGGTGGCACATTAAGTGCAAATTCGTGAATAATATGACTGGGTTCACCGTTTACATAGGAACCGCTTACAATATCACATTCAATCCTGACTACGGTCGTAGGTAGAATGTTGACTGGAGACTGTGACACATGCCATTTATTTGCTTTCAAGATTTGTTTATTAAATCCTAATAGTCTTCTAAAAGAGTCTTCTTTGATAAAATTAATGTCTTTTGTACAAAATATTGTAGTTTTTAATGTATTATTATTGCACCGTAGTTTGATAGCTGCATCTTTTATTTCGGATTTTAAATAATCGCTGACATCTTGTAATTCATAAGTGCCTTCCGGTATTTCAATAACTTCATTAATGCCATAATAGAACTTATTATTACTTTTATCAATGTTTGGAATAGAATTAAATGTTGAAAAGTGCAATAATGCACACTCATATTCTCCATCTAGTTGCAACGTATTAGGATAGTATGTAGTTAACACTGACGAGTCTCCAGTTATCGACAAAGTGAGTGACATCTTGCAAATGATTGAAATGAAAGAAAAGTATATATTTTATATTACATTTTTATTCCAAAAACTCCACAAATAATTTAAACATAAATGACCACAATTGACTGCGTTAAATTTTTGATATCTTGTGTAGTTATAAAACACATTACAATTTTTGAAATATTGCATCAATTCCATGGGAGGTTTTAAATTTCCATAGCTATCAAAGTATTCACAGTGATTGTATACTTTAGCATAAGCTACCCAATGCGTTCCTTCGTTCTTAGAATTGTCTAAGTTAACGATACCACATTCAATGCGTTTCGGCTTCCGAGGTAGTTGATCCTTCATGTAGATCCCACGAAAATATGGGATGTCTCTTGAATAATTTCGGATGTCTACATTAGTTAGAGGTCGATTGGGTAGCATATTTTTCAGTTTTTTGAAGATGTTATAAACAATCCTTTACCACTTTTATACGGCTTAATGTATAAACCCTTGCCCAACACTAAAGCCTCCATAGCTTTATTATGTCGTTCTGTTTCTTGTAAATTTTGTTTGTTTGCTTTGTAATCATTGACGGTTTTTGCAATGCCAGCTGCACCCCCAGCTAAAGTTCCTAAAGCAGATAAACCAGCAAAAATTGGAATTAAAGGCAAAACTCCCCCAGTCTTTGGTATGGGTATTACTCGGGGTACTCGAATTCGATGATGAATGTTTGGAAATAACTTTTTTGCGGCTAAGTAAGCTGCTTTTATTAAAGTCTTACTATCTTTGCATTTGAGTTTCTTAATTTTCGATTTTATTTTTGAAACTAAGCTTTTAAATGATTTAATGCCGGATCCAGACTTTAATTTCGCTTTCATAACTTTGTTAACTAGCCAAGAGCTTAGTTTTTCACCTTTCCCTGCATCTTTTGATTTAAGTCTTTGTTTAGCCATGTTGAGTAGTTCTAAATCGGCTTTGTGACGATTTGATAAGTCTGTATGGTTTGTATACGCAATATCGTGTTGCATGCAAGCTTCGTCTAGCTTATTTACACCTCGGTCACCTCGCGCTAAGCGTTTGTGAAGTTTGGTTCCTGGTCCGCAATAATTGTATCCTGGCAAATGAACTTCGAATGGTAGATTATTAATTATGCCGTTAACTAGTCCACCCCCTTGCATTATTCAAATTATAATGATCGGATTTCAAATGAAAAATGGTTATATAATATCTTAGTCCATTATTGCAGCTTTTTCAATCCAACTGTTTTCTGCACTGTTCAGACCTAACCATTTAACATACAATTTATTTCCTTTCTTTTTCAAAACCTTTTCTATCAAATATACATCAGGATAAATAGATCTTTGCAGTTCTTGTTCGTAAAAAGCTCCTAATATGTCTTGCTTTCGTCGATCTTCTATGTGATATGTTACTGGTAAGGTTTTATTTACCTTTTTTATAATAAATAATTCAGTCGACCAATTAGGAGTATAACCTTTCTCAAAATTATGTTTGTATTTACTTATACGGACACAATCACCAACTTTGAATTTAGGCTTCCACGGAACTAAATCATGTTTGTTTATTTTTTTAATATTTTCTTTGATTACTTGTTCATTACTTTTATTTACATCTACTGGTTTAAATTGAATAGTGCGATGTTTTGTGTTGTTATATCTCTTCAATGTATCTTCCAATGGTAGATCTAACCATTTATAGTTTCCATTGAGACTAAAATATTTATATAATTTATTTTTTACAGTTCTAATCAGTCTCTCTACAATTGATGCTTTTTTAGTAGAAAACGATGAGTAATGGTTAATGTTATGCTTTTTCATAAGCGTTTGAAAAGTGATGTTATAAAATTCGGTCCCCATGTCAGTTTGCAAGTTAACCGGATTATTACGACTGCTAAGCAGTATATGTTCGAATGCACGAGTAACATCAAATTTATTTTTTGATTTTAACGGTTCAGCCCAGGCATACTTTGAGAAGCAGTCAATCACCACTAAGATGAAATTGTAACCTCTGTTATACTTTTTTAGGTTTTGCATGTCCATCAAGTCTGCTTGCCATAAGTCGTTGATTCCTTTCAAAATAACAGAACGTCGAAGGAAATTTCTCCGTACCCCTTTGTGTATTTCATTCACAATTTGCTGTTTTGTCATTACGAAGTTTTTTGAAGTAATTTATCTACCACTGCTTTAGTATAAAACTTATCTTGCAAATGAGTTGAAACCTCAGGTATCCTTGCTTTTAAAGTAGCTTGAACTGTATCCTTTGCATCTTTTATGATTTGTGAACGTAATGTACCAATCAAATTATTAAGTTCTTTCAACATTTTTGCATTCAATCGATCTATATAATCCTTGTTTACAACTAGATTATTTAATTCTTTTATGGTATTAGCATTCAATAGATCTACATAATCCTTGTTCACAGCATCGTCTGCTTCTACTGGAGATCTAATTCCTCTCAGTCTTGATGTTTTTAAATCAAAATCTCCGTTTTCTGATTTTACCAGTGCATTCTCATTAAACTCAAATAACTCTGATAAACGCATTCTTTTGTGAATGTAGTGTCCAAATTTGTCTACGTTCATGTTTAAGGTGTGTTGTTTTGAGAGGATGATAGTAAAATAAACACATTTTTAAATACTTATTTATTTATAACTTTACTTTCACGTAATTCTTCAATGATAGATATAATTTCATTATCTAATCCTGTGTTGCCAGCATCTCTAGACGCAATCAATAATTTCAACCTTTCCACTAATTCGTTAGGATCATCCCAGTACACTAAGTCTACGTTTTTTCTCCACCTTTTTATCAACGGTAGACCTTTTCCCTGAATTGTCTTCTTCAGTTGAAAAAGAGGTTTAATAACTTGCAAATATTTTTGTCCTTTGTTACTTTTTATTGGTTTACTTGGTTCATAGTCTCGACGATGTGCATTTGTATCAAGTAGCATCGATTTATAATTTTGCATATCACTATCTGTAACCAAACTTAGGTCTACATCTTTCTTAAGCAACAACTGTTTTAAACCAGGTGTATTTCGGTATTTACGTCCAACCACCGTGATGTATTGATCGTTGATCGTTATGCAAGCAGAACCTAACATCAGTTTCCCGTGGTCTGCTCTAACCCCAAATGGAATATCTACCAACGCTTCTGAAGATACTGACCAGGATGACGTATCATAGTCTTGATTCCTTTCAACTACTGATTCATATGAAGAGTTACTGTTGATATCGGATTCATATTTGTCTTCATCACCATTATTATCATTGCTTCCTGCACTACCAGTTTCGTTAGTAAACGGACCATCAGCAAAATCTTCACTAGCACGCAGGGGAGGAGTTTGCTTACTAGCATTAGCAATTAGGTTGAGAGGTTCTGTTACAGGTTTGAAAACAGATTCCAGTGCTTGTTTATTGTTAATCTCAGCATCTCTCATTTTTCGTATTTTTATCTTCACAGCTTCTGCCGCATCAACAATTTGTCGTTTTAATGATTTTTCCATATTAATAAAATAGGTCGTAATTGATTTAGCGTTGTAGGGTGAATAATAATGGCAGGCAGGTAATAACCTTATATATGCATTCGTGTTATTAGTCAAAGACTACAAACGTGTCAAATTGACTTCTATAACATCCTTTGTTTTTGGAACAATCTTTGTTAATTACAAGATAATTGAAAGGTATACTCCATATTTTTGAACACATTTCACGAAATTCAATCCATGGCATGTCAGTGTTGACGTGTTCTTCATAAACATGTCTCATATTTCTTTCATCTTGTTTAAAAAGTACGATTAGGTTTGCATTGTCTCTTACTAATTGCTTAGGGATTTTACTATACGTCTGATTTAGATAAAAACAATCGATGAATTTGTGTCTCCCCATAGCAAAATAATCACGCATACTACTTTGATTTTCACAAGCAACATCATCAAATACAATTACAGAATTCGGTTTTGCGGTCTGAACACTCAGTACTTGCTCATTTTCATGATATTTCTGAAATGAAACACCTGGTACTCGTTGCAAGACTTTTTCTAAAAAAACATACTTAGGTTGTTGCAAGGTTTTCGAATAAACATAAACATTTTGAAATCTTAAACCATTCTCGTGTATAAGAAGGCCAATTAATAAATTAGTTTTTCCACAATTTGACGGCCCGCAAATGATGCATCGTACCGATTTAGGTAATAATTCTCCATGGCGAAAACCAGTCTCCTGAGAATGAACACAAAGTTTGTTTACGTGTAACGATTGTGGTTGTTTAACAAATTTCATGACGACTGCTTGAAACGGTTATATTAATAATGAGTCAATAATTTATTACATTGACATTTATAACTCATTGTAACAAAGTATCAAGGTAAAATAAGGTAATAAGTTATCAAGGTAAAATAAGTTAACAAGGTAATGTTGAGTTTTAGAACTAAAATGGTGGAATAGGTGCCGAACTAGTATTTTACTGCACTTAGGAATTCATACTCCTCCTTCCGCTCCATCGGGTGGAATAAGCATCGAACCAGTATTTTACTACACTGTTTAATCCACCGGGTGGAATAGGCGCCGAACCAGTATTTTACTGCGCTATGTAGGATTTCATTTATATTATTGGGCATTCTACTCCACCGAGAGTGACGAGGCGAACGGAGTGAGCCGATGGAACGGAAGGTGGGGTAGAATGCCCAATAATATCCTACTAGTCACTGTTAATATTAAGTGAACTGCTGCAAGCGCGGAAATCACGATCACTAAATTGTGGCTGTGTGTGTTGTTATACATATATTTGAGAATAAAATATTTACAGAAAATTAAATAGGCCAATTGAATTGTGAGATGTTAATGATACTTGCTGCTCAGCTTGACTTCACCATTAAACCTGCGAAGGTGTGTTTTAGATGCGCACAGTAACGGTATAGCCGGTATAGGAGTGCAGGAGGTACGTACTGTCGAAGGCGGAGAGGCAGGGGCAGGAGCGCGGTGGCGTGTCGTAGTAGCGCAGGTACAAGCGGAACGGCAGCGCGTCCTGCGGGTACTCTGTGCACAACGTTATAGCTTGCAGGAGCATCATCCCCGACGCTACTAAGTTCCCACTGCCTTAGTAGCATCGACGACCTGCTCGACGGACACCGAAATCCCTTCAAAAACTCTAAACCAACTTCAAAATACTCCGGTCTCTTCAGTGTTTTTTTTTTTAAATTCATTACAATGTAATATACGACGGATGAAGACAGGAAGCTAATCCGTGATTGTGTTTGATACACCCTGAGGCGTGGCGCAATGGAGGGGGCGGCCGCGGCAGGGTGTTACACTCGCTCACAGTGTCGCGCTCGATGGAACATTTCATATCATTTCCTGCTGAGGTTTGCCTTTTGTTTTCACTTTACTCACGATTCCGCTCCTCATTATAGGAGATTCCTATTTCATTCAAAAGACTGTAATTTCCTTTTCATCCAAGACCAAAGTATTAAATATTTTAATCAAAACTCTCTCTCGGGGACGATATTTTTTTGATCAATTACAAAGTTAAACGAAACAATTTTATTCCTCATAATTACAAAAGGTGTTTTTTTTTTCACAAAATAAAAAACAGTTAACAATTTTGAATATTAAGAGCGTATACGCGGTCCGTGCGCTGTTTGGCTCAAAAACCTGATTTTTCAAACCAGATTTTCCATCAACCACTTATCTTATAAACATAACAATATTACTAATAGTTTTAGGAAATTTTGTTGTCTATGTTTTTAGTTAAATATTTTTTTCGATTAATAGAGTGTTTGTGAATACCATCAAGATAACTGAACAACACTTTTCTTGATTTCATTGTCAGTGTCTGTTTCGAAGCTAAAAATATCAAATAAAAGTTTTTGATTTACTGCAAAGATCCTTAGGAAATTTATTAGTTAAAGGGTTTTATTTTTGTTTTAGGCTACCATCTTAAGAAATTTTAATCCTTCTCCCCGGGGCTTGTTTCGAAGTCTTTTCGGTCAACAATTGAATTAGGTCCATTTTTTTTCTTACAATAAAGGCATATAACGAAAATGTATTCAATCATTATTGAAGTTGGGGATAAAAAAAGCTGAAAAAAAAATACTTTGATGGTCTATATTCAATAGAATCTACAAATTAGAGCTCCCAAATCACGTCTACGTGAGTTTTTGTCTAAATAAGCTTACTTCCTAGTACTGTGTGTGTGTGTGTATGAGTGTATTTCTGCTCTCACCATAGGCGGCGGCGGTGTAAGCGTGCACGGTGAGCGGCGCGCGCGACACGTTTGTGGCGCGCAGCATGCGCTCGCTGTCAGACGCCGACGTCCTGCAAGCGTTACATATCAAATGACATTCCCGTGCTAGAACTGCCTAAAGACATGTGCACACTTGCCAGGGTACTTATACATATGTACGTTAAAATAGAATGCTTATATTATTAACGTACAGTCGTACACGAGAGACTAAAAGTATTGCGGATTTATATACTTCGCGGGCAAACGTCCCTGGTCTGCGCATGCCTTCATCAAGTACAACAACATGATGATTTTGTGAAGTATCGAATCGAGCTGCCTCGCATACTTCACAAGAACACGAATATCTTACTTCAGACTATTCATCTATTCCTATTCTTGCTCTAAACGAGCGGAAAAATAAAGATAATACATCAAGTATTTTCCTTTTATCGATCGGACAAAGGAAAAATGTCGGTAATAAAAAGAATAACATATTGGAGAGCGCGAGAACGGTCCGAGACTAGTAACAGTGATCCAACAATAATATATTATGTAGTATGCGGACGTGACGACACTCACAGGTAGACCAGAGAGTGAATCCTGGCAGGCACGTGCCGTTCACTCTGTTTTATTTTTAAACAGTACTTGTTTGTATTGATGTCAGCTAATGATTTTAACAGGTTTTATGCGTGGCGACAAAGGACAGAAAAATGTAATACAAAACATTATACTTATTGTGAGAACTTCGTACGGCATTCGGACATCATTTTATTATTCTTTATTGATTCCTATACATATTTTTTAAATATTCTTAAATAAAATAAGTATAAAAAAACAATTAAAAATATGAAAAAAATGTAGCACACCGGTATCGGAAACAGGGTCCAAGCTACCGGTAGTCAGGGCTCCAGAGAAAGGAACCTCCTAACAATACGAGCCGTGTCCAGGAGTACCGCTTTCTGAATCAAGCCCTTGATCCAGCCGCCTAACGAAAGACTCCTCAGATATTGGTCCAGGCACTTGGCAATTAAGCCATTTTCTAAAACGACTATTGGCACAATGATCGCTGAGTCCACTTCCCACATGTCGACAACCTCGCGAGCCAAGTCAAGTTACTTGATTTCCACCACCACTATATCAGGCTTATTGGCCACTGATAGTCCTGCCAGTGATGATGGTTTGATGCCAGTACAGTGTAGGTCAAGGCTGTATTATAGAGTAATCCTGGCTACAAGGTTGTGTCTATGAAAGTACTCTCCGTTAGCTAAACGAGAACACCCAGAGATAATGTGACGGATTGATTCGCCCGGACTGTGGCATGCCCGACATATGTCAACCCTGCCATCTTTCACGATAAATCTCCGGTAGTTATTCGTCATCATATCTTCATCCATAATTGCACAGACAAAACCCTCGGTTTCTCCAAAGAGGACCCCGGAACGTAGTCAAGCTACGGACGCTGATAGGTCTACATTGGGCCCATGCAGGGCCCGGAAAAAGCGTCCGTGGAGCTCCTTACTCTGCCATACCTCCCTGCGGTTGTTAGTGTCAAGTACTAACAGGTTTGCGCTAGTTCTCTTTAGCCAAGGAGAGTGGGGTGAGGCCCTTGTCCACTGCGACCACATCTCGATGTATCCCCACGTCGGCTTCTAGGAAAAATTCCCTGAAACTGCATATCTCGCGATTGTGGAGAGTCTTAGCGTTTAAAAAGCCTTAATCTCCGCACCCCCGCGGGATATATATGGACATAATTATTATTATGTCATTTGTTTAGAAACGACCTTTAAATATTTTCCAACACTAAAAAACATATATTATGTTGAATTTAGAAATAGTAATAAAAGAAGAGAAAAATACTATCTAGCACCAATGATCGTTACGTTTCGTCTTAAGTCGCACAGACATTTTCATAGAAATCTTCTCCATCTTGATGAAACTTGATGATGGACCTTTGACATCCGGAGTCAGTTTACAAAATATAAAACATCTACAAAAGTACGGACTTGGCATCAGCATTATTTAGAGGATTCTTTGTATGTATAGACAAAACAGCGGTTTGTTATAATCGCATGCAAAATATGCATATCTTAACTACTCTGCCTACATTCATTTTTGTTGTACGAGTAATTACTTTTGGGTTTGAGAGTGCAAGAGTAATAGAAATAACTACTCAATCCAGTGACAACATTGTTTATTAAAATAACGGGTGCAAGTAAGTTTTGTATCGGAGGAGCAGAAATACGGCGAAGCGTCACTTATATTATTATGGTTGAAGTTCCACGGGCCCGAACAAAGCGCTATGCTTCCACATAATTATTATATTGTGCGGACCGACAGTCTGTGGAATTCACTGCCGGCTTTTCTGTTCCCTGATCATTATAATCTGGATCTATTCAAACCGCGCGTGCTCCACCCTAGGCCGCATCATCGCTTCACATCAGGCGAGTTGCGGCCAAACGCAAGCCTATTTAGTATAATTGTACGTATTTTTTCTTTAGCCTGCTCTGTCCCACTACTGGGCAAAGGCCTCCCTCCACTATTTAGACTTCTCACGAAACCGTGCGTCCTCCGTCCAGGTCGGACGGAACCTGTCCAGTTCGTCACGCCATCTCCTTTGTAGCCTGCCGCGACCCCGCCTCACTGTGTCAGGGCACCAGTGTCCTGCTATTATACGTATACTAAAATTATATGTAAAATAATACGTATATATAACAAAAAAAACTATAAGTATACAAAAAACTTGTTCGGTTGTAAAAGGCATCTATCTATGAACTCGGTACCGAGCCGCTAATAGTCACGTCCTAGTGCGGAACATTGTTTGCGCTGACAATAACTAACTACATTGTTAACAATCCAACACATTGTTGTTGCTCGTGTTCACATTATTTCACACTCACTTTTATAACGTTATATCATAAAATTTCAGCTGGGCTGCTTTAAATGTGAAAACTTTATACATTTATTCAGCATCCTAATGAATTAACGACCGGCTCATACTGATTGTACTTTAAATTCTTCGCAGGCAATATTGATAAACCTGCCTGAATCTTAGACTGTTGATAATTTATAGAAACACTAGCTGTGCACCGCGGTTTCACCCGTCGCCTCTCTATTTACTCAGCTCCTAAGTGTTTTACGACAAGCTTTTCCGTTTTCATTTACTCCAAGGTATATTGTCTTCTTTTTAGTGCATTTTAATAAAAGTTTGTTTTTAAATTATTTAAAAATAGATTTTAAACAGGAAACTCTGAAAAGACTTACTGACTAAATATAAAAGTTTTGAACAATATGAATTCATGAAAGTTCTACCGTTACCATTGACATTGTTTGGCCTCCGTTTTCTGTTTAATTTTAAAAGTACGTAATTTTAAATCTTTTAATTTCTGTGTTATCTGTTTCTCTTTGTAAATAATTGCGTGGATTTAAAAAACGTTAAGTACAAACTAATGAAGATTGGCAGCCGACACGGATACTCGATACACTCGCTAATTTAGAGAGCGGAAGTGCCAGGCTCAAGAGGGGGCGTGGGAGGGGGGTGGTGCGGTAACTAATGATACCATTTACACAAGTAGCAGCCGCCGCACTCGTGTAGCGGAATCAATCGAAATAAGTTCGTTACCGTATTGACAGATGATGCGTCATATTATCATTAACACGGAATGTTACGAATTAAAATTGTATGCATGATTATGATGCGGAGGAATAAGGAAAATGTCTTGTTTTGAGTATGAATGTGGATGGGTATAAGGGTAGAGGAAGACCAAAGAAATGATGGCTGGACTGTGTGAAGGATGATCTGGCAAAAAAGGAAGTGTCTGATGTGATGATGAGTAATGGAGAAGTATGAAAGAAGAACCAGACCAGCTTGACCAGCATGTTTTCTTCTCGCCGACACCAAGTAAACTGGGACAAGGGCAGGAGAATGATAATGTTACGAATTAAAATTATCAGTTGAGTTTCGCCGTTGCTGTTGCGCTTTAACTAGACGGCAGCTCACTAATGTGACTTATCACGGATATCTAATTAGGCATCGGAATGTTACCAATGTTCAGTAACTGCCGAATCAACATGCGAACAGACACAGAAGGACCGAAGTCGCCATTCTGCACAAGTACCCACACACGTCATGTGCACATGTAATTACATACTGTACGAGTCTGTGTTATCGTTAAGTGTGTAATAGTACTTCTGAACGATAACTTTGCATGCTAGTTTAACCTGTGAATAAATAAAAATAAAAAACAGAGAGAGGTACGGCCCGGTGCCTGGGAGCCGCGGCCGCGCGCCGGGAACGTACCGGATTGTACGGGAATGTGATGGAATGCGCTCGATTGTGCCGGAATGTCCCTATTCCGCACGGCGGAGGTTTCAGAAACAGATGAAGATGTAGTCATAGTTATGTGACTGTCGAGGTAAGAACTTTTTTAACTTTGGTGAAATCTAAGACGGGTTGTGGTAGTATTAATTCGTTTCTACTTGTTTCGCGATGCATAGCAACTTTTTAAACAGATTTGTAACTTTAAACGCGAATGACATTCAAGGCAGTTTCTTTAAAATTGAATGAACCACCGCGGCACCAGTTATAACTTTGGTTGTGGATCTGTTTAACTCATTGTGCATTTTATTGGTGGCTAAGTAAATACCTCGGAATGAAAATATTTATGTTATGTCGCTTTAATGCCACAGTCGGCCGCGGCGTTCCACTCGACCAAATAAGGAGCGTTTTGGTGACAAGTGACCGGTCACTTGTCACCAAAACGCTCCTTATTTGGTCGAGTGGTTTGTGTCGATGATAAGCTATCAGCAGCCTGTCTTGTGTCCGGACACAAGACAGGCTGCTGATAGCTTATCATCGACACATGCTGAGTTCACATATCAACCACTTGAACGGGTCTACTTACTACGAAATGTGTTACATTCGGAATACTAGCTAAGCTAATCTTTTTTTATTCTATTCAAAATATAAAACCCACTGGTATAGATTTTGGATGGTAAGTGAAGCCACCCGTTGTGACCTTGTGTGTCAGTGTGTAGACCCTGCCGGCTACATCCAATGTAAGGAATCATACAAGAGCAAAAATAGATGTGTGTTCTCCTATTAAAAAAAGATGTATGTGTAACAATAAAAGAATTTCGGGCGCCGTGGAGATGCACACTGCATTTAAAAAATACTTGCCAGATAGAGCGCTTCGAAGAGTCAGACCTTTAATCTGCCGGGGGTGACTAAACTAGGATAATAGAAACAATGGAAATACCTTTGAAAATACCTTGTTTATTTTGTCAGTAGCTTCTCTATTTTACTTTAAATATTAAATTACTATTTTCATATTAATGTTTTATTATTTATTTTTAATTTGAGATTATTATAGCTTCTTTTTGTAAAGAAAGTAAACTGAGTTCGGGCCAGATGTCTGGCCTTCATAAAAAATGTTAAATAAGACTTCAAGATTTCGGCGTCGAAGGTGAGAGAATCCAGATGAAATCAAAAATTATAATCCTACGAAAAAAACGCCACAGCAGAGCTGTAACAAAATTTTAAAGAGTGAATACACAAGTCTGTTGGGATTTCAACACGTGGGGAGCATGGCGTCCTAAGAAGAAACTTACCGTTTTTCCCGTTAATAAATGACTTTTCCCGTGTGCACCGATAATTCCAAAGTAGGTGACAATCACACTAGAGCATCGTCCAATATTGAAATTCTGAAACATCAATTTGACTTAAAACACGAACCTAAAATGATGACCACATATTGGTCTGGTAGAAACAAATCTTACCGAAGAAATTAAGGATCCCTCCTTCACAACACCTCGTCCTGGGTGTTTAAGGCAGCAATTATGGTATCATTTGGCCTAAAATATCCGAGATTATACCGGATTTGTAAAATTAAATTGGTGAGTTATGCCACCATGACGAAAACAGGTCGTAAAGTGAAACGTCAAAATGACAGTTGCCGAACAAAACCATCGCGGATAATAAAAGATAGTATAAAAATCGTTCCGAAATCGACTTGTTCCTGAAAAGCATGTGACGATTTTAAAAACTCGTTACACTGTAAATTATAATGAGTTGTATTTGAGCCGAATTTGTAAAGTTCGGTGCCTACAGAACGAGTTGGACAAGATTGATGACGACACTCATCTATTCTCCGTCGGCTAGTGAGTACCAGAGCGCTATCACCGCGCGGGGGCGGCCCCGTGCCCCCGTGCCCCCAGGCCCCGGGTACACACGCGCGATGGAAGCCCCAATCATAATATTTTTAATTAATACCGCCTGTTATCGAAATTGGTCCTCTTAATTGTCACGTTCGTTTTACTTCAATTACTTGTCACCTGTCAGAGTGCCGATTGTTGACATAATTATACTGACATCTAATAACTACGAAGTTCACATAAAATTGACATTTGTGATTAATTATTGAATAAATTAGGTATTTCATTGCAACTGGTAGGCATTCTGTGAGCGACAACTGTGAGAGGTATAATGAAGAGCACCCGGGGTGCGGGGGCGCGGGTTGTCGCGATTGGCACATCGCCGCGCGACTGCAGCCGGTACATATCAGCTGTCAGCAACAAGCTCACGCCACGCGGATAGTTCTCAGGTGCCACCTGAGAACTATGCGCTTGAAAAGTATTGTCGTGTCACGCATTTTATCAATCCAGCTGTACTCAACCTAAAGGCCAAGCAAAAGAAATTCCGTTATTTTGATAGATCTATAAAAATTGCCAGTACCTTGCCATCTATCTAAAATACTGGAATTCCTGATTTCTTGAGACGACTTTTTATGTTACAAAGTGATTTGATTAATTTGAGAATACTTGCGTAAGAATGTAAAAAAAAAACCTTTGGTACAGGTACAAAATCAGGACTTCATAGAAATTAAATCTTGCACGGGTGTAGCTCCTAAATATTGTTTTAGAGCAGCTACGCTGTAGATCTGTCTATGAGCTACGCCGTAGGTTGTCTGCAGCGCGCAGCGTCGCAATGTGCTTCGTAACCACCTATACAATTCTATCGTAATCGAAAAGCTGCTTTGACTTACTTAAATGTATCGTTCTGCCATAACTATTGCTCCATGCTGCAATACTAGTAGTAACTAGTCAGCCAGAGAGTATGTGGCCGGTTGACTCGTGGAGAATGTACTAGATAGAGTTCATGGAGAGTATACCACATGACAGGCGTGTTGGGTGCCTGCCCCGGGGCCACCGGCGTGATGGCGAACTGCAGCGGCGCGCCGCGCGCCTCCACCCACACGTCCAGCACGATCGGGTCCACCTTCTCGACCTGCACACAGATACAATCTCACAATCACTCCGCGACACATACCGTGTAACAGAAAGCACGTGTAACAAAGTTAGTCTGATGTCCGTAGTTAAACGTTGAGCGCGCGACACACCTGCTGCAAGTTAAACATTAATTAAACTCTGGTTGGTTGTCATTTGGTTTGTGGAGCAGAATGACGAATAATTTGGAAATTATCTATTTCAAATACGTCCCATAGATATTGAGTAGTGGTAATTTAGGATGCTGGAAATAGTGCCGGTCATTAACTTACTCTTGTTTGGTGATAATAATTGGCATCGGCTTCTATCCGATAACAAGAATGAGCATCAGTTTGATCATTAGTGCAAATGACAAGCGTGCTTAAAAATAATCTGCTGTTCCATACATTTTGACCGTGTTGAATTTGCAGTTTTCAGTTCAATCAGCTGTTTTTTTATTAAATAACCGACGAAAAAATTTTATGTGGGGATTTCAGAATGACGTACTGAATACGTGGCAACCATTTAAGCGCCGGTGTCCCTTCCACCCAGTACAGTGGAGCGCCTGGGGCTTTAAAAACACGAACACCTCGAAATTGAGCTGCAGTGAATAAAAAAAAGTGAATATTTTGCTGCTTATATCTATAACAAAGTTTATCAATTTAATAATTGTGATCTCAATTTAAAAAATATATATAATTGCAATAATTCAAATATTATACAAGATTTAAACGATGATTTATATCTTATATTTTGGAAACCTGACGCTTAAGAAGATTTGCTTTCATACAATACTTGTTTGTGTTGATGCCAGCTATTGATTAATAAATGTTTTATGCGTGTCCGCTATTTGAAAAATAAAATAAAATGGCGGAAGTTATGCAGGCCAAATAATTCAAAGCCCTTGCTATTTATTGCCTTTTATGTTATTTTCCTGTGTTGTCTACTCTGTGTACATAAACAGTAAAATAAATAAATATCGAATTAACACGCCAAATAATATTCCTAGAAAGGGTTTTAACTGCGCAAGTATTTGGCTGTCTAGGTAGTCCTTTGGTGGCCAGTTCGCCACGCTCATCCGCTCTTCATTTCATATTATTTTGAGGTCATCAAACTTCAAATCTATGAGTCAGTTACTCTCTGTAACTCTCCGGTCAAATTCTAATTTGTGGACAACTGTTTACTAATTCACGTCATCGTCACTCAAAGAGATATTTAAACATCTGGCACAATCCTCAAAAGTGTATTATTATTTTAAGAAAGAGGAATATCATGACTTTGGTATTCCAATCTGTTTTTGGGATAATATGTGCATACCTAATGTGTCCGAGGAATCTTTCTGTTTGCAACAGTTCGTACAGTCGTTTTGCACAATAACAGACTGTTTTGAATATAATGTCGGTTACCAGGTCTGGCGGCTACCAAATCCTGAGATAGTTTTGCCGCTCGTTGCCTCTATTATCAAATTGTTTACCGACCGCGAAATTAAATTTATGCCACAAGATTGTTGTTTCTTAAAATCAATTTTCGCTCATCATAGGCACGGCTAACGTTGTTAACTTGTTACAAAATACATACATTTGAGATTTTATTATAATTTTAACGATGGCTAGCCAATTTTAAGTCGTTGTCTGAAAGTTATTTTAGGATGGTAACAGGCTTAAAATAGCCTGTTATGCATAGTTATCCTAGCCAGCGGCGAAGTTTAAGTCTGATTATTTTTGACGTAAATTACCCTGCCACTGCTGTGACGATGATGTGAATGAAGTAACCAGTTGTCCACAAATTAGAATTTGACCGGAGAGTTACAGAGAGTAACTGACTCATAGATTTGGAGTTTGATGACCTCAAAATAATATGAAATGAAGAGCGGATGAGCGTGGCGAACTGGCCACCAAAGGACTACCTAGACAGCCAAATACTTGCGCAGTTAAAACCCTTTCTAGGAATATTATTTGGCGTGTTAATTAATATATTTATTTATTACTGTTTATGTACACAGAGTAGACAACACAGGAAAATAACATAAAATATAAGCAAGCGCTTTGAATTATTTGGCCTGCATAACTTCCGCCATTTTATTTATTTTTCAAATAGCGGACACGCATAAAACATTTATTAATCAATAGCTGGCATCAACACAAACAAGTATTGTATGAGAGCAAATCTTCTTAAGCGTCAGGTTTCCGAGATATAAGCCATCAAAGTTACAATCTTCGCTATCTACACAACTTTGATAGCTCATATTTTGCAAATGTGACGCTTTAGAAGATTTTGTCCCATACAATACTTCTTTGTATTGATACCAGCTATTGATTGATACATGTTTTGTGCGTAGCCAACAGAATCTAAGTTATACTGATTGTGCCATCAGTAAATAGATTATAACTTTGAAAGTTTATGTCTCGGAAACGTGCGCTGTAGAAGATTTTGTCGTATGCAAAACTTGTTTGCATTAATGCCAGCTATTGATTTATACAGCTTTTATGCGTGGCCGGTATTTTGAAAATAAAATAAAATGGCAGAAGTTAAGCAGGCCATGCTTCATACAAAAATCTTCCGACCCCTTTCCAGAACCTGTTTTTAGGGTTCCGTTGCCAAATGTCAAAAACAGAACCCTTATAGATTCGGTGTGTCCGTTTGTCTGTCCGTCAGTATGTCACAGCCATTTTACTCTGAGACAATAGGCACGACACAAATGAAATGTGCATTTATGGACCGCTACACAAATATGATGTAAAATTATGAAGAAAAAATATAGATAAGTGAGGATTAAAAAAAAATGAGCGTATATAAACTCTTTTGCAAAAAAAACGGGCAGGTTAGATTTTTTTCTCTACTTCAATGAAGAAGAACAAGAAATAGGTTTTATTAATTTGACGATGTATTGGCATGTTATTTGAAGCATCCTGGCATGATTCTTTACGTTCCAAATTTAAAATTTGAAATTAATGATTATTGTGGATTATTCTAAAATTGCTTTACTAATGGCGCGAATAACTGAAACGATTTTTAACGGATTACGATATTTTAAAACTTTTTGGATATTTTCTGCAAATTAAACAATTTAATCTTTCTTTTTACATTAAATACCACTTTTTGATATGAGTGATAAAACGATAAGGGCCGGTAAAATTATAGCCCTACTTGAAGAAGGTTGTTCGCAAACTTACGTGTCTCAGCGGCTAAATGTGAGTCGTTCAACTGTCCAGAGGACTTGGCAACGGTATCAAGAGACCGGTTCGGTCAAAAGAAGACCCGGTTCGAGAAGAAAACGATGCACAGAACCAAGAGATGACCGCTTTTTGATGAGTCAGGCGTTGCGGAATCGTAAGGCGTCAAGTGTGGACCTGAAGAAGAGCCTTGAAGAAGTAAGAGGAGTAGAAGTTAGCTTGTGGACGGTCAGGAGGAGGCTTTTGGCTGCCAATATCAGGAGTTACCGCCCAGCTCGGGGCCCTAAATTACTCCGTGAGCACCGTGTTGCTCGACTTCAGTTTGCTCGGAACTGTGCTTCATGGACTCTGGAGGACTGGAATAAAGTATTGTTTTCTGATGAAGCTAGAATCTCTTTGTGTGGAGAGGACCGACGCCGGCGAGTGCTGCGAAGACCACGGGAACGCTATGAGGAAGTGTGTTTCGAAGAAATCACTCCTTATGGCGGAGGCTCCGTTATGTTTTGGGCAGCAATTAATTCGACGGAGCGTACGGAGTTAGTTTTCATAGAAAATGGAACATTAAATGCACACCGATACATAATGGAAGTCCTAATTCCATATGCACAACCCACATTGACTGCACTTGGGGAAGATTCCATTTTTATGGACGACAATGCTCGCCCGCACCGTTCTGGCGAAGTGGAAGCGTATATGCAGGAAGTTGGGATCCGTCGTTTAGATTGGCCAGCTCGAAGTCCTGACCTCAATCCAATTGAGCATGTCTGGGATGTTCTAAAGAGACGGGTAAGATCAGTGCAACCTGCTCCACAAAACATCAGGGAGCTAAAAAGAGTCATTGCAGAAGAGTGGGAACGTATTCCTCAAAACGTTATTAAAAACATCGTGGAAAGCATGCCAAGAAGGATTCAAGCTGTGATTTTGGCAAGAGGAGGTCACACTCGTTATTAGGTTTTTACATTTGTAACTTTATATAATTAAAAAAAGTAAAAAAAAATCTTGTCTTTATTGCCGACCACTTCTTATTGTTTGGGCGTGTACATCGGTTTTAAAGAATCCATCGTTTTTTTTTCTTTTGATTGCCCGAATTCACTTCACGCGCATTAATTTACACGATTATAAGTATACAGACTACGTCAATGAAATAAATTTCATTTAATTAAATCAAATCGACCTTAGAACGTAAATTTCCTTAGGTGCCCGTTTTTTTTGCAAAAGAGTGTAATTGTGTGGGGTGTCTATCGATAGCTCTTAATAATGATATCGAGGTTTCTTAAATACTTTTTTCTTAAGTCAATGGTTGATGAGATATTTGCTTCTAAAGTCGTAATATTTAAAGTGAGAGGAGGAACATTCTGAAAAAATTCAGGTTTGTATAAAGTAAAAAAACTTTCAACGAAAATTATTTTAAATAAGATTTGATATTTAGTTTTTGAGATATGGGACTTTTTCATCAATCATTGTTATTCATTAACATGCTATGAAAAAAAAATTTAAGTTGAGTTTAAAATTACGCATTATGAATGAGCGTTAAAAATATTGCTATTTTATTGTTTGGTGTTACGAAACCATTTTTTTTTTTTTTTTTTTTCCGGATGGGAAATTATCAAATGACTTCTCCCGCTCTGGGCTGAGCGGGGGGGTGTGTCAGACTTTTACTGACTAAAACCCACCCATGTTCCTTCATCGCCCTTTGTGTTCCGGGGCCGCGGTATCTCTTTCGAACAACCCGCAGCACCCGGCAGGCATCGGCCCTTGCGGGCCCCTTCCCTATGCTGACATCTCTTTGAGGCGCGCGTGGAACACGAACGCGCCGTCGACACGGCCTGTCGTCCTAAGACGGAGGGACGGCGAGCTAGCCCTTAGCTCACCGTCCACAGGCCCGCGTCTACGGTGGCCACCGGTGGCCACCGGGCCACGTGGTGGCCCCCGACGCCCGGTGCGTCTCCCGCGGCGGCTGGGACGTGAGGAGGAACGCTCTCTCTCACGTTCCGCCGCCTCCTTTGCTAGCATGACTGCTTCGCAAAAGGAGGTGACGGCTTCCCATTCCGTCTCGCTCCGGACCATGGCTCGAACCAGGGCCGGACGCGAGAGGTCGCCGCCGCCGATCGCCGCTAGGAGGACACGGCGTTGCTCCGCCCAAGCGGGGCAGACCTCCACCGTATGTTCCACCGTGTCCTCCGGTCGATCCTCGCAGTGGAAACACCCGGGCGTCTCCTCCCGCCTGATTCGGTGCAGGAACCTCCCGAAACAACCGTGTCCGGTGAGGACCTGCGTCAGGTGGAAGGTGAGGACGCCGTGGCGCCTCTCAAGCCACTCCTCAAAGAGGGGACTTATCGCCACTATCGTGGCGTGCTCTGCACGGGGTTGCGACAGTCGCTCTCTCCATGTCACCATGAGATCGGCTCGGAGGTTTGTCCGCTGAGCGGCAATTAGCCGCGGCAGCGGAGTAACCCCCCGGCGAAGAACCTCTGCGCGCCATTCATGTAGGCGCGCGAGGACTATGTGTTACGAAACCCTGTATGTGCGAGTACACTTGACCAGTTTTTTATATAATATTTTTAGGTATTCAGAATATGGTGTTCGCAAATTCGCAATCGACTTTAATTTCATTAGTTCAGTTTTTTTTTGTCACCGACTTCTGAAGCAAAATTTTTTTTTTTGTGTTTTTGAAGTCGGTTTTTTTCCTACCTAACCTCCTCCTTTTGGAAGTCGGTTAAAGTTGTTCTAGTTTGAGCTAGAAAATTTTGTTGGACGTTTGGAGGTGTTATATAATTGCAGAGCACATGTGAGTTTTACGTACGATAAAGCCACCATTTACATCTTTTATGACTCGAATTGGCCCTTGCGGTTGTGAGAATGTCATGCTCACTCAAATGTCTCGCTAATGGTGGCGCTTGTGTCGGATCGTATGATTTCCTTCAAAATGGTTGAGTTGAATGATGGCTAATCCATGCGTCATTTTCGTGAACGGGCGCTATCAGTACGGACTGGTCATCTCGCAGCTGCCATGGATTATTGTGTTTTTGAATGGTTAATTTTATCTGTTTACTCTGGACGCTCTTACTCGCACGTCTTTCTACATCATTTTCACATATATGTATAATATCGACATGAATGATGACATGACTTTGTAACAACATAATGATTTAAAAAAGTGTCCATGGAGTTTCTTACCCATTCTTCTTCATAGAGATCTGCGCTTTCGAATGGACAACTATAGTACTTTCACAAGTTATTATGCCCTGTGACTGGAACTGTAGCTTGGTTTTTTTTGTGTTTTGATATTCAAAGGTGCCTGTAATGATCTAATTGAAATAAATACTTTGAGTTTTTATTTTGAGGTGCCGTGTTGTTGACAATGTGCTGGCACTTGAGAAACCAAATAATTCGACAGAAACGCAGCGCGCGGCTGGTTCGTGCAGGGAATCGCGTGCGCGGGATAATGTGATCCATAACAACACAATTTTATACCACTTCGCTTGCAAACTACTAACATTTAGTTATGATAACACAGCAAATTACGTTCACTATCATGAAGGACGCCATAAATTGTCCAAGGTCGATGAAGTACCGCAGATTTGTGTGTTCTGTAATTTCAGATAGCTACATCACTTAGCTAGATTACTTTGTCTACATCTCTTTTTTAGTATCTACTTTCGCAGGTATGCTGGAAGAGATTTCATTAGAAATAAGCAATACCTTTGTTCTCTCTTTTCTGTTCCTTTCTTGATTTCTGTATTTAGTGTTTACATAAATTGTTAAATAAATAAATAAATAGCAGCCATAAATAATATTGATATTTACAATCCTTTGGCGCTCAGCGCGGATCCTTTACACGATTTATTTCATTAACCGAGTTCAAAAAAGGAGGAGGTTCTCAATTCGGTTGTATTTTTAACCGACTTCAAAAAAAGGAGGAGGTTCTCAACTCGGTTGTTTTTTTTTTTTTTTTTGTGTTTGTTACCTCACATCTCCGTCATTTCTGAACCGATTTGAAAAATTCTTCTTTTATCTGAATGGATCTACTTCTCGATTGGCCCCATAGAAATTTCATCAAAATCGGTTCAGCAGTTTGGTTTTGAAATAAAATAACTGGAAAAAATGTCATCCAAGTAAAAGAAATTGCGAAATTGATACTTGACAAGGATTTGTTTGTGATACGATAACTAATAAAAAGGGTAAAATAAAAACTTTTTTGCAAAAAAAACCGACTTCCAAAAAAAACACTAAAAAAGTGGAAAATAACTTTACTTTCGGAAGTCGGTGGCAAAAAAGTCAATGAAACAAACAATAGTCACCGACTTCCTAAAGTAAAGTTATTTTCCACTTTTTTAGTGTTTTTTTTGGAAGTCGGTTTTTTTTTTGCAAAAAAGTTTTTATTTTGTGTTTGTTACCTCATATCTTCGTCATTTATGAACCGATTTGAAAAAATATTCTTTTATCTGAAAGGATGCACTTCCCGATTGGTCCCATAGAAATTTCATCAAAATCGGTTCAGTAGTTTGGTTTTTAAATCAAAATAGCTGGAAAAAATATGTCATACAAGTAAAAGAAATTGCGAAATTGATATATGACAAGAATTTGTGTGTGATACGATAACTAGTGTTGTTTTTGGAAGTCGGTTATTTTTTTCAAAAAAAGTTTTGTAATAAAAATAGTGTTGTGTATGTTCAAGTTTCCGTCTTGGATAGATAGAGTGACCAGTGACTAACGAGCGTGCGCCATGCGATACCAACTCGCTGGAGCCTTTAGATATTGTTCATTACTTTATCATGTGTTGTACCAAACATGTCGCCAATTTCATATACAGCAGTGAGCATACAAAGCTTCGCGACAACTGGGCAAAAAGCAGTCATCGTATATTATGTAGGGCAAGCGACGGCGGTGGCGGCGGAGGCGGCGGCGGCGCGGCGGCGTGCTCCGTGCTTCATGTCGCAGCTGAAACGTCGGTAATACACTGCTCATCAATCATTTCAATAAAAACACGATCTTCTTGGGAGGCACGCTACCGCGTGGTGCGCGCTGAGTACTAGCTTTCAACCTTCTGCCACTACGTACAGAGTTTTGAGAAGAATGTTCCTCAGTGGCTGAGTCGCTCAACGATCTCAGCTGTATTAGTTAGCTGTATTGTGTTATTATTTTTGGCACAAAAAGCATACTATAGTATCACAGAATTTTTAAACGACACATGGTGATTATAATAAAATAAAAAAATATAACTAACATTGTAGTAATTATGGTCATGTAGTAGTGGAGAACTTAAGTATGCCTATATTGTAGATGTAATTATAATTAAATGTCTAATAAAGTGATGTAATTTTCATTGTGATAATTGTATATTGAACAAGGAAAATAAATAATTGGATAATGTAAATGACTCAAAATTTGAAATTTGTGTAACTGTGACTGTTATTTAATGTATAAGTGTAAAATTTAAAAAATCATTGATTTAATTAATAATGTTTGTACCTGAAAGATATTTGTACGCCATGTGTACGGTCAGCAACCGCACATTGTACCTTGTTCTAGTTAAAATACTGCAAATTTAGTCAATTTATAAAATGTAGTATCGTCACGTAGACAAGTACGTCAGTCTTCGGTTTAACATCGAGCTCGCGCAACATTTACACATTTTTATAACATTTTCTATTATTATATTATTTAGTGCAATTTCGTATTAAATATCTTTTTGAACATTAACATATATTTTATTAACATTTAACATTAATTGGAAAGGCTCATGCCCTTACATTTTGGTCCTTCGAGCCGTTAAGAGTAAAATCAGTGCCGTGGTACGTTTTCTCTCGCGGGAACATTTGAACATTAAACAGAACATTCAACAGAACATTGAAAATAGTGTGAACAGTGATATTGAGTGAGAGTTACACAGATCGGGGTGAAGCAGTATATGCAGCAAGCGTAAGCAGCGAATCCGGTGAGCACGTTCCATATTATTACCTTCTTTTCTGAAATTTTGGGTTTATTGTGAGCACTAACCGCCGGCAAACAAAAATGTCTTCTTACGATGCTTTACTTAACTCTCAATCTACAAATCTTGAGGCTATCAAACGAATCAATGAAAACTTTAAGAAAGATAGCTCTACACGTAAAACCACTCTTGAGTATCATAATGACAGACTTGAAAAGCTGGAGGGGTATTGGAGTGAGTTTAAAAAGAACGACGTCCAATTAGCCTTGTTTGAAGGCAAGAAGTCTGGACCTTATTACGAGAATCGCATTTACGAGCGTTTGGAACAAATATACGAAGAAACGAAGTGTATGATAAATAAGTGGAAACAAAGATTATTGGCGAAAATCGAAGACGAAAAATTTACTTCGTTTAGTCAGCTGCAAAAAGAAGAAGAAAGGTCAGGTCCTCCAGAAAAAGTTCCAGAACAACAGGAAGGCAACGTGATCCCCAGCAGTAATACATTTAAGACAAAATATAGCCCGAGTTGATTGGCACCTCGCCGGTTCAGTGCTACTCAGAGATTTATTAAGGGTTTCAATATTATACAAAGGAGAATGACCACGACAATATGGACCACGGTACAGAGTTGCGTCAATTCCAAAGTTGTTTTAGATGGTTTATAAATTAACCAAATAACCATCTACAATTGCCATTTTGGAATCAAAACCCGCATTTCCAAGTTTTTTTAGAAAACGTAACTTAACCTCAAAATAGAAATATCCGTCGTGTATAGAGGTAAGTTTATAGGTCGTAGTTTGGAGAGCAGATTACATATTTGATGGGATAGAGACTTATGTACCTCTTTCAAAGAAAATTACACTTTCCATTCATCATCAGCTTTCACATTCCAAAAAAGAAGAACGCGCAATTGACATTGGACTTTTTAACAATGACAATTCAATTTGAGACACCAACACCAATGTTGCCACTTTAGATTTTAAATGAAAATCGATTACTCGAATAAATACACTCGACACATAATTATTTAAAATGACTGATTTAGTTGTATAATCATTAATTTATTAAAAAGGTTCGATTTATATCAAACCGAAGCAAGATAATTAAAAAAAAATCTATGCAATCATTCATATGTATCGTTAGCCAACAAAGTGAAATTGCTTTAAAAAGTTTTGAAAGCAAAATAATACGACTACTGTGTGTGTGAAATACTAATTATTTCACACCACAGTAGTATCATCTCGCTTTATTATTTATAAAAAACCCCGCGATTTACCTTTCCAATGACTTTACATTTATATTAATTTGTAATTGTATACAAAAAAAATCGATTAGAGTTGTCAATATATTTACTTATTTTGATTATGGCAACACTTTAACGTAAGAATAGCCGGCAGTAGGTAATTCATTTTATCAAAACAATTTCATAACTTATTAAGTTTACAAAATAAACCCCTATACAAAATTGGCATTCTAATTGCAGAATGACTTCAAAAATAAAGAAAATAATTGTAATATAATTTTTATCTTGATGCATGAACCATGCATGACCAAAAACCAGTACCGTTGATGGTCATGATCCTTTTCTACATCGACCGGGAGACATTATTTTAGGCTATCTTAAGCCTGCGGCTTTGCCCACGTGGGGTTGAGTTACTGTCCCACGGGATCGTACTACCAAGATAATAAGTATCCCATGAGTTCATCAAAGTCATCCAAATCCGTTTAGGAGTTTTTACGTTAAAGAGTAACAAACATCCATCCATCCATCCTAATAAACTATTAATATGTAGTTGTAGTAAATTATGTTTAACGCATGACTCGCAATCTGTTTGGGCTCAGCTCCTGGATCTGATTCCCAGTCCTGGTTAAGTATTATTAGATTTTCCTATAAGGGAAGCACAAAACTTATCTACACCAATTCTTGAGTATAGGTGATCCCTTAGGCTAACACCGGCAGCGTGATGTTATATATCGCAAGTAAGTAGGTAGATGTGTTCGTTTAATGTTGGAGCCAATTTCCGCAGCTACTTATAGCAACCACCTACTCGTACCTCTTCTAGAGGTGGCTACTCGTAATATCCGCTTTGGTATTAGCGTCTATAGTCTAATGACCACAGATGTTATTAAAGCGATTACAGATTTTTACAATATGTCATTCGTAGAACCTTAATGTTCTTGTATTTTTGGGTAATGTTAAAGCATCTAAGACTTCAAATAATTCATATCAGGCACAATAAATTGACTTGTTCTGAATGAGGAAAAAACTCTGAGACTTAATCATTAGGTAATGTTTTTTTTTTTGTAAACACAGAAAAACTGGTTCAAGCACAGTGCCTATGCAGCCATAACAGGGCACATCGAATTAGAATAAGTTCTACTTTTGTAGAGTGCTATTTCTGACTAAATTAAATGACAGTGTCCTTCTGGAGCTAGGTGTGTGAAGGCTGCCGTACCTGTATGAGCAGCTGGTCGTGGTACAGCCCCCAGCAGTCGGCGTACACGCGCAGGCTGAGCGGTACGTGCGCGCGCGCCGCCAGCACACCGGCCGCGGGCGAGCATGCCAGCGCCACGCCCGGCGCCTCCACGTCACTCGCCCATGAGTCTATGACAACATCACACCTTACAACCACTGCTAGCTAGTAGGAGCACTAGGAACCGAGTGCAGTGGTGAGTCAGTGCCGAGACAGAGACACTCTGGCTTGAGTGAACAGTTTCTCGACGCTGACTCGCCACTGAGTAGTCAATACGTGCACCTCGTCAAGGTATTGGGCGCCATCTCCACGAGAACAGTATCGCGGTGGTAGTAACATGTCACGGCTTGACCGAGACTCTCTCGCCCGTGGAGATGGTAATGGAGATGATTTTTATTATGGCGTATCTTCATTCTTTCTAATTCTCGTGTCTGCCCGCTGCTGAAGACTATGACTACGGCAATGGATTTATTAATCATATAACGAATAAGACTTCGTTTGTTCTTCTTCTAATAAAAAGCTCTCCAGTCTTTCTTAATGCTAAACGATAACAGAATATAATTCACTCCTCTCAAACAATAACCTCAGATAACAAAACCAAAAATTGTAAACATCAGCAAACATTCTACTGTTTCCTGATATAACAAAATCTGGTTGCGCGGTAAAATTCATTTTGTTTCGTTTTATCGGCTGATTAGTTTGAAAGACATCTTATTGGTTGATCGCGTCCTTACCCTATTCCCTTCCTTTTTAACCGACTTCAAAAAAAGGAGGAGGTTCTCAATTCGGTTGTATGTTTTTTTTTTTTTTGTGTTTGTTACCTCATATCTCCGTTATTTATGAACCGATTTGAAAAATTCTTCTTTTATCTGAATGGATCTACTTTCCGATTGGTCCCATAGAAATTTCATCAAAATAGGTTCAGCAGTTTGGTTTTGAAATCAAAATAACTGGAAAAAATGTCATCCAAGTAAAAGAAATTGCGAAATTGATATTTGACAAGTATTTGTGTGTGATACGATAACTAAAAAGAGTAAAATAAAAACTTTTTTGCAAAAATAAACCGACTTCCAAAAAAAACACTAAAAAAGTGGAAAATAACTTTACTTTCGGAAGTCGGTGGCAAAAAAGTCAATGAAACAAACAATAGTCACCGACTTCCGAAAGTAAAGTTATTTTCCACTTTTTTAGTGTTTTTTTTGGAAGTCGGTTTTTTTTTTCGCACACGCCTTCCGCGTTCGTAGGAGCGAGAAGGATGCGCATACGTCATCGATTTGCGTGAAAGAAATCGCAATGGCCGCTGCTACTTCGTTTGTGAATAACGCATGCTCTTAAGAAAAAATCGAATTATCGTGAAAATTGATGTGTTTTCGTCGTGTGTGTTGTGTTCAGTGCTCAGGATAGCAGTAACAAGCTTAAGGGTTTCATGCAACCCTTTTCTTAGAACCACTGTAATTTTTTCCAAATCTTACCTATGCCAGTAAAAACTCCAATCTTCTGCGATAGCTGATTTTCGAGTCAATCACATTATTTAGCTTAACCGCGTATACAAAAACTATGCAGGTTATTTCACCACAAAACTATTATAGCTTTGAGTTGGAACTATTCTGAACTACTTAACTTTATGAAATAGAAACTAAAGGAAAGCAAATAGAGTTAGAGAATCATAAAGTGGTATGATTGCACACGCTAACGAGGTTCTACTCGAGCCGAGATTAAACTTAGTTCAGAGCGCGATGCACTGCGCCGCCGCGCCCCCACTCGCGCATCCTGCGCGCACACTCGCGGGGCATGGGCTTCATATGCACATATTCATACAGACGGACCGCGGCAGGCTGCGAGCGCTTAATATTGTAAGCCATTCTAATGTATGCGACATGTTTAGCTCGAAACATGTTAAGCTTTACTTCTTCCCTATGCTCAGTTTTAAAGCAGATAAAGCCTGCTTAGAGAGATTAACGTCTTGTTTTATCTCAATTAATTTTTTTTTATAATTAAGTATTAACTTTTTGAATGCAAATCAGCGTGGTCGTGCAGCGTGGTCGTGCAGCGTGATGGCGGAGCTACATCAGTCGTAGTACACGCGCGTGACAGCTGGTTCGCCTGAAGTCGGTCAACAAGCTTCTTCACTATAATATCATATGTTGGCAAGAGAATCAAGCAGTTGTTCATGAATAATATTTGTTTGTTATGAGCACATGATGGAGAAAATATTCAACACAAATTATACCACGATGAACAAGCCGATTTCCGTGAATACATCAAATTGCATGCTATTAACCCGAATATGAAATTCTGTTTGTTCTCGTGCGATAGGTGCGACGCGTACCGAGCGCGCTTGCAATTTGCGGCTCACCTGCGTGGTGTATTCACTACTAATTACTATTTGCACGACATCGCTCGTATCACGTACAATTTGTGTGTTTAAATCTTTAAAATCTACAATAAGTCTTTTAGGTTACGGGCAACCGCTTTTGTTACAAATGACTGCGCGCCCGCTCGAAGGTTAAGCAGCCGGCGCCGGTTCGTAGGAACACGTTTTATTCAGTGAACGTTAGTATTCAGATTAAATTGACGTCTAAATATGCGATCATTACGAAATTAAGAAGTAGAGCAGTTGATGTACAACATCAATTAGTATGCAGTCCACGCGCGCCGCGGCACCACCCTCATAGTAGCGTGCAGAGTGGCGTGTACGAGTAGCTCGATACAGTCTCGCTCTCGTTGTGCCACCACTCGCCAACCGATGCTCGGAGCTGGGAACCGACACACGAAATCGCTAATACGACATATTCAGAGGCGGAATGATAGCAGTAAGAGTTTTGGCAACGAAGAGTTGACGATAGAATAACTTATTCAGGGCGGGCTTGGGAGCAGAGACTGTCTCCGCGATACTGCCGTGCCGCTCGGAAATATTATGAATTGTATCTGCGAGGGTACATAACAATAAATGTAGGCTAAACATCTTACAAGCAAGCTTCATACATTATTACATCGAACAGTTGTTTCTGTTATTCTTTTCGCTTAAACAAAGCCTATTATTATCCAATTTGTATTCTAAAAGGAGGCTAATGTATTAAATATTTTATTACAGACTCGCGGTCCAAGAGCTGTGGCAACAAAAACGTTGTAATACAATGAAGAGTATAAAAAGTGCTATTTTACATAACAGTGACGATTGAGACTCGATCGAGTGACCCACGAGGACACCAGTGGTGAGTGGAGGTCTTGACACCACAGCGAGGTTCCTTTATAGCTTTACTTGTGACCAATCACCATTAAACTGTTTGCTCAATAACATTTTTTAACTAAGAAAATGTTATTAGTGAACCAGAGCAGGAAGTCGGAATATAATTCAATATTACTTTCTCTCTCTAGCACACGTTCAGCTTTGTAAATAACAGGAAACAAATACCAACTGTTACAAGCTATGTGGTTCCGGCCTAGAATAGACCACCCTTCTCCTTCCGTGGGTGTCGAGCCGTAACAGCCAACTAAGGGATGGTGTAGGTGGTTGATAGCTATCATCTCACATCCACCGATATTTGTACCATGTATTCTAACTAATAACGTCACACCACACTAGGCCATGCTTGGGCTTGGAAAAGCATTTCCAAGACGTCTGGATGGAACAGTCGGCATCAGTGCAAGATGATCAGCCGACCAATGTTCTGGGACCACGGCTTAGGAGATAGAAACGAACGAGAACCAGCGCCTTCTACAATTCACTTTCAATCAGGATTTAAGTGTCAGCAACAGCTTCATAGCTAAGCAGCCTCAACGTCGACGGACGCGGTTTTCTCCTGATACAAACAAATAACAGTTTAACATTAATCTTAGAAACACCTTCAGTTTAATAGATACAGATTCAGAGGACGTACAGATATGTATAGTAGAGTAGAGCATACAGTAGAGTAGATCTTCAAAAGACCATCTCAGACACTTTATATCTGCATACTCCTCATGTGAGTTGACCAAGATTATTTCTGGACCTTAAAAGTGACAGTGACCTCTGAATTTGTTTTGGTTGTTTCTTCTCAGAGTAATTAGGTACGAAACACCGGCCTCATCTAGTTCTAAAAAAGACGACGTGTACAAGTGTGTTTGTAAAAATCTATTTGCAAGATAAATATATTAATCATTAGTACAAAAACATAATAGCTTCCTATTGAAACCGACAGTCAAAAAGTCGTGTGTCTTATACAAGGTGTAGTTTTGCATCATCGTCAAATTCAAGGAGGTAATTATCAAAATCAAAGCATTTATTTCAAGTAGGCCAATTACAGGCACTTTTGAACTGTCGAAACAAAGACAGCAATAAAAAAAATGAAGCTACAGTCCCAGTCACAAGACATAATAACTGTGAAATTACTGTAGTTGCCCATTTCAAAGCGTAGATCTCTATGGAGAAGAATGGGCAAGAAACTCCATGGACACTCTTTTAAATCATAATGTTTTTACAAAAAATCTTGGATACATCATTCTTGTAGAGATGGTACATTATGTGAGAACGATGTAGCAAGACGTGCACCTTAAAAGTGTCCACAGTACAAAAAAAGGCAATTAAAAAACAAAATAATTCGTTCAAATAAACCGTGGCAACTAAGAGATGACCAGTCACAACTGACAGCACCCGTTCACGAACATGACGCATGGATCAGCCATCATTCAACTCAACCATTTTGAAGGGAACTAAATGACCCGACACACACGCCACCATCAGCGAGACATTTGAGTGAGCATGACATACTCTCAACCGCCAGGGCACATTCAAGTCGAGAAAAAAAAGGTAGGTTTCCTGTGAATGATAGCTTTCTAGTAGCTTCATAGTACTCACACAATATAGGCTATGCGGCTATATAATACTAAAAAGATTGAATTTATACAATGCAAAGACAGCTGTATGCTAATGATCCTTAACCCGAATCAATAATAAAATGGCTAGGTATTTTTTTCTTAATATCGGAAATCGGTAAGTGTACACCACCCGTATTAAAACGCGGCCCGTCTAATACTAGCCCTATAACCACGCTTTCACACACACAAACCAACGCAGACTTTAATTATCCTCTTTTGAGAAGGCCTTCATTCTGAAATAGTGTCAAATTAAAACAACTAAAAAAAGCAACGTTTATAATTATTGACCAGGTACCGAAATTTATATTTATTATTTGCGTCTACTATGACAACCTCCTGAATTTTGACGAGGATGCAAAACTACACCTTGTATAGAAGAGCGACAGAATGCAAAGTATTAATCTGCTGGGCCAATGCCCAACATTTTTTCTGTCTAGATCCCATAAACAATATAAAAAAAAAAGAAAATATAAAATAAAATTTAAAACTAACCTAGAAATATTGTGTGACTCACGGCTGCACCAAATAGGCCCAGTTCAGCAGAATGCCGGACAACTAGTGCCCGACGCTGATTTTCAACTGAACCTATATGGTGAGTGTGCGGATGTCAATAGGTTTCAATAATTATAAATAAATATTGTGAAAGATATGATAATAACAAGTAAAAATAAAATGAAATTTATTTATTTAGGTACTTAAGGTCATCCAACAATTGTTTACACGTAAGATTACATTGCGATTGATAGATATACATTGGCAAGTGTAATAATAACTTAAAGGCTAACACCGCATGCACAGGAAACGGATTAAACATACAATATTAATTATTATTATTACATATTTTCTGATTGTGGTTTAGGTTAGTTTTTTATCTTAAGATTAGGTTCGTTAAAACATTCAAAATAATTACCTATAAACATATTAACAAGAGAATGGAATCACAATGATTAAATAGAAGAAAAAACATTAAGTAAGGTCATCGAAATTAAAATAATGACATACAAAAAAATATAATTAAAATAGGTAGGTACATAAGTTAGAACAAATTAAATTAAATTAAATAAATTAGATCAAATATTACATTACATTAGGTTAAGTTAAATTAATTGGTATAATAAATTAACGGATCAATGAAATTATTATTATTATAACAAGATGAGTCAAGGCTCTGCGAGTGAATTATTTACAACTAATTTTATAATTTTATTAATACTGTCCTGGTTTATATCCACTAAATCACTGCAGCTGTTGAGAATTTTACATAATTTAGGTATAGGTGCAAGCAATCAATTCGATTTCTTACTATTTTGTACAAAAATATGGCGTCGCTGGCGTCTCTGCGTGTTGATAACGTGTGCATTCTGAAATAGTGCAGGCGGATTTTTTAGGAGGGTAGCTGATTAGATTTCCCTTCACAAAAAGCTAAGTGCCACATAAAACGCTTCTGCACTCGTTCTAACCGCAGCATATGAGTGGCGTAGTGAGGTCTCCATACCACGCTACAGTATTCTAATATGCTACGCACGAGACAGTTGTATAACATTATTTTGGTACTGCTCTTACGAAAACTTCTCGTATTACGAAGCAAGAAACCTAACATTTTAGATGATTTTTTAATGATGTGTTCAAAGTGAAGTACAAAGCTGACTTTTCTATCGAAGAGTACTCCTAGGTCCTTGATTGTTTCGAGTTCTTGTACTTTAACTTGGTTAATGTAGTATTCTGTACTTATATAGTTATTTTTTCTCGTAAATTTAACGTGATAACATTTGTCAGAATTCAGTTGCATTCTGTTTTTTTTGCATCATTCAATTACTCTGTTAAGGTCGTCTTGTAGAAGCTCGTTGTCTATTGGGGATTCAATCATTCGTGCAAATTTCAAATCATCAGCATATAAAAAAGGTTCTGAATGTTGGAAACATTGGGGAAGGTCATTAACAAATATATTAAATACTATCGGAGCTAAATGCGTACCTTAAGGAGCGCCAGAAGTTATTATATGCTCTGAAGAATTAAATCCATTCACAACGACGTAGAAATTGCGTTCTGTTAGATATGATTCAAATTGTAGAAAGGACCCTGATACACCGTAAGCTGCAAGTTTGTAGATTAATATGGCGTGGGACATTTTGTCAAACGCCTTACTGAAGTCTGTATATATTACGTCAAATTGTTTGTTTCTGTCTACTGTCTGAACAAATGACTCCGTGAAAGTTACTAAGTTTGTACTTGTAGATCTCGCTGTTAGAAAGCCATGCTGATGGTCACTGAGGTACATTTTGAAATGATGTTGAATGTACGGACAAATAATAGATTCAAAAATCTTTGCAAAAGTGGAAAGTATTGAAATAGGCCTGTAGTTTGAAATTATATCTTTGCTATCTGACTTGTACACTGGAACCACTTTTGCTTTTTTCCATTCTGACGGAAATGTTCCTGAGACTAACGACGCATTAAAAATTATGATTAGAGGAGAAATCAGAGTTATGTTAAAATGATGGTAACGGCGGAATAACAACTACAAGACTATTTAAATACTGGTATCAACCATTTTTAAACACACCATCGCTAGTCCGTAACATAACACTGCGCCTTACGCAGCCGAGTGTGACGCACGGGTTACCGGCGACGGCAGCTTAAGTTGCACATTTTTAAATAAAGAATATAGCTTGTAGCTGCGGGTATTTTCATAAATATATATGATGATAGTTAGAAGGCACCATAACACACAACTTGTCCATGCTGTATTAACAAACAACCGATCCCTAAGATTCATTCGTGGTATGGACTTAGGCAGGTAGGCAGGACGTGGCAATTACACATTTGGAAGATTAAAATGGCCTTAAGCATGGAGACAGAGCAAAAATGATTGGGATAAGTGCCGAGTTTTATAAATCGCTATAATGAGTTTTTCATGAAATATGAAAATGTGATAAAACAACAAATAAAGCAAATAATTATAACAAGTTTTTTTAAATAAATTTGGAATATTGTCACTTTTAGCTGTGCTGTCGAAGTTATAACACGGACAAATAGTTAACTTGACAGCTTGTTAAACTGCTGACTGGACAACCGACCACGCCACGCCACTACAATGTGTAGCGAAATGAACGAAATAAATGGCATCGATGTCGTGTGTCGGCGGGCGCGGTCGGCGTGTTCCCGTGAGCAGTAACAAATGAGTGGCGCGACAAGTGTGTGAGAACTGGAGCGCGCCGACCGATACGTGACGGTGCCTTCAGGAGCGGCCGGTAGGGCTGCGGCTCATATCTACTATAAAAATAAATCATTAAAAAAAAACAACTTTTCCGTAACCGTCTTAGGTATTGCACTTTTGTAGAAAACAGCAGATTAAAAAAAAAAATACCGATGAAATATTTCTATGAATAACGCAAAATATATGACTGTGTTTTAAGTAACTGGCAAAGCCACAAAAATATTTTTTTATTTAACACATGTTACTTATCTTATAAGTGTAAAATTACGCCAGACTTTAATATGCTACAAAAATACGAGTAATAATTTCGGCCGAAACTGGGACCAGGGCTGACCAGTTTTGGCTGAAAATCCTGTTTCGGTCAGACCCTTAAAACAAGTACAAAAGTTGCTGAAAGTATGTAGTGCGTCGACTTGCCGTACGACTAACTTTATGATAAACGTTCTCGTACAGCTAAACTGATTTGATACATATCTTTACTTCCAAAGTTAGGACGCAGACACGCGGGCCCTAACGTGCTCAGATTATGAAGAGAGGAGACGCAATTTCCGCGCTGAAAAGTAAGCTCAAGCGTTTGGCTATCAACCATGATTTTGTAATATTTTTAATGAAACCCTGTGTGCAAATTCAAGTAGTTCTTTCCACCAGAAATGGCGCCAGAAACAAAAGAGAGTTACAATAGTTTCCATGAAGAATTCAATATTTAAATAAGGCTAGCTATACCCTGCATGCTACTACTACCTACCTGCTGCCTACCTGCTGCCTACCTGCTGCCTACCTGCTGCCTACCTGCCGCCTACCTGCTGCCTACCTGCTGCCTACCTGCCGCCTACCTGCTGCCTACCTGCTGCCTACCTGCTGCCTACCTGCTGCCTACCTGCTACCTACCTGCTACCTACCACCTACCTACTACCTACCTACTATTATATCAACTTTCTCATTTTTTTCTTTCATAAGAACCTTCTCCTGACAATAACAAACACAACAAAAAAAGAATTAGCGTAATCGGTCCAGCCGTTCACACGTGATGCCGTCACCAAGGAAAATAAGGATTCATTTTTATATATTATATAACACATACACTGGCCTGCAAAACTAAGTACTACACTTTTCAAATTTATTTTTTTTCTAAACTATAGTAGTTAGAGATTTAAAATAAAAACGTTTCATATAATTTTTTACCAGCTTTCTTTGAAACTCCCATTCTTCTATCAGGGCCTGTTTTAGTGCCCTGAGGGCGGTAGGTGGTGGTCTGCGGCTTCTGACTAGCCCCTGTACCTCATCCCAGGCGTGCTCAATCGGGTTGGGATCAAGACTTCTTGATGGCCAAGCCATCACGCTGATACCAACCTCCAGAATATACTCTTGCACGACCCGATTCACACGGTTCGGGTCGTGCAAGTAAAAATTAAAGATTTGGTTATTTTTTTAACGTATGTATTTCACTTCTGATTCCTAACAATAGATTATTGTTTTATTAGCGTAAGATGTCAAATAAAAGAAAGAGTAACAATATAATTTGCAGCTAATAAGAACTACAGATACTTGTGTTTGTGCAAACAAACATCACTTCGTCTTGTGTGATGTAGACTATCATTGAGGTACACGTCGTGAGAGCGCGCGCCTGTGTGCGTGCGTATGTCGGTGCCGCATGCGGCGCGGCGCGGTGCGGCTGCAGTGACAAGTACGCCCTAATTTAGATTTATACGATGATCTACCAACGGATTAATCTCTGGTTAACTGACGGTAGTTATTAATGAGAGAGTGTTAATTTTGCTGAATAAAAAGATTAATTCGACAACTGGAAGTAGTTTAGTTATGAGGAGCATTAAATGTTCTGAAAACGTCGTCACTCGGGTGCCACGGAAGTGCCATTAATTATTGACATTGTTTTGGAACCAGAAACATTATTATCTACTGTTATAGCCCAATATGTTATAAGATGTGGCTCTTAGAAATCAAAGCAACGCCACAAGCAGACACATCAATAATTCAAGTTAACTATAATTGTCACATAACATTATTTAAAATGACTCATTTTGGAACACTTGAAATGATCTCAGTGAATGGGGAACCTACTAAGATATTACTAATACACTTTGGAACAAACAACAGTTACTCTCAGTGAACTCCAGCACATTAACTTTGGCACAGCCGGTAGTATATAAAAGGCAGGAAACGGAAACCTTTCAATGAATAATGTACTAAGTAGGTACCTGCGATATTAGTTTGGAAGCACAACACTACCTTACGTTATATCGAGACCGGCGAGGAAAATATAGTGTAGAAAACATGCGGAAAGATTGAATGCTTTTACTTGTAGTGATATGTTACCATAAATCCTTGCAAAGAATCTCTCTTCCTACTTCCTAATCAACAATGCAATGCGAAGTATAACTATATCAGAATTTTACGCTTCCCGACTTGTACGTCGAGGACATCGAGATTCATTGTCTTCTCATAGTGCCGTAAATTTAAACCGTTACTGAACTAAATTTTTCATGTGTTGAGTTACTAGTGCCATCTTTCTTAAAATTACGTAAGCTAAAAGATAAATTTGTCACTTTCTTAACAAATCCACTTTTAAGGGTAGAAATAGCGTTACAAAACTAAAAAGATTTGGTCGCTAAATGCAATATTGTATCTATGTTAGGCTCAAAGGCCGAAAACGCTCATTGAGCGAAAAACCAACCACATCGCGAATGGCAATTCCAAAACCACCACTAAGCGAAATTCGCGTCGTAGCTCTTATAAAAACGACCACATCGCGATGTGGAAAACACAAAACGACCACGAAGCGAAATTCGGGTTGTGGCTATTTTGTTTTTCGACCACAACGCTTTCTTCCAGAACGCGTTCTGAGCCTTCTTCAAATTCTTCAAACAGCCACAAACCGATGTAATACATTAGTAAGGAATTTTACATTAGTAACTTGCCGATGTTGATGAATAAGGCGATGCCTTAATGAAAATTCGATACGTCGACTGCGAAAGTTTTCCAACATAATTATGGGTTTTCGTTCGTCTGATGATATTGTAGGGAGGTATCATCCTATTGGTTATTTTGACAGGGCGGGGTGTCTCAGCACAGGGGCATTTTGTGTATACAATAAGACGTGTGATGTCCTTGTAATTATATTTAAGTACTAACAATAGTTTCTAAGTTTTCATTTTTTGTATGCTACATATACCTTTGGACCTGGTGGTCCCAAAATAAAGAATTTTGAATTTGAATTTAAATAGTCGTTTTCATGGTTTTCGTTGGCGTTGATTCCGGCATTGAGGTCGAAATGAAAATCCAAGATGGCGGAATTGAAAATTTTCGAATTTTCGTCATGGGTGTCGGTTTCGTGGTTTTCGGGAGCCTGATGTTGATAGTGAGGACGACATGAAACTCCAAGATGGCGAATATTTTGCAATCTACGCCATCAGAATAACATTGTTTTTATAAGCCACTCATGGAACCTATGTTTATCAATTACTGGCATCAATAAAAACAAGTTTTTTGAGACAAAAGCTTGTAAAGCGTCACATTTACAAAATAATATACGCTATCAAAGTTATATACTGATGGTGAATATTGTTACTTTGATGGCTTATATATATCTCGAAAACATGACGTTTCAGACGATTTTTCCTCAAACAATACTCTACCGTATTCGTAGGTATAAGCGACGGGTGGAACGATACACTCAGAATCGCACATTCCAAAGAGATGAAAGGTGGGTTTATAGGACTTGGGAGCGACCGGACCAAGGTGTGGCTGACACGCGCCTGCCGGATGATGACGTCATGACTTCGTTCTGGCGCAGCATCTGGTCGGTGCCTGTCAGCCATACCGAGGGTGAATGGACTCGGGAAGTTGAGCATGCGTGTGATCCAGTACCAGAAATGGGGGCAATCACTATCAGCCCCCAAGACGTAGCTCGTGCAGTCCGTCCGTTACCAAACTGGAAATCCCCAGGACCGGACGGGCTGCACAACTTTTGGATCAAATGGTTCCAAAGATCGCACGCTCGCCTGGCTTCCCTGTTCCAGTCAGCCTTAGAGTCAGGGTCGCTGCCCGAGTTCCTGACAACAGGTATAACCCACCTGCTCCATAAATCGGGTAATACTGCGGAACCCAAAAATTATAGACCGATTACCTGTCTTCCAACAGTCTATAAAGTTCTTACATCCATCTTGAGAGCTAAAATTAGCGAACACGTTAATGAAAATTCGATCATGTCCGCTTCTCAAAATGGATGTAGGAACGGGTCCCGTGGTACTAAGGAGCTACTCCTCATTGATATGGCCATTAGCCAACAGGTTCGCCGTTCCCGAAAGGATCTGTCAACATGTTGGATAGACTATAAGAAGGCCTATGACTCGGTACCACATACATGGCTCATGAGGGTGCTAGAGTTGTATAAAGTTGATGCAACTCTGCGCACCTTCCTGATGTCGTGTATGGGGCAATGGAGGACAGTCCTTCGCTATCCAGGATGTCGGCAAATCCAGAGGAATAGCGAACCGATAAGGATTGAGCGAGGTATATTTCAGGGCGATAGTTTGAGTCCACTTTGGTTCTGCTTAGCCTTGAATCCTCTTAGCACGCTGCTGGAGGATTCAGGTCTAGGTTATCGGTTGAGGAGAGGTGGTCAGGTTATATCTCACCTCCTTTACATGGACGACCTGAAACTCTTTGCCCCCAACGATTTGCAACTGATGGAACTACTGAAGGTAACTGAAACTTTCAGTAGCGCCATCAGGATGGAATTTGGTGTGGACAAATGTGCGGTCATGCATGTAAAGCGAGGGAAGATTGTGGAATCTGTGGGAACCCAACTCTCGGATTCCATAAATCTTAGATCCCTTTCAGCAACCGAAACCTACAAGTATTTGGGTATGTCGGAAGCGCTGGGCATCAATGTAGCTGACATGAAGCAATCGTTGAGGGAGCGCTTCTTTGGCCGCCTGAGAAAAGTATTTAATAGTCTTTTATCAGGCGGGAACAAGGTGCGTGCCTTCAACGGTTGGGTCATGCCGGTTTTAATGTACTCTTTCGGCATACTCAAATGGACACAAACAGAACTAGACGCCCTGGATAGGAAGGTTCGTACATTGTTGACGGCATATCGAATGCATCACCCACGATCTTCGGTTATGAGACTGTATATCCCGCGGAGGTGCGGAGGTCGAGGCTTTTTAAACGCTAAGACTCTCCACAATCGCGAGATATGCAGTCTCAGGGAATTTTTCCTAGAAACCGACGTGGGGATGCATCGGGATGTGGTCGCGGTGGACAAGGGCCTCACCCCGCTCTCCTTGGCTAAAGAGAACTGGCGCAAACCTGTAGTACTTGACACTAACGACCGCAGGGAGGTATGGCAGAGTAAGGAGCTCCACGGACGCTTTTTCCGGGCCCTTCATGGGCCCGATGTAGACCTATCAGCGTCCGTAGCCTGGCTACGTTCCGGCGACCTCTTCGGAGAAACCGAAGGTTTTGTCTGTGCAATTATGGATGAAGTTATGATGACGAATAACTACCGCAGATTTATTGTGAAGGACGGCACGGTTGACATATGTCGGGCATGCCACCGTCCGGGCGAATCAATTCGTCACATTATCTCCGGGTGTTCTCGTCTAGCTAACGGTGAGTACTTGCATAGACACAACCTTGTAGCCAGGATTATCCACCAGCAACTTGCTCTAAAATACAACCTTGTGGAATCGGAGGTGCCGTACTATAGGTATGTGCCCGACCCAGTTCTCGAAAATGTCAATATCACACTGTACTGGGATCAATCCATCATCACTGACAGGACTATTGTGGCCAACAAGCCTGACATAGTGGTGGTGGATCGATCAGAGCGGCGCGCAATGATTGTTGACATAACGGTCCCGCATGACGGGAACCTCGTGAAAGCCGAGAAAGATAAACAAATCAAGTATCTTGACTTGGCTCGCGAGGTTGTCGACATGTGGGAAGTGGACACGGCGATCATTGTGCCGATAGTCGTTTCAGCCCATGGCTTAATTGCCAAGAGCCTCGACCAATACCTGAGGAGGCTCTCGTTAGGCGGCTGGATCAAGGGCTTGATTCAGAAAGCGGTACTCCTGGACACGGCTCGTATTGTTAGGAGGTTCCTCTCTCTGGAGCCCTGACCGCCGGTAGCTTGGACCCTGTTCCCGATACCGGTGGGCTACTATTTTTTATATTTTTAAATGTTTTTTTTTTATAGGAATATTTAAAAATGTAAATAAGTAAGTAAGAAAAATAAATAAAGGAAATAATAATAACGGTTTAGGACCTCGAGGCCCACCGGCCTCTGATAGGGTCCCAGCTCCCGGCGGAAGTGTGCAGCGCATGCGATGGACGCAGACCATCAATGAAAACGTCATGCGCTCATACTATGGGGCTACAGAGGGAGGAAACAACCTGACCGCGTACCGTGTTCGGATGCTCTCTCTGTTTCAGGTGCTTGAGCCAGCTGTCAACGTTTCGGCGCAACGACTGTCGGATCAGGTGCGAATCATCCAGCGTAATCGTATGTTGGATGACACCGTACTTGATCGCCTGCGGACTGAAATGCAGAGTAGCCATGTCATTACCCCGTCGGTGCAGGCTGTGGTACCACCACAGTCTACCACAATACCGGATCGCGCTGACGACTTGAGTGATGACATGGCTATTAATGTAAGTACCCAGTGCAGTGAGGAAATGAGGTGTGCTTTGGAGGGTGCGATTCGAGAATATCGGTTCATGTCGCCCGACCTTAGACCGCGCATACCGCGTTTGCCCATGCATAACAAAAATAGGGCGCTGGTGGCTGTTCTGGATTCGCAGTTGTCAAACTATTTTGATAACTGCGAAGACCTCACTGATGCTCACTCAATCCTGTATTGTGCGGCTGTAGCGGCATGTCGTGTAGCTCATGTCAAATTTTTTGATGACAGAGCTACACGACCTAAGCCAGCCGTACCAGCATGGCAGTACAGGATTGAGCGACGTATTGATGGGGCCAGAGCACTCATCGGCAAACTAATCTCCTTCAGGGAGGGCAATACGCTCCCTAGAGTGGTGCGCTTTGTGAGACGGGCGTTCTCGGGGACTGATATTAATCCTCGAGACTACATCTCCCGTGTCACAGAGCGCATCGACTTCCTGAAGCAGAAAGTGTATGCATGGGCGAACCGTATTCGTAGGTATAAGCGACGGGTGGAACGATACACTCAGAATCGCACATTCCAAAGAGATGAAAGGTGGGTTTATAGGGCTTGGGAGCGACCGGACCAAGGTGTGGCTGACACGCGCCTGCCGGATGATGACGTCATGACTTCGTTCTGGCGCAGCATTTGGTCGGTGCCTGTCAGCCATACCGAGGGTGAATGGACTCGGGAGGTTGAGCATGCGTGTGATCCAGTATCAGAAATGGGGGCAATCTCTATCAGCCCCCAAGACGTAGTTCGTGCAGTCCGTCCGTTACCAAACTGGAAATCCCCAGGGCCGGACGGGCTGCACATCTTTTGGATCAAATGGTTCCAAAGATCGCACGCTCGCCTGGCTTCCCTGTTCCAGTCAGCCTTAGAATCAGGGTCGCTGCCCGAGTTCCTGACAACAGGTATAACCCACCTGCTCCATAAATCGGGTAGTACTACGGAACCCAAAAATTATAGACCGATTACCTGTCTTCCAACAGTCTATAAAGTTCTTACATCCATCTTGAGAGCTAAAATTAGCGAACACGTTAATGAAAATTCTATCATGTCCGCTTCTCAAAATGGATGTAGGAACGGGTCCCGTGGTACTAAGGAGCTACTCCTCATTGATATGGCCATTAGCCAACAGGTTCGCCGTTCCCGAAAGGATCTGTCAACATGTTGGATAGACTATAAGAAGGCCTATGACTCGGTGCCACATACATGGCTCATGAGGGTGCTAGAGTTGTATAAAGTTGATGCAACTCTACGCACCTTCCTGATGTCGTGTATGGGGCAATGGAGGACAGTCCTTCGCTATCCAGGATGTCGGCAAATCCAGAGGAATAGCGAGCCGATAAGGATTGAGCGAGGTATATTTCAGGGCGATAGTTTGAGTCCACTTTGGTTCTGCTTAGCCTTGAATCCTCTTAGCACGCTGCTGGAGGATTCAGGTCTAGGTTATCGGTTGAGGAGAGGTGGTCAGGTTATATCTCACCTCCTTTACATGGACGACCTGAAACTCTTTGCCCCCAACGATTTGCAACTGATGGAACTACTGAAGGTAACTGAAACTTTCAGTAGTGCCATCAGGATGGAATTTGGTGTGGACAAATGTGCGGTCATGCATGTAAAGCGAGGGGAGATTGTGGAAACTGTGGGAATCCAACTCTCGGATTCCATAAATCTTAGATCCCTTTCAGCAACCGAAACCTACAAGTATTTGGGTATGTCGGAAGCGCTGGGCATCAATGTAGCTGACATGAAGCAATCGTTGAGGGAGCGCTTCTTTGGCCGCCTGAGAAAAGTATTTAATAGTCTTTTATCAGGCGGGAACAAGGTGCGTGCCTTCAACGGTTGGGTCATGCCGGTTTTGATGTACTCTTTTGGCATACTCAAATGGACACAAACAGAACTAGACGCCCTGGATAGAAAGGTCCGTACATTGTTGACGGCATATCGAATGCATCACCCACGATCTTCGGTTATGAGACTGTATATCCCGCGGAGGTGCGGAGGTCGAGGCTTTTTAAACGCTAAGACTCTCCACAATCGCGAGATATGCAATCTCAGGGAATTTTTCCTAGAAACCGACGTGGGGATGCATCGGGATGTGGTCGCGGTGGACAAGGGCCTCACCCCGCTCTCCTTGGCTAAAGAGAACTGGCGCAAACCTGTAGTACTTGACACTAACGACCGCAGGGAGGTATGGCAGAGTAAGGAGCTCCACGGACGCTTTTTCCGGGCCCTTCATGGGCCCGATGTAGACCTATCAGCGTCCGTAGCCTGGCTACGTTCCGGCGACCTCTTCGGAGAAACCGAAGGTTTTGTCTGCGCAATAATGGACGAAGTTATGATGACGAATAACTATCGGAAATACATTGTGAAGGATGGCACGGTTGACATATGTCGGGCATGCCACCGTCCGGGAGAATCGATCCGACACATTATTTCTGGGTGTTCTCGTCTGGCTAACGGAGAGTACTTGCACAGACACAACCTCGTTGCTAGGATTATCCACCAGCAACTTGCTTTGAAGTACAACCTTGTGGAATCAGAAGTGCCATACTATAAGTATGCGCCCGACCCAGTTCTCGATGATGGTAATGTCACGTTGTATTGGGATCGACCTATCGTCACTGACAGGACTATTGTTGCTAATAAGCCTGACATTGTGGTGATAGATCGATTGGAGCGTCGCGCAATGATCGTTGATATAACGGTCCCGCATGACGAGAACCTCGTGAAAGCAGAGAAAGATAAGCAATTCAAGTATCTAGATCTTGCTCGCAAGGTTGTCGACATGTGGGACGTGAATACGGCAGTCATTGTGCCGATAGTCGTATCGGCCAATGGTTTAATAGCCAAGAGCCTCGACCGACATCTGAAGAGGCTCTCGCTTGGCAGCTGGATCAAGGGCTTGATTCAGAAAGCAGTACTTCTGGATACGGCGCGTATTGTTAGGAGGTTCCTCTCTCAAGAGCCCTGACCACCGGTAGCTCGGACCCTGTTCCCGGTGCTGGTGGACTACTATTTTATATATTTTTAAATGTTTTTTTATACTAATTTTGTACAAGAATATTTAAAAATGTAAAAATAAGTGAGAAAAATAAATAAAGGAATAATAATAAATAAATCTGAACAGAAGAATGAAAAACTTACCGACGAAAGAACTAAGCTCCTAGAATGGACCCAGAAGTCTCTACACGGAAGACATCGCCAAGACTTATGCCACATAAATGTCGACAAAGAAGCGTCGAACGCGTGGTTAAATCGAGGTGAAGTCTGAGCGAGTTGGTCTTCCCAGAGACTGAAGGGTTCATGCTTGCTATACAGGATCAGGTAATTGAAACTAAAAATTACAGAAAATATATTATAAAGAATTTAAATAATGACAAATGTAGAAGATGCCACAGTTCTCCCGAAACAATTCAACATATCACAGGTGCGTGCAAGTCAATAGCCCAAACAGATTACAAACACAGACACGACCAAGTAGCCAACGTCATACACCAGAAATTAGCTCACCAGTACAAACTCATAGACTCCGTTGTACCATATTACAAGTACAATCCAGAGATTATTTTAGAAAATCCCTCGACAAAACTGTATTTTGATCGCGGCATTTTTACCGACAGAACAATTCACTTCAATAGACCAGACATTACACTTATAGACAAGATAAACAAAATTGGATATTTAATCGATATTGCTGTACCAAATACACATAACCTACAGACAACAATAGCAGAGAAACTAACCAAATACATTGAACTAAAAGACGAAATTACGCGACTTTGGCGTCTGCAAAAAGTTATAATACTACCAATAGTATTGTCTTCAACAGGAGTAATACCGAAACAACTAAACCAATCCCTTTATTCTCTTAACTTACCTCCAAATACCTACCATCTATTACAAAAGGCAGTGATATTAAATACATGCAGACTCGTGAGAAAGTTTCTGCAATTTGAACCAGAAAATCTTCATCAAAACTCAAATACGCTACCATCTTCCATACAATCTTCTACGCGTGACCACATCTCTTCCAACTGATAATCACTTGGCTTAGGCCCGTATTATCAGCTCTTCCCGGCTAGCCGAGAACATAAAATGTATGTCAAATAATAATAATAATTTATTTATAAAAGTATTACAAAAATTGTACATTTAGGCGCAGTAGTATTATTGTTTATACAATGGTAAAAATAGTCAAAGTCAAAGTATTTATTAGTGCTTAGTTAGTTTATTAGTACTTATAAAGGTAAACTATAACTGAAACATATTCAACAGTTGCAAGTACTTAATAATAGTTCATCTAGTTCAATTTAGATGTTTAGTAGCGACCTGCCCGATATAGGTTTATATAAACCTGAGCTTCAGGCCATCACTTTACTTATCAGAATTTAATTAGGACAATAAAATTAGAAAAATTAAATTAATCTATTAACAACTCCAAAATCTATTGCTATAATAAACAAAAATAATCCGTACATAAAATTGGTATAAATCAAATTGGTAGATACAAAAGAACCACTAAAATTAGCTTAATTAATAATATTAACATAATCAAACCACAACTTCTAGAAGTTTTTCTGTGTCTGTGTAATTAAGTATCGCTAAATAATCTGACATTACAAACATCTTGTTTGTATACTACTCAAAACAGAATAAGGGCCACGAGGTATTTTTACATTTTGGTGTAATTTAGTAAACATTTACATATTGAAAGTAGTAAAATATTGAGTATACAAACTCTATGATACCTAAACTTTTTAATATTGTAGTATTCATCTAATGCTGGCAACAATTTTAAATAAAATTTGATTTAAAATTCTTTTTGAAGATTTTGATTCCATTTTCTTTGATGTTTTGCTTTCCTTAGCTTCTTGGTTTATTAGAAATTATCAGAGTTCATTGATATCTCGAGTCAGAAACATCTTTTGCAATATGCCACAAGCACGCAGGCGTCATATGGACTCGCTGACAGCAACCAGAGCCGTTACAATGATTGAAGAAGGTCATTCGCAGCGATCTGTGGGTTTGCAATTGGGATTTTCTCGAAGAGCTATTCAAAATCTATGGAATCGTTTCCATGAGACCGGTAGTGTTAGAAGAAGACCTGGTTCGGGCAGAGTTCGCATTACAACAGCTCAAGAGGATCGTTACATTCGATTAAGTGCGCGCCGAGATCGCACAACGACGGCCCGTAAGCTGCAAAATCGTTTACGGCTGACAACGGGTACCCGTGTCAGTGACCAAACTATTCGTAATCGATTGCATGAAGACCAGCAGGCATCAAGAAGGCGAGTTGTCCGTGTTCCATTAACCAGAAATCATCGTGCAAATCGTTTAAGATTTTCCCGTCAACATTTGGACTGGGACATAAACCAATGGGGCATGGTGCTCTTCACAGACGAATGCAAAGTTAAATTTTTTAACGACGATCGGCGTATTACAGTATGGAGAAGACGCGGCGAGAGATTTTCAGAAGCCTGCATCCATGAAGTCGATCGTTTTGGTGGTCCAAATGTAATGATTTGGGGCGGGATAAGCTTACGCGGCAAAACTGAGCTCGCTATTTTAAATGAGGGTACTGTTACTGCTCAGCGGTATATTGAGGAAGTTGTCAGACCACATGTGATCCCATTTGCACAGCGAGCGGGTCCTGGATTCATCTTGATGCAAGACAATGCTCGTGCACACACGGCTCAAGCGACTCGGTTTGTACTGGAAGCCTCTCAAATTCAAGTCTTGTCGTGGCCGGCGAACAGTTCGGACTTAAATCCAATAGAGCACATGTGGGATCAGTTGAAACGAAGAGTTAGAGACGGTGATCAGGAAATCCACAACCAACAGCAACTCATCAACGCTGTTAAAAGATTCCAATGGAAAATGTCAGGCATTTGATTGAGAGCATGCACTCCAGGCTTCAGGAGTGCGTAGCTAAACGAGGGGGGCATACCCGTTACTAAAAGATGAGCATGGAGTATTTTCTTTTGTTTTCAGTAACTTTACATTGTTTTTATTTTTAACCTAAAATGTGTTTTTTCTTTCAAAAGCAAATAAACTTTTTAATCATTATTATTTGAATAAATGTATTGGTCTACATGGTAAAAACAACATTAGTTTTCGTTATGGAGACAAAAAAATATATATTGGTTTTATTATTTTCATGGTACAGACAAAATACCTCGTGGCCCTTATTCTGTTTTGAGTAGTATATATGCCAGATATGGATTGATACAGGTTTTATGCGTAGCTAATAAAATTTCAGTTGTACTGATTGTGCCATAAGTGAATAGATTCTAACCTTTATTGCTTATATCTCGAAAAAAAAAACGCTTTAATAGAGTCTGTCTCATACAAAACGTGTTATATTGATTCCAGCTATTTATTAATACAGGTTTTATGCGCGGCCGCCGTTTAGAAAATAAAATAAAATGGAGGAAATATAACTATATGGATAACTACGGCGGCAAATCAATACAAAACAATTGTCGTATAGTCGTTTCATTGAATTCAGTCGCTCCATGTAAAATACTGGTATTCAGCTGCATCCGGTTACACTGGAAGCCGACCCGACATAGTTGGGACAAGGCAGGCAGATGATGATGTATACATAATCGTTTTACTTGGTATAGTGTGTAGCATTTCATTTAGTCACATTAGGTCACAGTACAATTGAGTGGAAAAGTGTTTTTATCTTTCTTTCTTTTTCAAATAAAACAGAAACTAAGTTCTATAAAAAAACTTTTCCGAATTTTACGCTATAGTGTACTGTAAATAAATATCTATTTTGGGAATCAAAATAATGGCTCAGAGTATCATATATAATACTTAAGCGAGTATCATATACACGTACTTTGCGAAAAAGCTGTGCAATATTTTTTTGTTTCGCTCCTGTGTAAAATTTTGATTTTTCGTTTAGTAACGGTTTACTTTTGAAGGTGCGATAAGTTAGTCGTGTTCTGAAGACATCACATTAGAAGGAGCGACTAAACTTATTTATGGAAATCGATAAAAATGAGAGTTTTAAGTCTTTATAGATGTCTAACGGGTTTGTAATGATTTCGGGTCACAGTGAAGAAGTCGACAGTAAACACGAACGTTCTTTATGCAAAACTAATAATAAAATAAAACATTACACCGTAGGTACCGGAGAGCCGGCCGTTCCGGGTCGGTTCCACCCGGCGAGATCGGCACCCGCTCTAATGGAGCCAACGTGAATAACAATATTTCACGATTGCGTGTGTAAGGACGCTGTGACACCGGCACGTCACCAACACTCGCAGAACAAATACGTATGACGAAGGTAGACAGCAGGTGGGCTCGTCTCACGCTGTGTACACAGATGAGTGTCAAACGTTATTGATCAACTGTTTGTTGCAATGTCAGCATCATGTGTTTGTTGCAATGAGATGTTCACTCGTCATTAACGTTACTTACTGAATTCCATCTACAGCAACGTACAGCCATATAGATATGTTCACGCATACTTGTATCCTTCCGTGCCTTTAAATCAAATTTCACTCACAGTTAAGACAAGTTGAACTTTATATACTTAGTCCGTAGTAGAGGTAAAATTTGCAATCCGAAATCTTCTCTTATTGGAAAAATACCAAATAGGATTAGCAGTGAATACGACGTGGTTGTAATCAAGCTATGAGATTTGGTTACAAATGGATGTCTGTGTCGCCATATGTCGGGTACGTCGTCGTTTCCACTACATACACACTGAGTTACATTCAACAATTTCCATAGATGAGGATGTCTTCGTATTGGACGGTGGAATTTTATATAAAAAGTTGCCAACATTATTCATATCAAAATAATCTTTCTGAGCTCGCACACGATACTTGAACTCCAAGAGCACAATATATTAGGCACTTATTTAATGTTGTAAACTGTAACCGATAGTTCACAGACGCGTCCGTGTGGACCGACCCTGAAAACCTGAAATTTAAAAAACTTGGAAGCAGGCGGGAGCCATTCCATTTTTATATTTTCAAACTCAAATGGATCCTTCCTGCTTCCAACTTTTCAAATTTAAAATGTGCTTGTTCTTAGCTTTTTAGTGTTTTTTAACTTAAGTTTTTTACCGCAGTCGGGTTTTTTAGTTTTTTAAATTAGTTTGTTTTTTATATCCAGCTTTTTAGTTTACAAATGTGAAAGATTTCGCAGACGACTAGCCAAACCAATTTTGACCGCCATCACTGCGTGGAGTACTCCCAGCTTATGTTGTGTTCTGATTCAAAATTTATACTCGGTGTCACGTGCACTATTAATACGAATCTAACGACACCTCTGATGCTAAAATCTATCGATCCGTTCAGGCTGCAGAGCGTGCCAAACATTTGAATTTGGCTCCAAAAATCCGCAATTTTTTTTTTTTAATTTTGATATACCCAGTATCACTCTCACAGTAAATAAAAATCTAACGGCACCTGTCAAGCTAAAATCCATCGAGCCGTTCAGGCTGCAGAGCATGCCAAACATTTTAATTTGGCGCCAAAAATCCGCCATTTTGATTTTATTTTATTTTGATACACCCAGTGTCACTCCCACGGTAAATACGAATCTAAGTCGATCTCGAGTTCGAACCCAGGACACGCACCTCTGATTTTTCGGAATCATGTGCGTATTGAATAATTATCACTTGCTTCGGTGAAGGAAAACATCGTGAGGAAACCAGCATACCTGAGAGATATTTCTCGACGGTATGTAAAGCCAAGTCAGAGGCCCATGGGCGGCATAAAAACTCTGACACCAGGTTAGGCACTAACCACACGATAAAGAAGAAGAATCTAAGGACACCTCTCAAGGTAAAATCCATCGAGCCGTTCAGGCCACAGAGCGTGCCAAACAATTATACATAGATACATACTTACATACATATTCTCGAAAAACATAACCCTCCTTCTGGCACAGTCGGATAAAAAGACACAATGTTCGGCCACATTCCCGAAATAAATGGCATGAATCAAATAATGTCAATTTCAAGGATATCGCATTTTTCTGTTTTATTTCAATATAAAATTCTCCGCTTCTAAAACCTCGGTCAGTCTCGCGCCGTACACTACGGAGAACGGTCGCGTGTTATAGCTGCCGGTGACTAGTGCGTCGTCAGGGCAATGGCCTCGTCTACTGTGAAGTGTTCGAACTGTAATGTTGTGATTAGTGAACTCTTAGCGTTTCTCACGAACGTGCTGGATTACATGGATGAAGATAGCAGATACTTGTGACCAGGACATTGTTAGCGACATAAAAGAAAAGACCGGCGAGGTTGTGTCATTGAAAATGATAAAAATAAAAACGGATCGAAAATATAACGCTTATAAGTTATTTGTTTCAAAGAGTAATTTGCATTTGTTTTTGAATGACGACTTTTGGCCTGATGGCATTACGTTTCGGCGTTTCGTGCATTTTATGTACCAGCCGAAACGCGGAGATTGTAATGTTAAAGTTTAATTGTGTTACAGTATGGATAGTTGTCACAAAATAACATTGAATAATTGTAAATTTATTAGTTTTAATTGTAAAAATTTTAAAACGTCCATAGAAGATGTGAGAAAATTATGTGATTCGGCGAATTTAGTCTGTCTCCAGGAGACGTGGTTACTCAATCACGACCTTCCTCTGTTAGGTACTGTATCTCCTGATTTTGAGTACATAGGGAAGAGTTCAGTAGACAGCGGCGAATTACTCGTCGGTAGACCATATGGTGGTGTGGCCATACTATGGCGAAAGGGCATTTTTGATAGTGTTTCTGTTATCAATTGCAACAGTGACAGATTGTTAGCTATCAAAGCTACTATAGGTGGTCGCTCCATACTAGCCTTTTGTGTATACATGCCCGTGAAAGCGAGAGAAAACTTACCTATTTTCACAGATATTCTCAGTGAAATCAGCTCAATTGAAGAAGCTAGTGATGTTCAAACTGTTATTGTTTTAGGAGATTTAAATGCGCAACCTGGCCAATTATTCTTTACCGAGCTTAATAGCTTTTGCACGGACAGATCTTGGGTGTGCGCAGACATAGAATTTCTGGGGATTAATTCAAACACATTTACCTATTTTGACACGTTTCATTGTAAGGGCAGTTGGTTGGACCATTGTATTGTCTCACAAGCGGCCTGGCAATCTACAGTTAACGTCGGAGTAATAGAGGATATTTTTGTTTCTGATCATCTGCCTATATTTATCGAGTGCAATATGGGTTCAATTAGTCCTATAGCCACGATCCAAAATACATCGCGCAGTGCTGTAATCTGGGGGGAAAGAGATGAGGCTCAAGTTAACAAATATCGAGATTTATGTAGTAAAGGCTTGCGAGACATTGACTTCCCCACAGAATTTAAATTATGTAGTTTTGGGCCTTGTAAGTTATCTGATCATAAGCTAGTATTAGATGAAATGTATAAGACATTTGTTGATGTTTTAAGTGATGCGGCTGTAAAATCTAAAAACAATGTAAGACCTAAGCGGCAAAATAAGCGTGTGTGCGGCTGGAATGAACATGTGAGAGACGCGCATTTTTGGGCCTTGTAAGTTATCTGATCATAAGCTAGTATTAGATGAAATGTATAAGACATTTGTTGATGTTTTAAGTGATGCGGCTGTAAAATCTAAAAACAATGTAAGACCTAAGCGGCAAAATAAGCGTGTGTGCGGCTGGAATGAACATGTGAGAGACGCGCATCGGGAGGCTAGGCTAAAATACCAAGATTGGATTTTTCTGGGTAGACCAAATACTGGTCCCGCTTACGACCAGATGTACGAGTCCCGTAAAATTTTTAAAGGGCGGCTAAAATGGTGTCAGAAACACAAGGACCAAATTAAAATGGACGTAATAGCCAAACAAAGGGCCGAAAAAGATTTCACAAAATTTTGGAAGTCCACTAGTAAGCTTGATGTTAAGCCTGGCCTCCCTGCCAATGTTGATGGCCGAAATGACCCAAAGGATATAGCTAATTTGTTCATGGAGTACTTTAAAGTACGCTCACCTCTGGGTCCTTCGACCACTATGCCAGATGTTCGGCCCACCGTGGCGGGAGAGGAACCCTTACTTAAATTTACAGCGAAGCAACTTAAAAAAGTGATAAACAGTATGCGTAGAGGTAAATCTCCTGGCCACGATGGGCTCAGTATTGAACACTTAAAATATGCTGGCGTACACGTGCCGAGGGTCCTGTCCATGTTTTTCAATATGTGTATTAGTCATTCATACTTACCGGGTGATTTGATGAAAACTACAGTGGTGCCCATAGTGAAGAACAGGACAGGAGACATATCTGACAAGGGAAACTATCGCCCGATCTCTCTCGCGACAACTGTAGCAAAACTGTTGGATAGTGTGCTTGAGTCTTGTCTGGATAAGTACATAAATATACATGACGCTCAGTTCGGGTTTAAACCTGGACTGTCAACTGAAAGCGCGATTCTGGTTCTTAAGCACACTGTCCAATACTACACTGAACGGAAGACTCCGGTGTACGCCTGTTTTTTGGATCTCTCCAAAGCCTTCGATCTCGTTTCGTATGAAGTGCTTTGGAGAAAGATGGAGGACAGGGGTATACCGGTGGAACTATTGAAAATATTTCAATACTGGTACTCGAATCAGACTAATTGTGTTAGGTGGTCAAACTGCATCTCGGAGTCATACAGGTTGGAGTGCGGAGTGAGACAGGGCGGGTTGTCCTCTCCAAAGCTGTTTAACTTGTATGTAAATGACCTCATAGTCGAGCTCAGCGGCATGCCTGTCGGTTGCCGGGTGGGGGGTGTTTGTGTGAACAACATCAGCTACGCGGACGATATGGTGTTGCTGGGCCCGACTGCGAGGTCAATCAGGGAGATGCTGAAGGTTTGTGAAAAATACGCCGCATCACATGGTCTTATTTATAATGTAAGGAAAACCGAGTTCATGGTCTTCAAGGCCGCCGGCAAGTGCCCAGACACCATTCCTTCAATTACTTTGAACGGCGCTAATATAAAGCAGGTGGCCAAGTTTAAATATCTAGGCCATATACTTGTCGACGACCTTAAGGACGATGATGACGTGGAGAGGGAGCGCAGGGCGTTGGCGGTCCGTGGGAACATGCTGGCACGCAGATTTTTTCGTTGCACCGATCAGGTCAAAATAACCTTGTTTAAAGCGTACTGTCAAGGCCTGTACACGGGAAGTCTGTGGTTCAACTGTTCACGGGGGACGCTCGATGCCTTGCGCGTCCAATATAATAATGTTTTCAGGATGATGTTGAAACTCCCTCGTTTCTGTAGTGCCTCGGGGATGTTTGCCCAATCGCGTACAGATGGTTTCCATGCTATCATCAGGAAAAAGGTGGCATCGCTTGTGGGCAGAATTCGGGGGAGTAGCAATAGCTTCCTGAAGGTCGTGGCTGAGGTTCCGAGAGCTCCTGTACTGAGGCATCTCATGCGGAAACATTGTCCGCATGAAATGCCTCGTAAGTATATGACTCACTAACTCTTCTGTTATTCTTAATTTTTATTTTACTAATCCTAGTGTATAAGTTTTAGTATTTAAGGTGTGTACTAACTAAAATGGCTCCTATGTTGTCCCGAATAAAACGATTCTATTATTATTATTATTAAAACACTACAACACACACACACACACATTACATTAACATCGCGCGTTTTTCTGTATAGCGGGTGGAAGGGACATTTGCCCAGCAGTGCGACAGAGTAGGCTGACAAAAACAAAATGTTGTAAGTACTGAATACGTGGTTTTCGTTTGTGCATTCTCTTCAACCCTGTGTAACTGTTCAACAGAACCCACATGAATTATATCGATAGCGGGAAACATATCAAGTTGCCCGCTACCGCACTTCGTACTCCGCTGCGGGCGGTCAAAGCGTCCAACAAACCGGAAGGCACACTGACAACACAGACTTATTAAGTTCGTTAATAAGGTTTAATGGCTGCAATAATTCCCAGGAATCCAAATTGCGGAGGGGGCCATTCATAAATTGTTAATTTATTTGCATAATTGGCCTCGTGGGCCACGCCCACTCCGACCTCCAAGCTAAAATGTTGGAGCGCAGCGTCTCCAAGATTGTGATTTGTTTTAATTAACAGTAGATATTAATAAGGAAATCCCGCTGTCGGCTTTTCATTCTGTAAAATGAGGATTTTATGTTCAGACAATCTTATGAATATTCATCCCAGAAGACTCATTTTGATTGGGACAAATTTTGTAAATACATTTAAATTGTAGGAGCTTTTGTTTATGAAACTTGAAGCGGTTTAGTAGTTACGATATACAAAGCTCAGAAATGTTCCCTTCAAACATTTTTAAAATTATATGTAGGCCCACGTTACGTTAGCCACCCTACTGTATAGTGTTGAGGACAGGCTACGGCCACTAGTACTACGCCTGGCCAGCACTGACCTGTGTCGAGCGTGCGGCGGCGCGTGCGCGGGAAGCGGCGCAGCGAGGCGCGCCAGTGCGCCGTCACCACGGACTCGTTGCGCAGCACCAGCGTGCGCGACAGAACTGCGGGCGATCGGGACACTACAGCTACTACAGAACTACAGCCATAGCGTATCAAATAAACAGACTTACAGGTATTAAGTATTTCATATGTTTGTTATTTACTTCGTATATTATACGAAGTACATATGTAAATAACAAACTGTAACTGCTAATCTTTTATGTTAATAAATTAACGTTCAGTTAAATATTTAATTGTAACGAAACTTCTTAAGTTGTTGACGTTCAAAGTTTATAAGTAACATAATTAATTCAGTGAAACAATAAGCAATTATTTATTGCGAACGATAAGTTATTCGCGCTCAAAGTTTCACGAGCTCGAACACTCGAGTACTAATTATTATAAGTCAAACATTGTTCGCGCATCACTCTTCAGGTAGTTCACTCACATGTTCCACGTGACACGGCTGTTTGCTTGGCAATAGCGTACAGTAACCTTATCTAACTCTTTTGACATCACATTCCCTTTTATTTTAACAATTCAGTGATGTTTAGTGAAAGTACCTGTTCTGAGCGGCACGGCGGTGAACTGCAGACAAATGGGCTGCTCGAGGTGTGGCAGCAGCGGCTTGCTGCAGCGGTCGCAGGGGCACACGCGCGTCAGCGACGGAGTGTGTGACACTGCATGACATCAAGGTCACCATTAAGTATCAAGAAGGCGATGACAAACAAACCAGCTAACATAGCATAACAGAAAGCACTCGGAACTACTCGAAAGGTCAATCGTTATCAGAAACAAATAAAGTCCCAGTCCTCCATCCTTGACTGACGCCAAAACATTTGTCTGTGATGGACCGAGAATTCATAATCGCTCGGTTTGACTAACTGTTGAAAACCGCAGATTTTATCAGCGAGGAGTTGAGGCCCACACACCACCACAGTTTTGCCAGCAGAATGCCATCATCGACCCTATCAAACGCTTTCCGGCAGATTTCTTGTACTTTGAGTGTGCTTCCCTTAGGCACGTCGTCCGTACGTCAAAACGTTTTGTCTTCCAACTCCACTACAGTAAGAAGGTTCGTTTTGTGTTGATATTTTTTTTCCCTAAAATTTTGCTTCTCATTACAGAGATGTCAGAGAAACTCGTCTACTTGTGAATGAATGTATTTATGTACTTTTCAACTGATATTTTATTCAGCCTCTTGGGAATAAGGATGAACAGTATTAGTTTGTCAGGAAGAACACATTAGTTTGTCAGGAATTTATTATACATTTTTTACACTCAGACTTAACTGACTTTGACTTTGGCCTTTAGATAAAAGTTAACCTTCAATTAGTTTTAAGTTTTAATAAAGTTTTACTAAATCTTAGCAATTGTTCAATTAAAAGAGTTTTAATTTTTAAACAAACTAAAATGCTAATATCGAGATAATCTCGCAGATCATGGGCGTTATCTCTCATAAAGTATTGCAGACGAACATTGTGGTGTCAAAATGTATGACGTAACACATACGTGCGAGCACTAGGTAATAAAGCGGCTTGATATGGTGCCGACACTTCAATAATGAAATAACTTTAGTATTCAGCGCTGCTCTCATAAAAACTGAATTAACCACGTCAAAGAGAATATTCCACTTAGCATAGAGCCGCGGTCGGTCTGAGTTGTTGTGTCATTGACAACGCTCTGAGGCTTTTGGTCATTTATCGAGACGCGTAAAGGCATTATCAGAATTATTTCTTGTGAGTGTTTCGACATAATTAATACCGGAGACGAAGGGGGCGTTATTTGGATCATATAAAAATTATGAAGCTAAGCATGATTTTCATTTAAGGCTCAAGTGACTATTACTAAAGTAATTAATTATGAGCTATTTGGAAAAGGTTGGTCTCTAAGGGTCTCTCGTCCTAGATAGTTTGACGGTACGGCTGGCGTAGTGGCTGAGCGATTGACTGCTGCGATCCCCGCATCCGTTCGATCCCCGCACGGAACAAATATTTGTAAGGCCTACAGATAGTTGTTCGGTTCGGGGTCTGTTTGTTGGCGTCCGTCGACTCACGCCTCGCGAGGTTTTATTCGCCTGTGAACTGCTTTCTATTCAAGTAAGGCAGCGCGGGCGGGGCGAGGCGCGGATTAGCGTCACGCGTGATGCGGACGACGAGAAACTAGCAAAATAGTAACCATTCCGAAGATTTCTTTGCTTTTAGATAAGACCGCCGCGCGGTAGTACCCATAGAATGAGCAGTATTATACACACATACATATGAGTATGCATATGAGTAGTACATGAATTAATATGATTGTATGTTTTAATTTTATTTTATTATTTTTAATTAAATGTAAGTACTAACATAGTTACGTAAGTTGTATCACTAACAAAGATCTATGGAGCAAATCTCCGAAATAAACGTTTTTTATTTATTATTTATTTATTATAAAAGAGCTATGAAACAATTTTGCTGTAGAATAAAAATATTCTATCTAGATATCTATCTAGGTAGGTACCTACTCTATAGATCCACGAGTAAAACCAAATCGCTGCATTAAATAAAAATAAGAAACAAAAAAAAACCCGACTGCGGTAAAAGACTTAAGTTAAAAAAACACTAAAAAGCTAAGAACAAGCACATTTTAAATTTAAAAAAGTTGGAAGCAGGCGGCACCCATTTGAGTTTGAAAATATAAAAATAGAATAGCCTGCTTCCAACCGCCTGCTTCCAACTTTTTTAAATTTAAAATGTGCTTGTTCTTTTTTCAGCATTTCAGAGGGCGCTGCGGTGCGCACATTAACAAACAGCTCCGTGTATTACATTTATTATAAATATTGTTTAAGTGATCTTTTAGTACCGATATAGTGTTTCAAAGAATACTTATATGACATACAGTGAGTGTTATTGAAGATCTTCTGAAATATCCAGTTAAATGGGTAAAACTGTTAAAAAGTGCCAGGAAAAATAACGAACCTTGAATTCAAAAAATACAGTACAATACTATTGAATTACTTCCGAAACTGTATCATTCCACAATAAAGAAGGTGGAATAATCCCAAAACGTACATAATAAATACAAACTAAATGATAATTCATACAATAACACTAAATTAAAAATAATATCTCGATTGATTGACTGCACTCAACGCCATCTATTGACAACATATGGCCAACAGACAATAAATCGAAACCTTCTCGCTAGTCCACACTAGAGGCCGTAACCAGTGGTCAATTAGAAGTAGCTAAACACGTCACGAGATGGCGCCTACTCCGCTTTGCTCCGGATGTCAACAAAAAGTACCGATCAGAGAAAATCTAACTTGTTCGCTGTGCAAGTGCAGATATGATTTGGAATGCGCTGGTGTCTCTAAAGATTATTATACCAAAACAATGACTTTAGAACATAGGAAATCTTGGAAATGTCAGACTTGCATTTGCAAATTACCAAAGACAGGCAACACTGACACACCAATACGCTCTGAGAGGGACCCAGAATATACCCAGCACCCAACTGCACCAATAGAGGGAAACAATATCACCATGAGGAAATTAGTAACAAACCCAAATGATGACACGACTTGCTCTGACGACCTGAGCTTTATAGGAGATACTTTGCGAACTCAAGAAAATATTAATATATTTAAAGATACACAAACCCAACTATCGATGCAAAGTTTAAGGGAATTGATAGTACTACGTTTGAAAGAAAATAATAAATCTATAATAGAAGAACTGCAAAGTACAATGCAAACTGAATTAAAAAGAAGCTATTGCCGAATTAAGACAAGATTTTGACCGGAGAACTAGCGATTTAACCGTGCAAAATAGCGAAAGAAAACTAGAAATAGAAACAATTAATACTAAACTAGAAAGTCTTCGTATTGAAAATGAGGCACTCAAGAAAGAAATAAAGGAATTATCAATCCATCCATCCCAACCACCATACACTCCTGAAATAAATCATAAAAAAATTGTACTATACGGTCTCAATGAGTATTATAAAGAACCCCAAAACGAACTTTATAACAGACTATTAGAATTATTCCGAGATATTGCTAACGTAGACCTATCGGGGTACATTGAAGACATGTACAGAGTGGGAAGAAAAGGCTTATTTATTTATTTATTTACTTAAGGTTAGCCAACAATTGTTTACACGTAGCATTACATTGCGATTGATATATATATACATTGACAAGTGTAACAATTACTTAAAGGCTAACACCGCATGCACAGGAAGCGGATTAAACATACAAAATTAATCATTATTATAACATATTCTTTGATTGTGGTTTAGGTTAGTTTTTTATCTTAAAATTAGGTTAGTTAAAACATTCAAAATAATTACTTATAAACAAACGGCTTAAGGAATAGGCCGCTGGTTGTTGAGTTGCTCAGCAAAAGAATGGCTAAATACATCGTGAACAGCAGCCAATGTTTCCAAGGAACTGGATTGTTCATATCTGAGTTTTTAGATGTAAATACAAGGAGGGAGAGAGCACAACTGAGAGAGGAACTACATAAGGCCAGGAAAAATGGCCTCCATGTAATTATAAGGAATAACAAATTATATATAGACGGAAAACCTACTAACATTAAAGAAAACCAGAGGAAAAATCAACAAACAAATTCGAGCTACCAGGGAAATGATATAACAACGATGAGCAACATAGACCAACCTTGCCGTACATCCATAACGGATGAAGCTGAAAATTATACATTTCGTAAATAAAATTGACAACGACACACCATTTAAAATACTTTTCCAGAATATCCAAAGTCTTTACAATAAACAGGATATCCTTGAAGTTTTCATAACTCAAAACTCATCATACAACGTACTAGGTATTTCGGAGACCTGGCTTACGCAAGACAAGCTGGATATTATTAAATTTAGCGGATATAAGTTCGCAGCATCTTACTGCCGCAGCACTCGAACAGGTGGAGGAGTCTGTATCCTAACTCAAGATCATAATATTGACTGCATCCAGAGAAACGACATTACGGACATGTCTATAGAATATGTTATAGAGGTATGCGCTACTGAATTACCTAAAGAAAATCTGTTAATCATAACCATGTATTGGAATAAAAGAAAAGAAGAAACATTCTATCAACAAATACAAAAAATTCTAAGATATGTAAACATTAGATACCCTACGCTCAATGTAATTATAGGAGGCGATTTTAATATAAACATCCTGTCTGATAACGTAAAATCGAACCAATTTTTGAATCTTATGCAGGAATTTAGATTCACACAGCATATAAAAACCCCGACACGCATAACACCTACTACAGAAACATGTTTAGATCTCATATTCACAAACTTCAAACATAAAGATATGTACTCAACGGTAGAAGAGTTAGGTTTTTCCGATCACAGTAAGTAGTATAATTTTACAGTTAAACCTACCCAAGCAAACAAAGAAAACAACATGGTACACAAAAAAAAAGGCGATTCAACAATACAAATATATTAAAATTTAAATCAAAATTACAAGAAATTAACTGGAACGATATAATAACGGCAGATAAAAATATTGATGAAAACTATGAAGCTTTTAACAAAATCCTAATTAGCACCCTAAATCAGTGTATCCCATTACAAAAATACAAATTTAAAACAAACTATAATAAATACTGGCTTTCAAAAGGTATAAAAAATTGTTGCAAAAATAAAAGACTGTTGAAGATACTAATTAACAAAACAAAAAACCCTATATTAACAAATTATTACAAGAAGTATGAAAAAATATTAAAAAAAACTGTAGTTACTGCAAAAAAACAACACTTTAAACGTAAAATGATAGGATCGAGCAATAAGGTTAAAACAATGTGGGGAATAATAAACGAACGGACAAACAAAAAAATGAGACGTGAAAAACAGAATATAACTCTACAAACAAACAATAATAACATGACTTCAGAGCCCAAAGAGGTAGCTAACATCTTTAATAATTTCTTTGCGTCTATTGGGAAAACTAGTACGAGCCCATCTGGCAGTAAACCAAAAGGAACACCTGTAATGTCTACAACAGAGAATTCGATCTTTCTGAGTCCAGCAGATCCTTATGAAGTAAATGCATTAATAAAAAACTTAAAAAATAAGTCAAGTTATGGCATTGACGAACTTCCACCTACATTACTGAGACAATGTGCGGATGAATTAACTCTCCCGTTCTACAAACTGGTGAATCAATTTTTGAAGAAGGTGTTTTTCCCAACCTCTTGAAAAAGGCCCTTATAAAGCCAATACATAAGAAAAATTCAAAAACTGACCCAAATAACTACTGCCCCATCGCTCTTCTACCAACTGCATCAAAAATATTTGAAAAAGCCATGTGCAACCGTGTCTACGATTATTGTGAAAAATACAATATATTTACCGACAGTCAAAATGGCTTTAGGAAAAACCGATCCACAATCCTCGCCATCTATAAATATATACAAGAAGCCCTCGATATCATTAACTCCAAAAAATATGCAATAGGATTACTGCTCGATATGACAAAAGCCTACGATAAGGTACAATTCAACATCTTATTAAACAAACTATATGGCATAGGGATCCGTGGAAAATGTCATGAATGGTTCACATCATATTTACAGCACAGAGAGCAATTAGTGGAATTAGAACATTTTAACCAAAAAACTAACGAAATAGAACTGTTCCGATCCGAAATCATACCAATCAAAGCTTCAATCCCACAGGGTAGTGTAATAGGCTGCTTCTTATTCTTAGTTTACGTCAACGACCTCCCGAAGCATATCAGTGAACGTTGTGTTTTGTTTGCGGATGATACATATATCCATTCTTGCCTCATGCGAAAATGACATCAACATAAACAACAAATTAAATTCAATACTTGACGCTACAACTCATTGGATGATGGAACACAACTTAGAAATTAACTTTAACAAGACAAAAATAATGACATTTCACCCACGACAAAAAAAACCTCTACATGTACATATAAACTTCAGTTTGAAAAATTACAAGTTAGAAACAGTAAACGAATTCACCCTATTAGGACTAGACATAGACACACACATAAATTGGAAACCGCATATCAAAAAAGTAAGAGCAAAATTATCAAAATTTTCATACGCTTTTCGGGAAATTAAAAAAACTACAGACATAAATACTGCGTTGGTAACATACTACGCATACGCCTATGCATGGCTTAAATACGGTGTTATATTATGGGGTAATAGCGCAGACGCACCCACTCTCTTCACCCTACAAAAAATACTTATTAGGATTCTAGTCAATATTGAACATCCCGATAGCTGTAAGCCCCACTTCCAGGAACAAAACATTTTAACCCTACCGTGCCTCTACATCTTTGAACTCTGTAAATTTGTACGTAGATATCCGGAATTCTACACAAAAAGAGAAGACATACAAAATAAATTTACTTTAAGACATAGAAATAGATTAAACATTCCTACATCTCGGTTAAAAATGCACTCCTCAAGTACTTATGTCATGTCGATAAAAATATATAATAAGTTACCAGAAGAAATAAGAAATATCAACCAATACAATATTTTTATTAATAAATTAAAACAATTCCTAATAGACAAAAGCTATCCGACGACCCGAATGGCGCAGCGGTAGTGAGGCTGCCTTACGTTCATAGGGTTCCGGGTTCGAATCCCGGTAGGAGCAAGTGTTTGTGTGATAGCATGGACATTTGTTACCGAGTCATGGATGTTTATATGTATAATAAGTATGTATTTACAAACAAAAAGTATCTATGTAGTATATCAACTATCTAGTGTCCACGACACAAGCCTCGTTGCTTAGTGTGGCACTAGATGGCGCTGTGTGCAAAGTCCAGCGATATTTATTTATTTATTTATTTATTATATTATAATATTAACGAATACTTAAATGAAAGACTTTAATTGCTATACTTACATTCTTAAATATTTTATGTATAATTACCAAGAAGATTATTTAGATTAAGCAATAACACGACAAATACCTACCTACTGAATCTATAAAGTGCAATGCAACTTTTCCCATACATTGCTGGCATGTTTTTTTTTTCTTTTAGCCAAAAGTGAAACCTAGGCCATATGTTAGAGGATTGTATGAGAAATCAATAGCAAAAAGAACTAGGTCTACCAACCACAACCGTACCAAGTTAGAGAGTGTTTAGTAGATTGCTATTGTTTTTTTATCAGGCGTTACTTTTCATAATTAAAAATACTCCGTGTGTAATATTTTAAGTTTCCCATTGTTAAATACTACTCGGCAACTCTAATGAATCATTCCGCGTCCCCCGCTTCGTACCAAGTTAGAGAGTGTTTAGTAGATTGCTATTGTTTTTTTTATCAGGCGTTACTTTTCTTAATTAAAAATACTCCGTTTGACCGTGTGTAATATTTTAAGTTTCCCATTGTTAAATACTACTCGGCACTATAATTATTGTGTCTGCTTTGTGGGCAGTGAAAGAAAGTGATATTATTATTGTTCTGTGATGATTGATAAGATAAACAAAGGTTTTTGTAAAACCAGAAGTAATAGTTATTTAATAAACAGTTTCGGTTTTTATGGTTGTTTCATTTCTTTTTTGTAAGAATATTCCATAATACAATTTACAAAAGTAACCCAGACCTTTATTATAGTGGAAACGCGTTAAATAGTGTTTCAATAGCGATCATCGCAATACACGCGTACCCACTAACGCGTATCTATTCGATTGAATTATCATTATTTTTTTCGTTTTAGTGATTTCAAACTGCCAATGAGAAAAAAATACGGCAGTAACAACCAACTTGAATCTATTTCATCAATGGAAATATCAAAATATCACGTATGATTGTATTTTCTTGGAAAAATAGATCAACGCCTGACAAAAATATACTAGCAATACTTCAATATGTATCTTCGTTCGGTTAGGGTTTATGGACCTGGTTCTTTTTGCTATTGATTTCTCGTATTGTCCTTTATCATATAACTTAGGTTTCATTTCTGGCCAAATAAAAAAAGTAAAACATGCCAATAGTTTGCATACCCCTTTAATTGTGATACTTACACGTAAACTCATCTTTTATTAATAATTTATTGTAATCTTAAAATATGATCTCATACTAAATAATTATGTATTTATAATTTTTATCTAAATAAATAAATAAATAAATAAAAATAAATAAATAAATATCGCTAGACATTACACACAGCGCCATCTAGTGCCACACTAAGCAACGAGGCTTGTGTCGTGGACACTAGATAGTTGATATACTACATAGATACTTTTTTGTTTGTAAATACATACTTATTATACATATAAACATCCATGACTCGGTAACAAATGTCCATGCTTAATCACACAAACACTTGCTCCTACCGGGATTCGAACCCGGAACCCTATGAACGTAAGGCAGCCTCACTACCGCTGCGCCATTCGGGTCGTCAAAAAAAATGTATAAATGTAAATGTATTAATAGTGTAATTAATAATCATTAATGTAATTAATAGTAGGATAATGACTAGAAAATATCTACCCACGTACCAAAATAGAATTATTTATGTTATTGTTATTAATTTTTATGCGAATGTAATATAAATTTTTTTCATGTATAATTTTATTTTAATTTTTTAATTTCTAAGATTTCGATTTTTAACTTTAGGTAATAAATGCACCTTTTAAATAATAATTTGCTGTGCCCTAACAGGGTCTACAACGGCTCTTAGCTCTAAGCCTTTTGTGTCAGCTTGTTTTACCTTGTGGAATGCAAATAAATGAATAATGAATATGAATATGAGCATTTTAGTGTTTTTTTTTTTAACTTAAGTCTTTTACAGCAGTCGGATTTTTTTAGTTTTTTAAATAACTTTTTTTTTTTAATTTCCAGCTTTTTAGTTTACAAATGTGAAAGATTTTGCAGACGATTAGCCAAACAATTTTTTACCGCCTTCACCGCGTTGAGGTACTCCCAGCTTATGCTGTATTCTGATTCAAAATGTATACCCGGTGTCACTGTCACAATTAATACGAATCTAGCTACACCTCTCAAGCTAAAATCCATCGAGCCGTTCACACTACAGAGCGTGCCAAACATTTGAATTTGGCTCCAATAATCCGCCATTTTTATTATTTTTTATTCTGATATACCCAGTGTCACTCTCACAGTAAATACGAATCTAACGACACCTCTCAAGCTAAGATCCATCGAGCTGTTCAGGCCGCAGAGCGTGGCAAACAATTATACATACATACATACATACGTACATACGTGGGACACTCAGAAAGTTTTGCGACACTAAAAAAAATTGTTCTACAGGTACATATATTTTTATTAAATCTTTTCAAAGTACTCTCCACCAGCCTCTATACAAAGATTCATGCGTCTGAACCAGTTTTCGAAACACTTTTTCCAGTCCGCCGCAGACATCTCGTTTACAGCCTGCTCGAACGCAGCCAGCGCATCTTCCGGCGACGAAAATTGTATCCCCTTGAGCTGATTTTTTATTTTTGGAAATAAAAAGAAGTCACACGGTGCTAGACCAGGCCTGTAAGGAGGGTGACCCAGGAGTTTGACTGGTGTACTGTCCAGGAAGTCCCTCGTTTTGAGCGCGGTGTGTGCAGGCGCATTGTCGTGGTGGAGCAGTAGTCCGCGGAGCCCTGTGTTTGGTCGCTTGTTGCTCACAACAGAAAAAACTTCTGGTAAACATTTGCTAGTATACCATTCGGCGTTGATGCTTCTTTGATCTCGTAAGGGAATTGAGGCCAAGTGGCCAGTCAAATTAAAAAAGCTGGCGATCAAAATCTTCCCCCCGCTTCGAGATCGCTTCACTTTGGTAGGCGTTGGTTCATTTTGAAACACCCAAACTGTCGACTGGCGCTTGGTTTCTGGATCGTATTGATAAATCCAGGACTCATCACCTGTTACGATGTCGTAAACACGCCGAGACGAGCCTGTTTCAAATTTGTTCAGCATATCACGGCACCATTCCACCCGGGCCTGCTTCTGAGCGTCGATGAGGTAGTGCGGCACCCAGCGCGATACTATCCTCCTCACGCGAAGATGCCCGTGTAGAATCTCGTGAACGCTTCCCGATCCAATCTTTAATATGTGCTGAATCTCCTGATATGTAATTCGCCTATTATCTTGGATTAAATTTTTCACTGCTAGCACGTTTTCTTCCGTAATAGCCGTCAAAGGGCGACCGCTTCTTTCTTCATCCCCCAAGGTTGGTCGACCGCGCCTAAATTCGTTATACCAACGATACACGGTTGCCTTGGAGGGGCCTTCATCCATAAATGCCATTTGAAGTCTTTCAAACGGTTCATCCGGTTTCAGGCGACACTTGAAATCGTAAAAAATCATAGCTCTAAAATGTTCCCGGCGCAGATCCATTTTTCAGTAAGACACGATACTTTGAATTGGCTCGCAAAAAATGTGGAGGGAAATTTTGAAAATGCAACACACATATTTTTACTTACAAGTAATCACATTTTCGAAAAAGATTCTAACTGGCCAATCTCCCATATATAAAAACTATTTATCGCAATACTTTCTGAGTGGCCTGGTACATGTTAGAGATAATAATGCACAAGATTATACTTATTTCAATAGTTATCTAATTTCAATAGATCAAACACACTTATTTCAATAGTTATCTAATTTATTCGAATAGCAACACCGCGCAATCATCATAGACTACTTCGGACTTGTCAATGTCCAAGCTGTCAGTGTCAATTGTATCTATCAGTAGTGCGTTCGTCTATTTGTTAAGCTTACTTGCTCCCGAGACAGCGCCTGCGCCGATCGTGCGCACTGATTGATAAAATAACATCATGGCGGACACCAAAATCGAGCACGTGGACGCTAATCCGATTGAATCTGCGACATACATACATACTCTCGAAAAACATAACCCTTCTTCTGGCGCAGTCGGATAAAAACAATCATTATTTAACGGTTACCAGATCCTTATCAGAGACCTTTTAACGACATAATTATTTGTTTCTTTAGTGACTGGCATCGCTTTCAGTCATGTTTGTGTAATATCGTCTTAAAACGAACAACTCAAACGTTGTATCGAAAGTAAGATCTCAATGAATTTAAAAGTTCTTTTAACTAAGTATTTTTACTTAAATCTTTAGATAGGACCAAGTATTCTAGTTTTCCAAATTGCTGTATCAAATTAGTATTAAAATCAAAAGTAAATTGTTTTAACTAATAATTTTAAATAATTTTTCAAGCTGCGATTAATAATTTGCGATTGACTTGGAAAGTTCAAATTTTACTACATTTTTGCTGCCATCTTAAGGAAGCCCCGCGACCTTTGTCCGCGTAAATTATTATAATAATATTACTTCCCTATTTGAATCGGATTTCGTTAGCTATTACAAGGGTTTTATTTTTTTGCACGTTACCCTAATCCTTTTTCTAAAATAAGTAGCCTAGGTTACTCTTGATAACATCACCTATCTGCCAGTGAAAGTCGGGCCAGCCATTTCGGAGATTAGCCGGAACAAACAGACAGACAGAATAAAAACAAAGTTTTTTATGTAGGTACATACCTACCGTATATACTTTGATATGGATTCAGTAAAAAGCTGTTATTTTTAAATTACAAACAGTCACTGCAATTTTATTTATTTTCATAGATATCTTTTCTCTCAGACTGATAACAAGAACAGTAAATATGACATAATCCGATCATATTGTTGCGCTTGCGATGTGAATATTTTTACTTACCGATAGTTATAAGTCGAGGAGCTCATGACTTAATAATAACAGCCATTTGGATCTATTTTCAGGTTAAGCCGCGCTTGCCTAAGTTGGTCCGTGGATGGGTGACCCGTACATACTGAGTTTCCTCCGTGTCTCGGAAAGCACGTTAAGTCGTTGGTCCCGCCTGTCATTTATAGATCTTTGACAGTCTTACCAAGGGGTATCGTATTACCCAGTACTAACTGGGCTTTAGAGGTCAAATAGGCAGTCGCTCCATGTAAAATGCTGGTATTCAGCTGCATCCGGTTAGACTGGAAGCTGACCCCAACTATGTTGGGGAAGGCTAGGCAGATGATGATTGTTATTAGTCGTGTGCAAATCAGATTGGTTATAATGAAAATGGCTTGAGTGAACATGGCCGACCGCTAAAGAATGAAGGCCGTAAGACTGTTTTAATACATGAAAAGAGAAGCCCTAAAGAGTTTGTCTTCACGTATTGACCGTTTGTATTTATGGTTAATAGTTGACGGCACGGTTGGCGCAGTGGCTGAGCAACTGGCCGCTGCGCTGCGTATCGCGGGTTCAATTCCCGCACGGAACAAATATTAGTAAGGCCTACAGGTAGTTGTTGCGAGTCTGGCTGTTTGTGTATGTGAGTTTAAATTTTTGTAAACACACCCTGTTCCCGCAAGCGCCTACAGCAATTCGTATATCATAATGTTGAGGCTACGTGGATTATGGCCAATCGGTTTATTTTTTAATGCTTCTCGACCGCCTACCTACATTTGTGATTATGTTGGAATAAAATTGCACATTCAATCAAGCAACGCAGTTTTTCACTCTTCCCGAAATTATACCTGGATCAATCCCGCACATGGTCCTTCGACGCCTGGATGTGGAGATTTGAAGAATATTTACTCCAATCAGCGAATTGTTATAAAGGGATTGAAGAATTGGTGTACATCAAAAATTATAGTCGACGCCCGGCGTGGCCGGTGAATTCTGCTACGTCATTCAAAGGATTATTGGAATTTACGTGGTCTGGATACTTAATAGCTGAGAAAAGGCGTATTTATTATTAAATTTGTGTACCCAACACTCTATTTAACAGGTATAATTAGTGTAAGTCAGCCGTTAATAGCCAGGTTAGTACGAAATACCTATTGTCATTTTTCTTTGTTCTGTGAATGGTTACAAATTGTAATACAATTATTAACTGATCAGTAATTATTGTTCAGTTTTGTTATTTACACATTGTTAAAGAGTAGTTCTTTATAGCAACTGCATTATTTTGCTTTACGGTGTAATAATTTTACAGTTATTGAGACAGTTATGTAATCATATTAGTTAGCACAGGTAGACAATAGAAATCATTGCAATTGCAGTGTTATTATTAAAGTTTAGTACAATATAACCGTCAAGACGCATGGTTTATTATAAATTCTAAATTATTATTTATGTAAATTCACTCTAAAGTTAGTGTTAATTAGTTAATTTTAATCATGTACGTATTTCAGGCTGCTTCATTAATTTAAACGTTGCAATAACTTTATTTATATACATTCCAGGTTGATTGCACCAGCTTACGCAATGCCAGAGGATAAGGAATTAAATAAGGACAATAAAGATCTCGTTAGGAAACGAGCGAGTTGCAAAGGAAAGGTGACAATGTTCTCAAACTATCTAAATTCTTTGAATCCTTCTTCCTTGAGCCCTACTGAGGTAAGCGAGTTGCAATTACGTTTTACTAGACTCGAGGCGTTGTATGCGCAATATGATGGGGTGCAATTAATGCTGGAGTGTAGCACAGATGACTTGGATGGTCAGATGTCGGAACGCGAGGAGTTTGAATCTCTTTATTACAAAACCCTATCTAAAGCTCAACAAATGTTGGACGATAATAGGAAAGGAGATTCTAATGATAATTGTGACGTAATGTCGCGTTCTAGCAATCATAAGTTTGTTAAATTACCGACTATTCAGTTGCCGAAATTCAGTGGTTCTTATACTAACTGGTTAGAGTTTCACGACACATTTGTTAGTCTCATCCACTCAAACGACGATATGGATGAAATAAATAAATTTCACTATTTGAGGTCATCCCTGGAAGGGTCTGCTGCTGTGGTGATCAACTCAATTCAGTTTTCTTCTGCAAATTATTCGGTAGCGTGGAATCTTCTCTGCGAGCGGTTTGATAACAAACACCTGCTTATCCAACATCATGTTTCTGCATTATTTCAAATCGACACCCTTCAAAAGGAGTCTTCAGTTAATTTAAAGGGTTTACTTGATGTTGTTAACAAAAACATACGTGCCCTAGAATCCTTAAATGAACCTGTTAATCATTGGGATACTTTACTCATTCATATTGTCACACATAAATTAGATAGCAAAACTTATCGTGAATGGGGTGAGTATAAGGGCCGCCTGGACAAGAATTCTAAAGTTACGTTTGAACTATTTATAACTTTTATTAAAAACCGTGCTGAGATATTAGAAACGTTCGAAATGGAAGCTTCTACGAATACTAAACACTCACACACAGTTAAAAATTCAAACAAGGTTCGGTCAATGTTAGTACAGGATTCTAATAAAAATAATTCAGGTGAAAGTTCTAGTAAACAGGATGATGGTGTTTCGAATAAGCCTAAGAATTGTGTTATGTGTGACGGTGATCATAAGTTAAGTAGTTGTTCTCAGTTTTTATCGCTGAGCAATGAAGCTCGTTTAGAGTTATTACCTAAATACAAAGTTTGTTACAACTGTTTTAATCTGGGACATTATGCAAACAATTGCAAAAAGCCAGGTTGTAAAATATGCCGTCGTAAACACAACACTATTGTTCACGTTGATAAATCCTTGAAGTCAGACGCTAGTGGTGCTTCTGCTAGCAGTGTTGTTATTGATAAAAATGGCAGTGCGACTGTCTCCACTCATCCCACTACTATAGGTATAGGTACCGGTGTGTCGCTGTCCGCGAGTGTAGAACACGGCGACGTGTTATTGTCCACTGCACTCGTCAAGGTCATGAGTATTAATGGTCAGCAGTATGTTGCTCGTGCTGTGCTTGACAGTGGCAGCACGTCATGTCTCATGACTGAGAGGTTATACCACCAGCTAGGTTTGACTGCCAAGACTGTAAACAATTCTATTATAGGTGTCAACAACTCGTCATCTTTTATCAATAAAATGTGTGCTTTATCAATAAAATCTTTAAATAACAATTTTAGCATGGATATTAATTGTTTTGTTCTCCCATCCATCACCGATAAGATTCCAAGTAAGCAAGTTAACTTGTTAAAAATTAAAATTCCGTCTGATGTTTGTCTCGCAGATCCCAACTTTTACTCACCGGCGCCTGTCGATATGTTGCTGGGTGCTGACATCTTTTGGGATTTATTGGAATCTCAACGAATTAAGTTGGGTGATGGGCAACCAATTCTTTGTGAGACTAAATTGGGTTGGTTGGTCTCCGGCCCAATTAACAGTTGTATTTCTTCTAAAATTTTAAAATGTAATTTTATAAAGGTGTGTTCAGACTGTGACGATGAATTAAATTTTAATGTTGATCAACAACTCACAAAGTTTTGGCAACTTGAAGAAGTGTGTACTTCGTCTCCATATTCCCCAGAGGAGAAGCTATGCGAGGAGCATTTCATGAAAAACACTACTCGTTTGGAAAATGGTCAATTTTGTGTTAGGATTCCTTTAAAATGTTCCCCGGACAATTTAGGCGAATCTTTGTCAAGAGCCAAACATTGTTTTGCTTCTTTGGAACGTAGATTTAAATCTAAAACTCAATTTTGTAATATGTACAAAGAGTTCATTATGGAATATGAAACTTTAGGTCATATGTCTAGATGTAAAACTATTGATAATCAAGCGTTTTACATTCCGCATCACGGAGTTCTGCGCGAAAGCAGCGCCACCACTAAGTTAAGGGTGGTCTTTAATGCAAGTAGTTTAACCAACACTGGTATTTCTATTAATAATATCCAGATGATTGGACCCGTGGTACAGGATGACCTTTTATCGATCCTGTTGCGTTTTAGACAACATAAGTACATCATAGCTGCTGATGTTGAGAAAATGTACCGGCAGATAGTTGTTCATCCAAATGATAGGTATCTTCAACAAATTATTTGGCGTGATAATCCGTCAACTCCAATACGCGCTTATCAACTTAATACCGTGACCTACGGCATGGCCAGCGCTCCTTACCTAGCAACCCGGTGTCTTCGGCAGTTAGGGCTAGAGTGTGTTGATAAGGAGATTGGTGACGTCATCCTCCACGACTTTTACGTGGATGACTTGCTCACCGGAGGAGATGACATCAATAAGGTCAAAGAGTTGCGTCATAAAGTTACTTCAACTCTCGCTTCAGCGCAGATGAATCTAAGAAAGTGGAAGTCGAATGACATACAATTGGTAATTGGTTCTGACTTTCCCCAGTCTTCACTGGATTTGAGTGTTGGTGGATTTGAGTCAACCAAAACCTTAGGCCTAGGTTGGCAGCCACTGTCAGATTACCTTTGTTTTCCAATAAGTCAGTCAGTTAATTTTAATAACACAAAACGTGACATGCTTTCGATTGTTTCACAAGTTTTTGATCCGCTTGGATTATTGGCTCCGTGTGTAATTGTTATGAAAATATACCTTCAGAAGTTATGGTTAAAAAAATTATCTTGGGATGAAATGCTATCACCGGACATTAGTAAGCTTTGGAATGAAATGATTATTAATTTACCTAAATTAAAAGAAATTCATATTCCACGTCGAGTTTTAATTGATTGTTATGAGTTTTTAGAATTTCACATTTTTACTGATGCGTCTGAACGCGCCTACGGCGCATGTCTGTATGTAAGAAGCGTTGATAAGCAGGGACAGGTTTTAGTGCGTTTATTGTTAGCCAAAAGCAGAGTGGCGCCACTCAAGCCGACGACCATACCCAGACTTGAGCTATGCGGTGCTCTTGTAGGTGTTCGCATCTTTGAAAAGGTTGTAGCAGCATTACGAGTCAGCGCGCGACGCACTTTCTTTTGGACTGACTCCACTATTGTTTTAGGGTGGCTAAAAATGTTACCAAATAAATTACAGCCGTTCGTTCGTAACAGGGTTGCCGAGATTTTAGATAAGACTGGTGGCTGTGAGTGGAGACATGTTCCAACTGACCAAAACCCTGCTGATCATTTGTCTCGTGGAGTAGACATTAATTTATTACCTAGTTTAGATGATTGGTGGTCCGGTCCTAGTTTTTTAATGAATGAAATTTCTTATTGGCCTTCCAAATTAATGAATTTTAATGATGAAATTTTGCCTGAAATGAAATTAGATGTCACCTTGCATGTTTTATTCAATAACAATAAATTTGATGAATTGATTAATTTTACACGGTTTTCAAACTTTTTAAGACTTCAGCGAACAGTCGCCTATGTTTTACGTTTTATTGACGCATGTAGAAAACAACCTATTCGCGGTCCTCTTTCTGTGCATGAACTAGAAAGGGCTTTAAACTTTATTATATGTTTATCTCAAAGGCAATCTTTTAAAGACTATAAATTACTACTTAATAATAAATCGTTACCCAAGAAAAGTGAATTAAATAAGTTTAACGTTTTTCTAGACGAGAATAATATAATGCGAATTCGAGGTAGATTACAACATTCAGATTTTCCTTATGATAAAAAGCACCCGATTCTTATTCAATCTAGCCATCATTTTTCCAAGTTACTTTTTAATTATGAGCATAAAAGATTGTTTCACGCTGGACCCCAGTTATTGTTGGCGTCGATACGAGATACCTACTGGCCCATACGAGGTCGCAATTTAGCTAGGATGAGCTGTAAACAATGTGTTCGTTGTTGCCGATTTAGAGGTAAAACTGTGAGTCCTATTATGGGAGATTTACCACAGCAGCGACTTCTAGCAGGTTTTCCTTTTGAAAATATAGGCTTGGACTATGCAGGTCCTATTCAGTCAGCTGTTCGACAAGGTCGTGGCTGTAAATTAGTAAAAGTTTATATAGCTATTTTCGTTTGTTTTTCTACAAAATCAATTCATCTTGAATTAGTCGGTGATTTAACAAGCAATACTTTCATTATGGCATTAAAGAGGTTCATCTCACGTAGAGGAAAGCCGAAAAATATCTACTCAGATAATGGCACCTCATTTGTTGGTGCATCTAATGACCTTTCTAGGTTTCTTAAGGCGAGTTGCGATTCGCTATCTGAGGAAATGGCTAAGGAAGGAATTAAATTTCACTTTATTCCTGCATATTCCCCTCATTTCGCTGGCCTTGCGGAGGCTGGTGTTAAATCAACCAAGCATCACTTAGTCAGGGTGCTGGGCCTTTGTAACCTTACCTACGAAGAGCTATACACCATGATGGTTCAGGTTGAAGCAATTTTGAACTCCAGACCACTGACGCCGTTATCATCGAACCCCGAGGATCTGACGCCGCTCACACCCGGACACTTTTTGATTGGACGTCCTATAACATCGCTGCCGTCACCTGATTATCGAGACCAGTCCATCAATTCTCTGAATCGATTTGAGCGTATTGAGCTTCTCCGACAACATTTTTGGAGTAGATGGAGCAAGGAATACATATCGGAACTCCAACTTCGCACGAAATGGCGAGCATGCAAGGGCTCCTTGAAGCTGAATTCTTTGGTCCTGTTAAAGGAAGACAACCTCCCCCCACTCAAGTGGAAAATGGGTCGGATCGTTGCTACGTATCCAGGGACAGACGGCGTAGTCAGAGTGGCAGACGTCAAGACTTGTAGTGGTCTGTTACGTAGATCATTCAGCAAGATTTGTCCGTTGCCTATAGATCCGGAGTCTGAGGATTCTTAGTGGTTGAAAGGCAGGCTTTCAACGCCCGGGGGTATGTTCCCGCAAGCGCCTACAGCAATTCGTATATCATAATGTTGAGGCTACGTGGATTATGGCCAATCGGTTTATTTTTTAATGCTTCTCGACCGCCTACCTACATTTGTGATTATGTTGGAATAAAATTGCACATTCAATCAAGCAACGCAGTTTTTCACTCTTCCCGAAATTATACCTGGATCAATCCCGCACACACCCACGATACAGGAGAAAAAATTCTAGTGTGGAGCAATGATAAAAAAAATGCAATGTATGTCCATACGACTTTATGTTATGTGTGTATGTGTGTTGCATACTTCGTGTAAAAGTTACTGAATAGTTTTTAGAGCTTCTCCACCTAAATGTTGTAAGATCCAATGCAGTGCAGTGTTGTGTGTAGTGTAGGTAATGACAAAATTAAGGAATTTGGGTTTGAGTTACCGATCTCGATGGGACTCTGCTCCTCGGCCACCTTGGGAGGCAAGCGGCGCCGTGGCGGCGGCGGGATGTACAGGATCTCGAACGGGCAATGGCAGCGGTTCTCTGCAACAACACAAGCTTAACATCACCACTAATTGAACTCCAGATTATTATCATCGTTGTACAAACGTGGGTGTTCTAAAACTACCTTTCTTTCACCTCTGCCTTTCCCTTTTGAGAATTACAGGCGCGATGTTATGATACGTGGCGAACGTTTTTTATAGATATTAATTTATAACGATAAAATTAATATAATGGTCGATGTGGATATGTGTGGTGTGTGTGTTTGCGTGCTCGTACAGTCGCGACTGTACTCCGTGTTTACACGTGGCGCACGCGCCGCTGCGCTAGGGAGACTACGGAGGGTAGCCGGGGGCCGGGGCGGCGCGGCGCGGGCGCCGGCGCGTCTCCCGGCTTTGGCGCCAGCCCTAGCACCCCCCCCTCCTCACCCTCGCTCGCGCTGTTTGTTTACATCGCGTTGGACAGTAGTGTACAGCGTTGGTCGATGCGTGTTGTAAGCTGTCAGAAAAACATGTGGGCAGACAACAACATATGCATAGTTTCGATGCAAAATAGTAAAATTAATATAAATTTTAATTATCAAAATGTTTATTTAAGGTGCAATTGACTCTATTTACCAGTTCACAGTATTTATACCTCTTACAGACAAAATAATACCGTTGTGTCAAAATTTAGAGAACAATTTTATTAATTACCTACTTCGATTAAGAAATCGAAGTACGTAATCAGATAAATATCAAATCCAGATTTCAATAAAAAACACCGGCCAAGTGCGAGTGGTGCTCGCACACACAAGGTATCGTAGTACCCAACGATATAATAACAATATATTTAAAGCCCATTTATATGTATAAATTTACACTCAACATCAAAACTAAGTTTGTTTTTCATAGTATATTAATGAAAAACAAAGTTACTGCTGAAGTTTGATGAAAAAGTCCCATATCTCAAAAATAAATATCATATCTTATTTAAACTATTGTTATAACTTTTAATTTTCGTTGAAAGTTTTTTTACGTCCTTGTAGAACATAAAAAAAAACCTTCAACTGAACCTTAAAAATTGGTAACCTGACTCACTCTTTGAAAGGTATTATGATATATTTTTAATGGAAGAAAACTTGGAGGTTCCATCAACTAGAAAACTTTTAGTTAAAAATAATTGTTCAATATATCTGCGGTTCGCTCTTCGGCCGCGGGTACACGCTTGGAATACACTTATTATTTTAATAATGCTCTCTTAAATAAGAGTAATGGTCGCAGTAATTATTAACTTATCTTTCTGTTCTAACTAGGTAGTGTTACTTCATCATAGCGGCTTGAGGAATGATGTAAGGTCTATTCTTTTAGAACAACAGACTTCTGTGACGCGAAAGTAAGCAAGTAGTGGATAGATAAGAAGCTGACAGGTTGTACTAACGACGTTAGTACCTAATCAGCTAAACTGAGTAGTCGTCCTGAACATAAAGGCCTACAGGCGCTCTGGAAACTGAAGAACACAATATTTGTACACTTCGTGGCCATGAACATTTCTGTTAAACTGTTTTTAATTCACTTCGCGTCTTTGTTTGCAGCAATGATTACTGTTAGTAATGATACTAACTCCACTATTGTTACTAACACTATGGATACTAACAATGCTATTGATACTAACACTATAGATACTAACACTGCTATTGATACTAACACTATTGATACTAACAATGCTATTGATACTAACACTATAGATACTAACACTGCTATTGATACTAACACTATAGATACTAACAATGCTATTGATACTAACACTATAGATACTAACACTGCTATTGATACTAACACTATTGATACTAACACTATTGATACTAACACTATAGATACTAACACTGCTATTGATACTAACACTATTGATACTAACAATGCTATTGATACTAACACTATAGATACTAACACTGCTATTGATACTAACACTATTGATACTAACACTGCTATAGATACTAACACTATTGATACTAACACTATAGATACTAACACTGCTATTGATACTAACACTATTGATACTAACAATGCTATTGATACTAACACTATTGAAACTAACAATGCTATTGATACTAACACTATAGATACTAACAATGCTATTGATACTAACACTATAGATACTAACACTGCTATTGATACTAACACTATTGATACTAACACTATTGATACTAACACTATAGATACTAACACTGCTATTGATACTAACACTATTGATACTAACAATGCTATAGATACTAACACTATAGATACTAACACTGCTATTGATACTAACACTATTGATACTAACAATGCTATTGATACTAACACTATAGATACTAACACTGCTATTGATACTAACACTATTGATACTAACAATGCTATTGATACTAACACTATTGATACTAACACTATAGATACTAACACTATTGATACTAACACTATAGATACTAACACTGCTATTGATACTAACACTATTGATACTAACAATGCTATTGATACTAACACTATAGATACTAACACTGCTATTGATACTAACACTATTGATACTAACAATGCTATTGATACTAACACTGCTATAGATACTAACACTATTGATACTAACACTATAGATACTAACACTGCTATTGATACTAACACTATTGATACTAACAATGCTATTGATACTAACACTATAGATACTAACACTGCTATTGATACTAACACTATTGATACTAACAATGCTATAGATACTAACACTATAGATACTAACACTGCTATTGATACTAACACTATTGATACTAAGAATGCTATTGATATACCTTGTAGTTTAAGCTATTAGGTGCGACAACGGGTAGGCTGCATATGTTGATTATGTTATGCATTAAAATATGCAAGGGTTGTCCAGCAAAGATTTAGAGTTAAGTTTGTATATGGAGAAGTATGTTGTTCAGGTGTTATGTCTAACTGCACATTGGTTGAAAGAACACGAAGTAGCGTTTATCAATGATGATTTCTTTACCATACAGAGTGCATTTTGTGAGGAAAAATGCTATTTGCGGTGAATCTTTAGTTCTTGTGTCAAACAAGTTAAAATGCAAAAACAACACGAAATGGCAAATATTAATTTTGTTCGTGATAATTGTGCCATACATCGAGCAAGGATTGTCAGCACCTGGTTTGATGCACATCCAGACATAACGGTATTCCATGGCCAGCTAAATCTCTTGACCTGAATCCCATGGAAAATATGTGAGGTTTAATGGTGCAACGATGGGATCACTGTAATGAAGGAAGAAAAAATATGGCTCAATATTGCCAAGAATTATAGGAAAACATGCGAGGGGCTGATATTGGCACTAGATTGGTTAACACCATGCAATTACGACTGCAAGCTGTAATAGACAGCCAAGCCAATACTGGATATTAAGTCAGTCATACAATATTTATTGCTAAACGAAATAAAACTATTTTTCTTTTTGACTATTTTTTAGCTTATCACATTTTATGTGATTTTCACATCTATATATACAGTGTGTTTGATTAACGGTTGCCGATAATTTAAGGCATATTACATTATAATATGCCCTTAAATTATCGGTAACCGCTAACCAAAGACATTGTATCAAGTAAGAAACTGACTGGCTGACTGATTTACTGACTGATCGATCAACGCACAGCTGACACCGCTGAGTTGAGAAGCATGAAATTTTGCATAAACGTTCCATAAATAACGTAATTGTGCTCTAAACAGGAATTTTTGGAAATTCATCCCCCTAAGAATAGGGGTTAAAAGTTTATTTGAAACTACGTCCACGCGAGTGAAGTCGCATGCAACAGCTAGTATTCAATAAAATTCATAATCAATTGGGTTAGATGTTATTTATGTTTATGTGCAACAGTTATCACTTGTCATGAACGTCATCTTGGACGCTACGCGTTCAGATAAAATCATGGGTTACGAGTTTTTCCGATATCGAAATTACCAATCATAATTTCTCCGTACGCTAACGTTATCATAGCTACGCCAAAACAATTGTTGATAGGTTATGGTTGCTAGACCTGCAATTCAGCAATGAGGGCTATCGTTTTTGAGCTCAACAGATGGCATCACTGTCGAGTAAGGTCCTGTCATTAATTCTATTTTATTCTTTAAAGTACCAATAACTTCATAAAAAGTTTATTTAATTACGTTTAACAACATAGTGTAAACTTAAGGTACATATTTACAATATTGTCCCTAAAATTAGCAAGCTTGAAACATTTAAAAATCATTCTTCCTTCAAGTACTAAAAATTAGAACTCCCAACTTGCTACCAATAACCTTCAAGTCATCATTAATCAGGAATGGCTCAATCTTGACCACACTCGTGAATGTTAATAAAACTACGTGATAAAAATGCGCGCAACGCGGGAACACTCTATGATATCTGACATTTCTAAAGACCTTACTCTACACGAACGCCTCTAGCGGTGAATTCATGCGCGATAGCCCCCATTGGTTGACGTTGGGTAGTCACTCTGAACTATGTACGATTATAACCGACTGAACCCGATATGCATTACACGGCTAAAATACGAATAGTGGCAAGTGGCTCATCAATTAAAGTCCGTGATTGAATATAACAATTTCAGACGAGAATATTTTCTTTTTTCTACTTTTTGAACGTGATTTCTTATTAGCTGAGGAGATGACGGCTCGAGTTCAGGCGATACCGGACCCGAGCTGCCTATAACTGTGCTAGGGGCTTCAAAGATAACACGCAAAGTTAGTACAATACCGGCGCGGAAGTGGCTCGGATGTCACATAATGTGCACAAAAGTTTACTTGTACACAAACGTTGTCATTGGAGTTAAGAAAGTAGGACACGACAAAAGTGTCGTGCAAGCGAGGAAGTAGTTCGAAGTTGTGCCACATCAGATATAGTGATCAAGAGGAGATTCGGACACACTAAAATATCTGTATCAAATAGTGAGATGTACAGTCAAGACCTTTATACCTACGTCGGTTTTCAACTTCTTTCCGTTCTCAAGTCAGTGCACATGATACTTTTTGAAGCTATAGTACTAAGCAGACTATTGTAAACTATTTTTAATCGCTTGACAACAAAGGATAATGGTTCAAACAAAGAAAACTTATATTGTTGTACCATATTATCAAAACATGTATGCACGCTTAATTATAGAAGATTATACTGAATTGGTAAATTCTATAGTGCAATGAGCAGAAAAAATAGCCCTTCAGGTGGCAAAGGTACAAAAGACTTGACCTGGTGACTCAAAGCTCACAATCGTCGCTATAAAGAGACACATTACACACATAGATATAATGAGCAGTTCAACTTAATGTTCCGAGAAGTGAGAACAAGACGCGGCTGATGACGAGCCAGCGCAAAGGCAAAAGCGACCAGTAAGCTGTGCTGCAGAAAACAGGGCAGGCTCTGTGATTAGAGACGCGCGCCGCCGGTGCCGCCGTGCTGTCGCTGTTGGGAAATGCCTTCATTCTAAAACAGTTAAATTGCTACCCTGCGCACTGTTTGAACATTCGACGAGTCCTCTCGGAAGGAGGAAATATTGGAAAACTAACGTTAAAAATAGAGGTGATTCATAAAAACTTTTGAATAAAATAAAATTAGTATAGTTTCCTAAAAATTTGTATTTTTATTAATTAATTGTTTATTGATTTATCTTAATCTAACAACAACTAAATGATCTGTTTGAACCAAAACAACTAAAAAAACAAGAGATGTTTTGGTTGAAACGATATAAACAAAGTAACCGTGTCTTTCGGTGTCAATTAATTTCCATAGAAAACACATAGAGGACCTTATAAAAAAAAATTATATATATTTGAAACAAACGATCTGACTACGACTTCAATCAAACACTTGAACAGAGATCCAGAGACCTCGGCATAGTCCCAAAATAATTCAAATACGTATTCAGTTCCCCAGAATAGAAGCGTCCCTATGTGTAGTATCGTTCGCACCGGCTGCGGTGATGAGTAGCGGAGTAATGACGTCATCATGCGCACACTTCCGACACACGACGCCGTGACATCATTACCGTAGAAATACTGCGTGCCACAATCTTATGAACACATCGCTTACTACTTGTTAGTAATGTGGCTTTCTGGCACGTAGCTGCACGATAAACAACCTTATTGCTTCAATTCCAAAGTTTGTGTCAGAAATAAGTGCGAGACTATTCCAAATCCAGATGCTTCGTACAAGGAATTTCGATTAAATATCGACATTGGATGTCACCGTTCGTGCTAAAAGGAAAAGTCTGTACGAAGACAAGATAGTATTCTTCTTATTACAAAAACACATGAGGAAAAAAAATCGTACCATTGTGCGAACTGTTACAAAAATAATTTATGTCCTTACAAGAACTTTTTTCCGACAAATGTGGCAAATGACACGTTGGCCTACACAGCTCTTCTTAACACAATTGGACGGTGAACTAAACGCATAAAGAAACAGAAGGACCACCACATAGCATAGGAATCTCACGCATATTTAAAACAATCATAAAAGTATATCTAAAGTCTTATATACAATGCTGACGCATCGATGTACTAAATAAACCCCAGTAAAAAATAACACATGTTTTTTGTAACTCTTTGTTTTCTGATAACCTCAATAAGTTTTGTATGAAATGGAACTACTGTGTAGTTCATGGTATAGTATTACGTCCGAGTGGAACTCAGAGATAGCGCATACATTGGAGATGCGAAAAGCCGGGGGCTGTAGCGGAATCGTAGCGCTACGGTGCTACGCCGTAGCGTATCGTAGCATTGCGTGCCGCCTCAAGATATGGCGCTAAGCTGCGGTTTGCTGTTCAATTATTGTTATCAGTTTAGAATTAGCTTAACATTATTGTATTTATGGTTTCGTGAAAAATATTTACCTTTTTCTGGTTTCTTGGAATAAATTTAACCTAATCTATAGGTACATATAATAAACTAGCTGACCCACGTAACTTCGTCTGCGTAATATTTTTGATTGATGCTCCGCTCCTATTAGTCGCAGCGTGTCACATAGCCTATAGCCTTCCTCAATAAATGGGCTATCCAACACTAAAATAATTTTTCAATTCGAACCAGTAGTTCCCGAGATTAGCGCGTTCAATCAAACAAACAAACTCTTCAGCTTTATATATATATATATGTATATATAGTATAGATCTGTAGACGTGACGTTTCTGTACAGTAAAAATATGTATTTAGAAAAAATTTACTACGATTGTTATAGGATTTTCGAGTTTGTTCACAAGGTAAAGGACAGAGACGGTGTCAGATGCTTTTTTAAGGTCTAGAAAGACCGCTAAACATTTATTCCCAGCATCGAGGTGTTCAGTTACCAGGAACTTACAGCTGAAACCGCATCCTCCGTTGATAATCCTTGCCTGAAGCCAAACTATTGGTTCGACAGTAAACTGAATTTATTTAAGTCAAGTTTATTTGTTTCTGAGTTAATCTAACATTAAGAAGTTTTTCAATTATTTTGGATATTGACGGAAGGGTAGAGATAGGTCTGTAGTTATTGACATCGTCTCTGTCCCCCCCCCCCCCCCTTATACACTGGAGTAATAATTGATTGCTTGTGCAGCTCAGGCAAAATGCTGTTTTGAAAGCCAAGGTTCGCAATGTGGGTTATTATGGGAACGATATCATATCGAGCTAACTTTAGGAATTTAGTCGAGACCTTGTCCCATCCTGGGGCACTGTCAGATTTTAAGGCCATCAAATCACACAACGAATAAACACTCTATAGGGTATGTAGATTTTCGAAGCAGCGCTATCTAAAGTACCTTTTGCTATCATAACTTTTTGAAAAACCCGGTCAGTCGATTTAAAAGTTATCTTGTGAGCACATTTATTCATTAGTACCAGTATGATTCAATAGACGTCGTTGCATGTATCTTACGTAATGACGAAAAGTTCTTCTTGAACACAATAGATTCAATTCAATCAATCATCAAATTCAATTCAATCAATCATCAAATTCAATTCAATCAATCATCAAATTTTCATTCAATGTATCTTTTGATAGAGACCACGAAAGAAAAACTAAAACTTTCTCTAATTTACGCACAATATTTGTACATTAAAGCTAACCGCACTGGTTTTGTAATTTTCAAGTGGTGCTTCAACAAACAACCATGCCCGTACACTAACAGACTGCAGACACACAGACAAACAACAAAAAATTCTAAAAATGGTAGAAATGGGTTCTGTTTGTTATCTTTTAACACCCCTTCAAATTTTTTTCTAAATATTTTCACTGTACAGAAACGCCATGTCTACAGATTCATTATACGTATAGATATAGATTAACAGTAAGTTAGTTTATTAGTATATTATTTGTAGACATTGTTAGGAATATACTATGATTTCACATTCCCATGTCCCAAACAGTTGCCCTGACAGTTCCAAAAGAATACGCGGTCACGTGAGCGAAGCCGCGCGCACAGCTAGTTTAACAAATAATTTGTGTGTTTGTCCCGCCTTTACACCTTAACAGTTAAACGGATTTTGATATTTGGCAGAAGATTTTTATCCCGATATTAGGTTTGCTTAGGAACATTTCTGACATTACGCGGGCATAGCCGCGGACTAAAGCTAGTTAGGTATACATTTAATTCTACCGACTCTGGATATCAGAGGTGCAACACAACAACGCACTCCCAGCGACTCGCGGAGTGTTGCGAGTACACAGCGATCACTCACTATCTGACGCCAGCAACCTTGTAACTTTTATGTTTGATTGATCGATCTCCGCTCAGCAATCTTACGCACATATTTATATTATGTTTCTTCGATATTTCAATAACTCCTGCTTTTTTTTCGCTTGTATTTCGCTATTTGGAGTAGCGAGTTTTCAATTTAAATTTAAATTGTGCGGCCGGTATGAAAGTTAAAACGACGAGCGGTGAATGTGCAGCGTACAAAGGGCCGTCACACAAGTATGAGTGACAGATACGAGGCTGTACAAAGCTGGTCATTTTCATAAACTCAATGTGATAATTTATAATAATTATCGTCCTGAACTGACACGGTAAAGGTGTGGTCTAACCAAGGCGATTGCACTCCGGCCCCGTCTGCGGACTGGACTGCGACACATAATGTTCTGTATACTTGTCAAAGTGTGGTGTCCGCAGGCAGTCCGCCGATGACCTAACATTTGTTTCAAGACAGTGAATCCTAGCAAACACAATATTACACTTGCCATAGTTTCCACATGCTGCTACATTATAGACAATGGTTGCTGAAGGCTAATTAATTTATAATTAATCCGTACCGGATAGGGATACTTATATCCGTTAATTTGATTGGCAGTTGTTAATTTGATCAACCAACCGATTATTAGATTATTGGAATTGAATTATTAGACAGCACAATAGTACTCACCAAGCTACAGGCTACAACGGTGAAATTAAACCACAAGAAATACTAATATCATAAATAATCTTAAATGTTGAAATTTCTAACAAGTAGACCTAGGTTTGGACAAAGGATACTTTTATCCCTAATTGTTGTCAACAGACACGAGAGTAAAATTGCGGCAGAGCTAATATAAAATAACAATATAATATTTATTGGGGAACACTATAAACAGTTCCTCAGTCAATAAACTTGAACATTGAACTGGAGGTCTAATAAATACAAAACTTTTTTTCTTGCTATATTAATAGCAATAAACATGATTGTACTCCACTAAAAGATTCCAGTTCGTTTGTTTATCCTTTTAGGTTATTGTGTTGTTTCACATTATTCCAAATCTGTAAATGTTGGCCTCTGTTCAAGAGAAGATAACTCTTAGTTGAAGAGCCGCAAAGAGTCAAGAAATGTGACAATAAACATTCAGTACAATTATCACAAAGTAAAACGAGCTTTTTCTACAAACCAGATAAGATCGCACAGCCGAGCAATTAAAAGAATGCTCCGAAATGTTTTCATGAAGAAGAGCGTGATATGGATGTAGTGAACCAATGCATCGCCACGGTATATACCGGGTGGAAGCTCTCAGCGGGGCAGTAAGGATCGATTGGCATAAAAAAGTGTAAATTGGCAATTTCCGTGCTCACTGTAATTTTTTTTGAAAATCTGTAAATGAGTGCACTTTTTTTGGATATAGATTTCTATGTCTTGTCCCAGATTGCATACAAGCACAGATTCTGATGGGTTCAGATATTTTAAATCGTAGCGGGGTTACATATATTCGAACGAATGACTCGTAACGCTTAGAGTCTCACATATACATACATAAATGTGTCAACTGTAGAGTTGATTAAGATCAACACGCCTTTGGTTAACGATGAAAAAGAGTTTGTTGGCTCTGTTAAATTAATTTCCCAATACTTTTACCACTGGTATAACGACCTCCACAGCTACCAAGAGTAGTATGGAAATAAAGCTGAACATCGAGATTCCAATTAACTATCGTCCTTATAAACTCTCTGCAGATGAAAAACGCCGCGTTCGCGAGATAATAAATGATCTGTTTAGTAAAGGCGTGCTCCGCGAATTGCAGTCCACTTACTAGAATCCTATCATTCTTGATAAGAAAAAGGACGGGACTGATAGTATGTACGTCGACTACCGGTTACGGTGCGGTGTTAAAGTAGGAGCATGATGGTAAACGGAAACGAGTTGTGGCTATTTTAGTAAATCCACTCAGGACGCAGAGTGCCGTTATTGTAGTTCGAACTCGATCCTTTGTCAATTGTTCGAGCATTGCAACATTTTCGCTACTATTTAATCGGTGTTAGATTTAAAATAGTTGGCGATTGCAACTCTTTAAAGTTGACCGTGTGTAAAAGGGATTTCTTGCCACGTGAGGCGCGCTGGTGGATGTACATGCGGGACTTCCAGTTCAAGTCAGAGTATCGAAAGGGTTGCCTCATGCAACATGCAGACTTTTGAGCCCACAGTCCACCACTGTTTTCCAAATACAAAATCCGCGAAATTGGGTGAAAATTGATCAGACGGCTAATTTTAAAACTCAAAGCTTGATGCAAAAGCTGAGAAATGGTCAATTAGATTCCACACGGTTTTTAATTTAAAAATAATTTGTTGCAGTATAGTTGTAGTAAGTGCATATGGAGCTACTTGTGAGGATTCTTGTCTTCTTTGTTTTATTCCTAAACATCAGACTTAGTTTGTTAAAACAGGCTGGTCGAGCGTTGCTACCAGCGTCCTCAATATGTTGCGTATCGAGGTGAGCAATAGGGGTGCTCAGTGGTCCGACGCGTTATGGAGGATGCAACTTGCCCTGAACACGGCAAGGCGGGCTACGACCCGTACCTCGCCTCTACAGCTGCTGACTGGTGTCAAAGGCACGACTCCCGGCCCTGAGATACTTGGTGCGAGATGTCGCGCTGAAAGGCTCTCATTCTAACCGAAAAGCGCTCCTTACGCTGAGGTGACGGAGGGCATTTGAGTTGCTTGCTGAAAAAAGGCTAAGGCTGACTGGAACAGGGTCGCCAGACGAGCGTGCGACCTTACAAACCACTTAATCCAGAACTTGTGCAGCTCATCTGGCCCTGGAAATTTGGCCCTGGAAACAGACTGCACGAGCTACATCTTAGGGGCTGATAGTGATTGCCTCCATTTCTGGTACTGGATCGCACGCTCACGCGACCTGCCGAGTCCATTCACCCTCGGTATGGCAGACAGGCACCGACCAGATGCTGCGCCAGAACGAAGTCATGGCGTCATCACCATCGCTCCCAAGCCGTATAAACCCAGCTTTCATCTCTTTGGAATGTGTAATTCTGAGTGTATCGTTTCACCCGTCGCTTATACCTACGAATACGGTTTGCCCATGCATATTCTTTCTGTCTCAGGAAGTAGATGCGCTCTGTGACACGGGAGATGTAGTCTCGAGGACTGATATCAGTCCCCGAGAACGCCCGCCTTACAAAGTAAATCAAATAAAAAATATAAATAATAATATAAGTCATATAAATCACTTATTATTATTATATTTTGATTATAATGATTTAACAATCTCGATTGTTATATCAATAAAAAACTATAAAAATACTGGCAGATGTGATGCACGTGACATGTAGGCCTATTTGATCTCGCTACTTGTTGTCAACACATCAGTATGTATCTCACACAGTAGTTACACGCCCGTTAAAACTCCAGCCTTTTCGACAGCGCCCTTAAATTCATAACTTCGTTTTGCCGATCGCACCCGCCTGCGCCTGCCTGCCGCCATGTTTCCGGACGGCGAACATTCCAGCGATGTTCCGATAACCGATTAAATTAAAAATTGTTTTACGTCGGCGCTTCATAATGAACGTTACCGTTTGCGCGAACCGATCATAAGCACGTACGTATTTCCATTACGTTAATATTAATACCAATTTCAAAAAACGTAACATTAAGTATCTACTCTCCGAAGGATTAGGCAGAGGTGTGCCTAATACGTAGAACACTCACATTTCTTAAGTTTTGTTTAAGTCCCATGTAATAGGAAGCGAGTCTATAGCCATCAATCGGCCACAAATCCAGAGACCGTGGCTGCTACCAAGAAATTCTTCATGGAAACTTATTTCAAGGTTATTATTAATTCGGAAAAAGATTAGCAGCTCATTTTAATAATAAATTACAAATTAAGAGGTCGCATTAAAACATTTTTTACGTCCTCTATAGTTAAATTAAATTATTATGAATTTTATAGAATTGAATGAGTAATGTTGGATCTTTGATTATATAATGTCTAGATGGAGCGTCAAGTGCGCGCAAACGTGTCAAAAAGTGTCAACCAACTATTGGTTCACAAGTGCTTGCCCGCCAATCAGTGCAGATCGTGTCATACACCTAAAACTTATCTTATTTAATAAGTCTATTTTTTTATGTGATTTATGGGAGAATTGCAGTAGCTGGTATCATTATTTACGCACACAAAGACATAGACGCATAGTGTAAAACGACGCCTGCACGCACACATACTTGAAAATGTTGACTCGTTTTCTTTGATACGATTGTAGGGCGACGCTCTATCTAGATATTATATAATCAAAGTGTTGGATATAATTATGTAATGTGACTGTTTGTGTGTAATATTTCTATTATAAGTCTGTGTTACTTGAAATAAAATGATTTTATTTTATTATTTATTTTATATAGTGCTAGTGCCCGTGTCATAAAAGAAGGTCGTAAGTCAAGTTAATAGGAAGCAGTACGTGGCACGTGGCGAGCGTGCGGCTGCGGTGCGGCGGCGGAGCGGGTGCGGTGCGGCGGTACGCGGCGGTGCGTTGCGCCTATGAGCGAACCGACTGCGCGGCACGTACCTAATTTATGGTGAGACTTATAGCTGCACTTACTCTGATAAATGTTATAAAAAAGGCTTTTCTTGGTAACAAAATTAATATTAAAGAGACTGAATAATGAGCATTTAACTTTGCCCGCATTTTACGTAGCAAAACTAATTTAAAAACATAAATAACAGCGAAGGTACATTTAATATGACTTTCTTTAAAACTGTGACGGTGGTGACGCGACACTCGAGAGAAGACTGCGGAGATTGCGCGGTTTATGAAGTTACTCGCGTCACACTCGTGACTCCAGCGCGAGGAGATGCCATCGTGGAATATAAGTTGACATTAACCGACACTCACTCACCTTCCTCGATACAATCATACCGAAGCTTTATAAAGCAGCTCGCATACGAACAAACACGACATTATACAATAATTACTGCTTCAGTACACTGACACTTAATTTTGTAATGACAGCATTTGATCGCCTAATAAGCAGTGAGTGCTTTAATTCATACAAATGTATTGTATTCCGATTCATACAATACATTTCTATGAATCGGAATGACCATAATCTACATTCATTCGAAGTCAACAACAATCGACTACAATGACTCACAATGAGTTCGACTTACAATGAGTTCGCATATCTGATTTTCACTATTCGTGTGTACCAAGCTTAACGGTATGCGAACCGAGCTCCAATCACATATCTGTGTATACGTCTGACACGCGATGCTAAAGTAATTTCGTTTGTAATGTTGCAATCGTTCACATTCGTCACGAATTAAATTGTATTAGAATCTGTGGATAGAAATATGTAGACTGGAATTAGTGTAACTAAAATATAAATAAAGTAAGCAATCCGTGCTGTATCGAGCTCGCCCGGCCGTAGTAGGTATGGGTAGACAGATAGCGGGAGGTAATGAAACTGGTGGACGCCGCCGACGCCGACGCGACGCCGCCGCCGACTCATGTTTATTACTTAGCATTTTGTTTCGAACTTCAGTGACAACGCTTCATTGTGGGAAGCACCCACGGGCCACGGCTCACGAAGTCTTTTAATGTAATTAGTTTGTGTGAAAAGAATAGGACATAAAATATTTCACCAGCCCTCTTACTTGCACTCTTTGTAAGAAATTTATAAAGATGAATTGCCACACATAATCAAATTACTCCCTGAATCAAAATTGAAATTTTTATTCTTTAAGTGACATGGCAAGGTGTAAACGGACCCTTCACGAAGCCGTCAACCAAGCATGCTGTGCATCAAACTTAGTAACTCTACGCAAAAATTTTTGCTGGCAAAAGACTTTTTTAAACACATTATACTGTAAATTTTTATGTCGAATGTTAAAAAAAATACCGCTTGAAAGAGGTGGGCGCTGGTGAATTCGTTATAGGTCCGTTTTATCAGTTCGACAAGCAATTTCTCTACAATATGCTCTCTAAAGCACACACAGAGCGTTGCGCTGAACCTCAGCGTGGAATCCAATCAAGTGATTGCACGCGCTCCGGCCCCCGCGCACCCGCTCCGGCCTGCGCACGCGCTCCGCGACCAGCCCTCTGTTACATCTAGACATGTACATAGCACAATCATGAACACCTGTATCGATATTACTTTCCTTTATTCACCAAAACCTGTCATATTATGTAATTAATTAAATTGTAATTTCATCGATGCCACAGCGTATGTAGGTAGGTACTGTGGATGATTTGCTTTGCCAACCAACATTTACGTTATGTTGATTTCAAAATAATATCACATCGAATTGTCATCAGTTTTAAAGATTAATCAAACTGGTACGGATGGAATGTGGTTTGGTTGCGGACTCTGGACTTGTCAGTGTCCGGTGTCCGAAACCATGTTCGTCATGTGTCCGTACCGGTTTGACCGAGTTTTAAGTATAATTATTTAGGATTTTTGAAAGTACTAATTCACGAGTTTTACATTTAACTTCGAAATCCGATAACAATAGCTGTTTAAAGTACCACGTGTAATGTGAGCCTTAATATTTATTTTACTTTTAATGTTAAGAACCGTTCACACATTTGTTCGAAGTTGATTTGTTTGTTGAAGTTTGAATCCATTGTTACTAGAACCCCTTGTCACATCGACAGAGAGGACATTCATTATGGAAGGAAGTCCGCTTGTCCGACATGAGAGCACGCCGCCGCCGCCGGCCAAATGCCCAAACCGCGCCTCTAAACGTTTCTGTTATTCTCATTCAGACGAGCTCAATTCGTGGGCGTGATGGCCGTCCCCAACCGTAAAACTTTCATCGTCACTTTTTCAATACAAAAAACGGCAAAGTCGTGTTTTACTTACAAAGTGAACCCAAGTTAGTGCTTAAATGAACCAGAAGTGGAGTCGTCTCTCCAGAACTGAGCTAATTCTCGAACCTAATGACCGGCACTAAAGACAGTAATGTGCGATGCTTTATAAAGATATTCAAAGTTTGTGCGTCAACTAGGCAACGGAGAAGTCAGAGGGAACGTAAAAATCTAACGACGCATTCATGTTTGAGAAGCTTCCAATTCCCTAGTTCGGAACTATGTTAGATCTACATATAATGACGATACTGTAGTAAGGAGATAGTTTTAAGAGCTCAACAAAAGAGTTTTACGTGTAATGTGGCGGCAATTTGCGGCGCCGCGCCGCGCGCCGCACAGTGGGCTGATAATCGACTTTCATAGACATATAATACTTTTTTCCCAAATGTCCACTTTTATGACTTGAAAATGTTTTGGGGGACTAAATCCATGCCTAAAAATATCAACATTATGGAATAGCATTGCAAACAACGCAAAAAAAAATTTTTCTTTAAAAATTACTATGGAGCTGGCATGAAAAAGTCTCATACCTCCGCCATCGTTCAACTGGCCCTAATTCCCTTGCAGGTAATTAAACCTTGAATTATTTAGAATTTTTTGACATACTCCCCGAAGCGGCCACTGGTGCGACCTTTTTTTTAAAAATCGCTTTCAATTTAATATTTTCAAAACTATTTTTAATCAAATGTTTAACTTAATTTAAGCTTAAAATCTACACGGACTACTTAAACGATGCACCCGACCACTACTTTGTATTAACACGCCACATGATCATAAAAAAATAAGGTCTAAAGACCTAATAATATAACGATCCTAATTATGGTCATTATTTTATGAGTTTAAGTAATATGGTTATTCATATCTATTCTATGAGTTAGCTAATGAGGGTAGTAAGTAAATTAGTTTAATGATTACACTAAATAACGTCGTTGCAATAAATAGGAGAACTCAAAATAAAATCAATTCATTTCGCCTTACGCATTGAAAGTACAAACAGTAATAACATCACCGTAAACATGGAAAGCATCATATTATCCTACTTTATTTAGTTCCTACCTAATCTAATGTTTGTGTTCATTTGGTTACCTACCTTTTTTTTTTTTGTGAATGGCATCTCGCAGTTCAACCTAGGAGGTTGTCGTCTGCTTAACCGGACTATAAGTTACCTACCTGTTACGCGCATCACTTATATGTAAAGCGCTGACACAAGGCACGAGGCACGACGCGTGCGCATCATCGACCCAGTTGCTACGAGGGGAAACTGCTGACACAGAACACGAGGCCCGATGACACCGTCTACGTAACCGAGCCCGCGCACTTCGTATCTACCATCGATCGAGTCAATTTGATTCCCAATAATTGTAATTTTTTATTAAAATAAATTAGTTTGTAATAAATTCGGTTTTTTTTGAGTCCTCCGGCAGTAGCCTACGTAATTGGCGCAGTCGGTAGGATTCCCGGGTCGTACTTGCGATAACCGGTATATCGCACCGCGTTCGCTACGATAGACTTTCAACGTCGCACCGGGAGATCCTGAATAACGAGACTACGCCGGAGATCCAGATATCGATACCGCTCAACGAAGACCAGAATGTTCATGTAAGTCCGCTGAATTTTCTTAGTGGTTGCTTACTTCCTTTTTGTGTGTAGGTTCCATATATACCTTATCCAACATTTTTTATCCACGTAGATCGAGTACACCTAGGTTAGTTAGTAGTAGGAATAGAAGTATAGATTTTAGACGCGATATTAGTCCTGAAATTGAACCCGAGATGACTGATTTAGACAGTATATTCAAAGCCCTCCGCTTAGTTCCCGATTTTGATGGGAATCCGAACGTACTTACCAGGTTCATAAAATTGTGTGACCAGTTAGCAGTTGAGTTTATCCGAGAGGGGCAACCGTTAAATAAATTAGCGTTTTTAAATGGCATATTGAATAAAGTTACGGGGCCCGCCGCCCGTCTGATTAACGCTAACGGTGTACCTAATGATTGGGCAGGCATCCGTAGTGCTCTTGTAAATAACTTTGCCGACCAGCGAGATGAGACCGCTCTCTACAACGATTTGGCTTTACTCACACAAGGTTCCGGCACGCCGCAGGAATTTTATGAGCGTTGCCAAGGACTTTTCAGCACTGTCATGACGTATGTTTCATTGCACGATACCCTAGATTCAACTATTGAAGCCAAACGCGATTTATATCGTAAACTGACCTTGCAGGCCTATCTCCGCGGTTTGAAAGATCCCTTAGGCGCGCGTATTAGATGTATGAGACCAGAAACTATTGAGAAGGCTCTAGAGTTCGTGCATGAGGAGACTAACACTATGTATTTGCAGAGCAGAAATGATAACTTGTCGGATAAGAAAACCTCGGCTCGAATGCCACCTAATCAACCGAACGAATTTAATCATAAAATGCCAGTCTATCCAAATAACATGCTTGTTCCGTTTAAACCCAATCCTTTTAACATGCCTGGTCCGTTTAGACCGCAAGGACCGCACTTTATGCCACGGCCTTGGCCATCTCAGCACCAATTTGGAATGCCGTTTAACCCAAATAACATACAACCACGTGGGCCGACCCGTACGCAACAAGTATTCGGCACACCACCGCCTAATAATAATCAGGGTGGTTCTGGATTCAGAATACCCCCAAGAAACCCGTACCCGCCGAGTAACGGTCACAAGCCGATGAGCGGCGTGAGCCACTTTGTACCCAGGCCCCTGCCTGCTACCAACAGCTGGAATTGGGCACTACGTGGCAATCCACCACCTTCCAACTATCTTAAAACCCGCGATGTTAATGTGAACGAGTGTTCAAATTATGGGGAAGTCTATTATTACCCCGACATATCCGACTACTTATACATTGACCCCTATAACCAAGACTATCTTTATTTCAACGACTGTACATATGACCACGTCATACCGGAACAGACCGACAACACTAACGACAGAGACGAGCCAGGTACTGCTGACCAACAGCAACCCTCAACCAGTCAGGATTTTCAGGAAGCTCCGAAGTCAAACAGCTTAGGATAGAATTAAATTTGCAAACCCAAAGGCAGCTACCGTTTGTTCGTATCCATAACCCTCCACTTAACTTTCTGATAGATACCGGTGCAAACCAATCATTCATCAGTCCAGAAGCAGTCCAGAATTATTTCCCGCACATACCCCTTAACTATGATCCATTCGAGGTTACTAACGTTCATGCCACAAGCAGGAGCGACTGCTCTATTAACTTACCTTGCTTTCCTGAATTTGGTGACACGGAATCAATTAAACTATTCGTATACAGATTCCACGATCGTTTTGATGGTTTGATAGGAATGGATTTACTTACCAAATGGGAGGCTAAGTTAGATTTGAAAGATCTTACATTTATAACTAAATTCGCAATTAATCCCATCCAAATTTATAATTCTCGAAATTTAAATCTCTATGAGGAAATCATACCAGCGGGAAGTTCCAAATTAATACGGTTACCTGTTAATGCACCGGATGGGGAGGTTCTTGTAGAGGAACATATAATTTGCAATTGTATTATATCCGAATGCCTGACCACCGTTTCTAATAGCCGCGGTATAGTTGAAGTGACCAACCCAACCCACAACGATATAGTATTTTCACTAGACCAAGCCACCCAGGCCACGATATTTAATGTTGAATGCACTGAACAATTGTCACCTCGCGCTACAGATGTTACATCCCGGTTACGCACCGATCACCTAAACGAGGAGGAAAAGGCAAACTTATCGGCACTGTGTTCAAAGTACGCCGACGTCTTTTACATAGAAGGCGAGGCATTAACTTTCACCAACAAGATAAAGCACAGTATTAAAACTACAGACGAAATTCCAGTTCATACTAAAAGTTACAGATATCCGTTTATACACCGTCAGGAAGTTAGTGATCAAATAACGAAGATGTTAGATCAGGGAATCATTAGGCCGTCCGAATCTGCATGGAGCTCACCAATTTGGGTCGTCCCAAAAAAAAGTGACGCCTCCGGAAAGCAGAAATGGCGTATAGTCATTGACTTTCGGAAGCTAAACGAAAAAACGATCGATGACAAATACCCTATCCCAAATATTACAGACGTCCTGGACAAACTAGGCAAGTGCCAATATTTCAGTACCCTTGACCTGGCATCAGGTTTCTACCAAGTGGAGATGAACCCCAGTGACATTCCCAAGACCGCCTTTAACGTTGAACATGGGCACTTTGAATTTTTGAGGATGCCCATGGGACTTAAAAATTCTCCTTCCACATTCCAACGAGTGATGGACAATGTACTTAAAGGACTCCAAAATGTTATATGTCTCGTCTATCTTGACGATATAATTGTATTCAGTACCTCTCTCCAGGAACACATGAACAACTTAGAAAAGGTGTTCCAGAGGTTAAGAGAGTCTAACTTCAAAATCCAGCTAGACAAATCGGAGTTCTTAAAACTCGAAACCGCATACTTGGGTCATGTCATCACTACAGAAGGGATAAAACCTAACCCTGACAAGATCACCGCTATTCAAAATTACCCCATACCTAAAACACCTAAACAAATTAAACAGTTTCTCGGACTCCTCGGTTATTACCGAAAATTCATTCCAGACTTTTCTCGTATTACCAAACCTCTGACACAATGTTTAAAGAAAGGCAAAAAAGTAACTTTAGACTCAGATTATACTAACTGTTTCGAGAAGTGCAAGACTCTACTAACAAACGACCCTATCCTTAAATATCCCGACTTTGACAAAGAATTCATCCTAACCACAGACGCTTCCAATTTTGCAATCGGCGCGATACTCTCACAAGGTCATATTGGCTCAGATAAACCCATAGCTTATGCGTCACGGACGCTTAATGAAAGTGAAGTAAATTACAGTACAATAGAAAAGGAATTACTAGCTATTGTATGGGCGACAAAATACTTTCGGCCTTACCTTTTTGGACGCAAGTTCAAAATAGTAACGGACCACAAACCGTTGCAGTGGGTCATGAGCCTCAAAGAACCAAATTCACGATTAACCAGGTGGCGGTTAAAATTAAGCGAATATGATTTCACCGTCATCTATAAAAAGGGCAAACACAACACCAATGCCGACGCTCTTTATCGTGTTGAGATCTATAACGAGGAGGTTAGTTCGATGATTGCAAACGCAACCGACAGACCACCATCCCTAGCTAACTCCAGCACCCTGACAGCACATACCTCTGAGGAAAACCCTATACTTGACATACCCATCACCGACGATCCACTTAATAAATTTCACCGACAGTTGTGCTTAACCGTTGTAGGTGACTTTAAAAAACGGACTACTGCATCTAAGCCTTTTGACACCCACACTCGAACATCCGTCCAGCTATCTGAATCTAACTTGGAAGAGGATCTGGTTAACAGCTTCGCTGCCATCCACGCACCGGTGCGAGGGGCGCTGCCGAAGTGGGGGGCCGAGCACGCACCCGTGCGTGTTCGCGCCAAGTAAAGTTTAAAGAATCAGTGCAGTGCCGGCATACGGCTTGGGACGTTGTGTTTGAAGCGGCATTATGCTTGAAATTTCAAAAATTCGTTACGTGTTTGTGGTTTTTTCGTATCTTGAACGGTTGTATTTTTTTTGTGCTAGTAAAAAATAATAAAAATGGACTGTGGGGAAGGCCCTTCTGGGTCTAAAAGGCGGCGAAAACAAGTGTTTACGCCTCTGGATGATAGTGACATAGAGGAGACACTGTACGATGACGATTCTGAGGACGACTATCAACCTGATGAAGAGGAGTCAGCATCAGAGAGTGAAGGTGAGGTGAATCTGTCAAATTTCGTATTGCAACCTCCCAGACACCGATTATTGTCATCTACAGCTCAGGATCAAGACCTAGAACCAAGATCACCACCTGTATCAGGCTCTGAAGAGCAAGTCCAGCCAAACCAACCCTGTGGGCGAGGCTCGACGTCCGATTGGACCACAACTGGTGAAATGAAAAAGATTGATTTTATTAAATCAAACCAATTTTATGGCGAAGTTGCAGGAGTGAACCCTGTAGATTATTTCAATTTCTTTTTCTCTGAAGATTTTTTGTCGATGATTTGTACAGAGACAAACGCACAGGCACAGAGGCTGTTAAATAATAGGCCAACTAGAGAAGCACCAGGCAGACGAAAAGATTTTTCAAGAATAACTGGATGGAAACCGGTCATCGTCCCTGAGCTAAAAATATTCCTTGGTTTGCTATTCCATATGGGAACTATTCAAGTCAGTCGTCTACAAGATTACTGGAAAAAAGACAGGTTGTTTTCAATGCCTATTTTTGGACAACAAATGAGCAGGAATAGATTTCTTCTTATAATGAGATGTTTGCATTTTACCTCGGAGGAGGAGAGTGAGGACCCCCTGTTCAAGGTAAGAAGCATCATTGATTACTTCAACAACAAGATGACCGAATGTTACTATCCTGCAAAACAATTATCTCTTGATGAAAGTATGGTGTTATGGAGAGGGCGATTGAGTTTTCGGCAGTTTATAAAAAACAAACGCCACAAGTATGGCATAAAATTATATATGCTCACGGAACCAGATGGTTTGATATTGAAGTTCCGAGTGTATGCAGGTGGAAAAGATACAGAAGTCACCGGAAAGGGCCACGCTGAGAAAGTTGTCATGGAGCTACTACAGGGGAAACTGAATAATGGGCATGAGTTATACATGGACAATTATTATAATAGTTTCGGTTTGGCGAAGAAACTGCTTGAAAGCAATACCTATTGCACGGGGACTCTGCGGAAAGATTTGAAAGAAAATCCGCCGGAAGTAATGAAAAAAAAATTGAAGAAAGGGGAAAATTGCTCAATGTTTCGGGAAGGAGTTCATGTTGGCATGTGGAAAGACAAACGTGCTGTGTCATATATTACTACCCAGTATGAAGACAGAATGGTTCCAGTCGCAAATAAACGTGGCCAGGTTACTCAAAAGCCGGAAGCCATATCCAAGTATAATAATTATATGTCAGGAGTAGACAGGCAAGACCAGCTTTTAGCCTACTATCCTTGCGAAAGAAAAACTTTGCGTTGGTATATGAAGATTGCCATCCACACATTCCAGTTACTTTTCATCAATTCAATGAAGATTTATAATAAATATTCAGGACAACCTAAATTGTCTCTTTATGATTACCGGTTGAATATCATAAATGCTCTGCTGCCAGAAGATCTATCAGAAAATAGACTTTCAAATACCCAAAGAAGTCGGGTGACAGTAAATTCTCATATAATAAAGAAAGCCACTGAAACTACTTCGAACGGGCGACTCAAGCGAAAGCCATGCCGACAGTGCACCAAGAATAAGAAACGTAGTGACTCTCCTTGGTATTGTGACACCTGTCCTGACAAACCTGGACTTTGTGTGCTGTGTTTCGACAATTACCACTCAGAACTTGGCCTGTAATTGTTACAATTATTGTTTTTTATAACTATTTTCTAATTATATTTGTTGATTGATAATTGTATGTCATTACAATTCATACATTTATATAGTTAATTTTGAAGTTTATTTCATTAGCGATACGCAAGTAGTAACTAATAAAAACAACTCTTAAATAAATGAATGTGTTTTATTCGTAATTAACCATAAATCTTGTAATCTAACTGATAACGCACCCGTGCGTTGTTCGGCATTGGTAATGAAAATTTCATTCCCAGTGCCGTGAACGCACAGGTGCGTGCTAGGCATTTAAATACTGTAAACATATTTGGCCTTACGGATGAATTTCTATCCCGTGGGTGGCATCGAACCTGTTAACGCCATTAAGGAGTACGTCAACCCTAAGATCAAAACTGCCCTGTTAATAAATCCACCTCTTGCAATGTACAACATAATCCCTCTGTTACAAAAACATTTTAAAAGTTCATCTATGAAATTGGTATTGGCAAAAAAGGAACTTGAAAACGTAAAAGAATACCTGAGGCAGCAGGAAATTATTCGTCACTACCACGAAGGCAAGACCAACCATCGTGGCATCAACGAGTGCTTCCTAGCTTTATCTGTTAAATATTATTGGCCTAAGATGCGAGACCACATAACCAAACTCATAAATGACTGCGTAATATGTGGGCAAGCAAAGTACGATAGGAGCCCCATAAAGCAAAAGTTCAATATAGCGCCCCCGGCCACCAGACCTTTCGAAATAATACATATGGATAGCTTTTCAGCACAGAATGAAAAATACGTAACATTCATAGACGCCTTCTCAAAGTATGGTCAAGCTTACCTCCTTCGAGATGGGACTGCAGTCAGTATCATACAAGCTTTACTAACTTTCGGCACGCATCATGGCCTACCACTAACCATTATTACAGATCAAGGGACCGAATTCACCAACCAGATGTTCTCCGAGTTCTGCAAGGTTCATAAAATAATTCATCACCAAACACTCGCATACTCACCTAACGCTAACGGTAATATTGAACGCTTCCACTCCACTATACTGGAACATCTTCGTATTTTGAAACTAAAACACAAAGATGAGCCAGTCGTACATCTGATGCCATATGCTATAATAGCGTACAATAGTTCGATCCATTCCTTCACACGATGTAAACCATACGACCTTATATTAGAACACACTGACCCACAAGACCCGATTGACATAGATCTGACTGGACACCTACTACAACAATATACTGAAACACATAGAGAACGCATGCAAAAAGTATACGAACTAATCAATGAGACGTCCCTCGCTAATCGAACGGCGCTCATAGAGAGTCGTAATAAAACCCGTGAGGATGAGGTCGATTATGAACCCGACCAACAAATATTCATCAGTAATCCCTCCGCTAGTAGATCTAAACTTGCACCCAGATACAACCAGGACACCGTCCTAGCAAACTTACCTATCCATATTTATACTTCCAAGAAAAAGGGACCTATAGCTAAATCTAGACTAAAGCGCATCCCTAAAACAGCGAAATTGTTGCAGGATACCTCTGATGCTGTCACTTAGCCTAACATGGGCGCAGGAGATCAATCTAGAACGACTTGAGAATGGACCTGGACTATTGCCCTTCAAACTAGGGCCCATGAAACTCATTACTCATTATCATACATTCCTGCAGAACATAGAAATAACAGACATAGACAACAACATTAACGAAATACGAATTCAACTTACTAAAGCCACAGATAGACTAGACAATTACACCCGCACTTTATACGAGCTCCAAATAGATAGTTTGAACGAGAAACTAAATAAAGCCTCATCTCATCTACAAAGCCTAAAGCCCAATCGAATCAAGAGAGGTTTAGTAGATGGTCTTGGATCCGTAATTAAGAGCATTACAGGAAACCTGGACCATACAGATGCCATTAAATATGATAACGCCCTTAAAGCCCTCAACGATAATCAGCAACAAGTAGCTATTGAGCAAAATCATCATATAAGCCTGAGCAAAGGTTTGATGAATGAGCATACAAAAATTATTACAAAATTAGTAGAAAACCAAGTACGATTAAATGACAGTCTGCATATTTTACTTGACGCCGATAAGTATAAACAACACAACCTCATAAAGTTCGCAAAGTTTTCGCAAATACTGCAAATAATTAGCAATAACGTAGATAGTTTATTAAGTGAATTAAGTAGGTTAGAGAACGCGATAGCACTTTCCGGTCAATTGCATACTCATCATTCCATGTTAAGTAATGAAATACTAAGCAATATGATACGCAAACTAAGCGCGCTTTATAATAAAGACCAACTATTAGAATTAGAAATTAGAGAATATTATGACATCATTAAACCATTAGCTTATTATAGTGGAAGCCAAATAGTTTTTGCATTTAAATTTCCCATAACGTCTCCATTAAAATTCCTGCTGTATAAGTTAGTCATTGTACCAAATAGAAATAAGCAAGCCATCATCCCGTCCTTCCCATTCCTAGCAATCACTGGAAACATTCATGCGTACATAGAGGCAGAATGCCCGAAGGTAGCTTCAGAGTATCTCTGTGAAGAAAAACTCAACCACCAAATGAGAACCCATCCAGACTGCATCTGCGATATTATCGGAAGTCAAACGCCACACAAATCATGCAACACGATTACTATTACCCTGACGAAGCCTGCAATGGAAAAGTTAGACGACCGCCGCTACGCTCTCGTGTTCCCGAAACCAACGCAAGTCCAGTTAATCTGCGAACAAGAAGAATCCATAACCCTAGCTGGAAGCTTCCTAGCTACTATTCCACATAATTGCAAACTACAAACAGAAGAGTTCACTATCGTCAACATTAACGACCACATTAGGGGACAACCCATGAAGATAAGTAACGTGCCAGATGACATCGAAGGATCAACCATGCCACCCCATCAAATCAGTGCTATTAACTTAAAGAAACTGCACGATATTCAAGATAGAATAGACTCACAGAAGCCAATCCACATTGAACCAACCTCAACTATCTACCATACGACAATCCCATTTTATGGTACACTACTTGTCTTATTTTTACTGGGAGCAACACTATTATACCGAGCCCACATCCGCCGAAAGAAGCAGATGACATCACCAAATGAAGCCACGTACGCCGAGCCTGAAACATCTGAAACCCGCCGCCAGAACCAGCCGGCGTCCCAAGATCAATCTAAACTCTCGACGATATTTCATCTCAAAATCTGAAATAGTCGTCGATCTGAGGGGGGAGGTGTTACGCGCATCACTTATATGTAAAGCGCTGACACAAGGCACGAGGCACGACGCGTGCGCATCATCGACCCAGTTGCTACGAGGGGAAACTGCTGACACAGAACACGAGGCCCGATGACACCGTCTACGTGACCGAGCCCGCGCACTTCGTATCTACCATCGATCGAGTCAATTTGATTCCCAATAATTGTAATTTTTTATTAAAATAAATTAGTTTGTAATAAATTCGGTTTTTTTTGAGTCCTCCGGCAGTAGCCTACGTAATTTACCTAATTTAATGTTTGTGTTTATTTGTTTACCTACGTAATATAATGTGTTTTATTTGGTTACCCAGGTACCTAATTTTATGTTTGTATTTATTTGGTTACTCAGGTACCTAATTTAATGTCTGTATTTATTTGGTTACCTACCTAATTTAATGTGAGTGTTTATTAATATTTGCATGCTATTTTTATGGCGAAATGTGTCACTGCACTACATCTTATATTTACCATCTTTTGTACCACATTTAACGCAAATAAATAATTTTGACTTTGACTTTGTAACAAATCTTGATATGTTCGTTATTTTAAAAGGTTCAGCCAAAAAAAAACGATTATCAGTTTTTATTTGAGACAGTGTTATCTCGATTGAGATGTAGTTTATCTGAGGAAGATCGTGTGACGTTTAAAGAATTTTGCCGGAAATTTACGAGAGCAGTAGAGAAACGTTGGCATTCTGCAAGCCGAAAAATGGAGTTATTCCGAAAGGAATATGGAAACTGGCTTGAGAAAAATATCGTCTGGCCTAGCTGCATCAAAGACAATGTTCAGGAAGCTTCAACATCTGTAGCTCATGAGGAAGAAGAGCCATCAACATCATCAGTTGGTACTATGACCAAACGGAAACTCCCTAGAAAACCTTTTGAAGAGTTGGGAACGAAGCAAAAGAAGAGACGGAGTGGTGATTATTTGAACAGTCATTGCAGTGAGGTTGTTCATGCAGCTTGTACCAAGTTGAAGGAAGATGGAAGAGACAATATTACATAAGCAGTCGTGAAGGCCTTCTGCCTTAAAATCAGTTCTTTTTGCTTTAAATCTTCTGGTAAAGATTTAAATATTCTATTCACTGTTAGGTCCAAGAGAGCCTGCAGAAAAATTCTGGCTGAGCTATCTGTAACCGTGATGGAATTTTCGGGTCCAGGTGGATAACACTCTTGTTTTGCTAGTTGCACCCTGTAATAGCAAGGATATAAGTCTCTAATACCTTCTCGAATTGCTGATTCTCTCAAAGTTATACATATATTACCATTTTGATAATTTAAGAGATAGCATTAATCCAAGCGACTTTAGGGGTGTAAAGGTTTCCTTGCCAGCCGGTTTTTTATCAAGTCTTGAATCTATTAACTGCTTCCGGATTTTTCAATAAGTATTCAATTACAGAAGCAATATTGTCTCTTCCATCTTCCTTCAACTTGGTACATGCTGCATAAACAACCTCACTGCAATAACTGTTCAAAAAATCACCACTCCGTGTCTTCTTTTGCTTCGTTCCCAACTCTTCAAAAGGTTTTCTAGGGAGTTTCCGTTTGGTGATACTCGTAGTACCAACTGATGATGTTGATGGCTCTTCTTCCTCATGAGCTACAGATGTTGAAGCTCCCTGAACATTTTATTTGATGCAGCTAGGCCAGTCGACATTTTTCTCAAGCCAGTTTCCATATTCCTTTCGGAATAACTCCATTTTTCGGCTTGCAGAATGCCAACGTTTCTCTACTGCTCTCGTAAATTTCCGGCAAAATTCTTTAAACGTCACACGATCTTCCTCAGATAAACTACATCTCAATCGAGATAACACTGTCTCAAATAAAAACTGATAATCGTTTTTTTTTGGCTGAACCTTTTAAAATAACGAACATATCAAGATTTGTTACGATGCTTTCCATGTTTACGGTGATGTTATTACTGTTTGTACTTTCAATGCGTAAGGCGAAATGAATTGATTTTATTTTGAGTTCTCCTATTTATTGCAACGACGTTATTTAGTGTAATCATTAAACTAATTTACTTACTACCCTCATTAGCTAACTCATAGAATAGATATGAATAACCATATTACTTAAACTCATAAAATAATGACCATAATTAGGATCGTTACATTATTAGGTCTTTAGACCTTATTTTTTTATGATCATGTGGCGTGTTAATACAAAGTAGTGGTCGGGTGCATCGTTTAAGTAGTCCGTGTAGATTTTAAGCTTAAATTAAGTTAAACATTTGATTAAAAATATTTTTTGAAAATATTAAATTGAAAGCGATTTTTAAAAAAAAGGTCGCACCAGTGGCCGCTTCGGGGAGTATGTCAAAAATTTTTAAATAATTCAAGGTTTAATTACCTGCAAGGGAATTAGGGCCAGTTGAACGATGGCGGAGGTATGAGACTTTTTCATGCCAGCTCCATAGTAATTTTTAAAGAAAAATTTTTTTATGCGTCGTTTGCAATGCTATTCCATAATGTTGATATTTTTAGGCATGGATTTAGTCTCCCAAAACATTTTCAAGTCATAAAAGTGGACATTTGGGAAAAAAGTATTATATGTCTATGAAAGTCGATTTTCAGCCCACTGTGCGCCGCCGCGCCTGGACCCTCGCACAGTATACAGTGAGCACTGTTCGTAATGGCGGTGACTGCGTAACTTCTGTCACTGTGTAATAGATTAAAGCGCAGAAGTTTTTCCTTATAAAAGAATGGCGAATTAAAGCCAAGGTTACACAATTTGAGTATAAAAGTTGATTTACTCCATCTAATTCTGACACCCCAAAAATTGTGGAGACTTGGAATTTTGTACCGAGCTAAATTCAAATTAAATTATAATAATGAGAGCATTACAAATCTAGGAGAAGGTTGTCAAGTACTCAGTAATTTTGGTAAATGATTTGAGTACCAAAATTCCAAATCTTTTGTCCGCCTATCTAGTGATGGGGTCGGCTAATCGACTTGCGATGAACTAACGCCGGCTGTAATGTCGCTAATCAGTGCAGTACTTCCACGTTACCATGGGGTCTCAACTCGAACAAATTATAATTAGTCCTATAAAAAAAAATCATAGATGGCAGCATAGGTAACAGTTAGGAAATGAACAATCACTTAAATGCGTTAAACGGTAGATTTTGGCTGAAGTAAGATTAGTAAAAATCAAAACTTCCTTATTTAATGCTGATTTATCTGTTTACAGTCATAAGTCAAGTAATTTCAACAAAAAAAATAAATTTATCCTTTCATTCCAAATCGAACTCATAGAGCCGTAAGAGTTGTTAAAAGTAGCCATCTGTTAATCATTTTGTTTAGAGCTCTTTGCAATAGCTGGCGTTTTACTTAATTTAGTTTTGATTAATAATGAAGTTGATCTAACTGATAAGAAACAATTATTATTGATTAACAAAACTTATTCTAATTTGACCACACCAAGGTTTTAAATCTCCAAGTGATTTTTCATATGATTTAGTAAAAAATACTTGATTTATTTAATGATAGCATTGGCGTAATTCACAAAATCAATTTGTTGTCTGATTTAGTGGAAAAAATTAAAACGAATCTTCCATGATTTTAATCACATTGATTTTTTATTAGAAAATTATTTGAAGTGAAAATATATGAGTATGATTACTGTAAATCGAGAAAGAAATTGATTGATCCAAAATCAAAACCAAATATTCTACAAAATAAAAATTAAATAATGGCCTGACAAGCTTGAAAGCTACTAGAACATTTTTTTAGATAATCAACCAGTGCGATTCCCGAAAAAGGATTTTTTAAAATTCTAATGTTGGGTACTTAATTTAATTCTAGTTTTAGTTTTTGACAAAATCAAAGGCTTCTTCTTCTTGTCGTATCGATGTTACTTCCTTAATAAACAGTTGTGTGTGTGCCCAGTAGGTGGCCACGTTTAAATCAAGGGCTGAACCCCTTCGACGACTTTTCTCTATTCCATGTAGAAGGCTATCTCAAAACACATACTGTATATACAGCGTCAAATTAATTTAGCTAGCGAAACTTTACCCTCGTGTTACGTATCAATATCGAAAATGAAACAAAAAAAAACTTTTTTTTCGGATTCTGTCACGTAAATTAAGGCAACCAAACAATTGTAGTGTTATTTAAGTACCTAGTACCTACTTGTATCCTCCTACTCCTAGTACCTATTTCATTAATTTCTTTGCCGCAGTAACTACATTAAAGTTTAAATAACCGCTAAATTACAAGCAATTTTATAGATTTGAGCAATAATCAATGATCGGAATAGGTAGAGCTAATGTACCTAAAGTTCAAGGAACAGAAACGAAAAGTGGGGACTTTATTTTTTAAACAATAAAAATCGTGCACTTTCTTTGAAACAGAAACAGTAAATGAATTCGATAGTTGTTTATCTTTATTAATTTTAGTTGTACATAAGTAATGTTCCGACATTCGGAACAAATATTCCGAAAGAAAAATATATGGTCGTAAGGAAGTCTCCACTTTTTGTTTCTGTTTCTTGAACTTTAGGCATATTAGCTCTATCTATTCCCATCACTGGTAATAATATTTGAGTAAGTACATACTGCTCAAATATTTGTTATTACTCGAATCAATAAAATCTGCTAAGGCGGCTCGGAACATCTAACGTACAGCTGCGCAAATAGCGCATTAGTTTATTTTCTTACGTTTTTTGCAATTTGCAGGTCAGTGTCAGGTTGTATGTAGGTAGATTAAAATATGATTCGCGACCGTAGGTGACTAATATTGCTTTTTATATAATGTATGTCTGAAATAAATGAATTACTTAATAATAAAAATTCAGCGTCAATCAGTGCCTACAAGTATGTGCCCGACCCAGTTCTCAAGAAAGACCATGTCACGCTGGACTGGGATCGGCCTATTGTCGCCAATAAGCCTGATATAATGGTAATAAACCGAACAGCGCGCCGCGTAATGATAGTCGATGTTACCATCCCGCAAGGCGAGAAACTCGTGAAAGCTGAGAAAGAGAAACAAATAAAATATCTCGACTTGGCACAAGGTTGTCGGCATATGGAATGTGAACTCTGCTAATATTGTGTCGATTGTCTTTACGGCCAATGGCCTGATGGCCAAAAGCCTGGACGAACATCAGTCGAGAGCCTCGCTTGGCGGTTGGATCAAGGGCCTGATTCAGAAGGCAGTACCTACTCCTCGATATGGCCCGCATTGTGAGGAGATGGAGATCTCTTGTCTCTGGAACCCTAACCACCGGGAGCTTGGACCCTGCTCCCGACCCGGCAGACCACTATTTTTAATATTTTTAAATGTTTTTTTATCAAGAAATATTTAAACAAGTTAATAATAAGATGAAATAACGAACAAAGGACACAATAATACTTTGAGTCTCAATTCATTTAATCCTTTTGAATTACTTTTTCATGAAATAGTTTTTCAATGGGATTAAATGAACTCAAAGGGTTGTATTGATGATTTTAATTATTATAATTCTGTTAATCCATATGTATTACGGTTGTGAATCATATTTTGTTAAACACACAGGCTGACACTGACCTGCAAATTGAAAAAACGTAATAAAAAATTGAATTTCGCGGGCTACCCGTCGGCGCTTTTAGCATTGAAATACTCAAAAATATATGAAGAGGCATACGCCGCAACGTGAAAATTGCGAGCTCACTCACACAAATGAAACGGTTCCGGCATCGCCAACTCGAGAATTTGTTGTATTGTTATTACTTGTCCTATAACGCACGGTCACACGGTGCGATGTAGAGAATCTATAGAAAAACAACGCCATCTAGTAGTATCGATGCCACCTAGCATCGATGCCACCTAGTATCTAGGTCGACTCCTAGATGGCATTGTCTTTGACAATTAGTGAGCCGCTGGTACTGCCATCTGTTGAAAAAATGGAAGAAGGAAAATAGCCAACTCAATAGCCAGACTTAGGGAGGTGTCATTTCTTTACATGAGATTGGGCATCTGTACTTAGTATTATATCTGTGACGTTACCAGACGTATGAGCAGACAACAACATATGCGTGCGAAAGCTGCACTGCACTACCACTTTATTATCAACATAGATATTCCTCTGTGGACGTAACGAGGCGCCTTGTCTGCAAACAACCTTTTTTCTAATATATTGCGTCTTGGATATGAGAATATTATGTATTTATTCGAAACTGCCAAAGATGAATGCAGATTCTTCAAGTGAGAAGATAAATCTGAATATATGCGCCATTTCGCTTGTATTGTTAAGACTATGTATTGTATATACTTTGGTGTGGTGTCTGGTGTATGATGCATGCGTCATGCGCGTCACTCGGCACGGTGGCTGCGTGTAGGTGCACGTGGTGACACATTGGCTGTGTCCTCGGAGCGACACTCAATTACTGTAATTAGTACCCGCACAAATCCGCCTAACGCAAATGGATTGTACCAAACACAAGCGAGATTATTGTTTTGCTCTACAAACATTGTTGCCAACTTGAAATATTAAAAAACTTTTTGTATTTTGGTTAGTGATACAAAAAGCTCTCGCTTTTGTGGATTTAGTAACGACTAGCTGACCCGCGCAACTTCGTCTGCGTTACATTTTTAGGGTTCCGTACCTCAAAAGGAAAAAACGGAACCCTTATAAGATCACTTTGTTGTCCGTCCGTCCGTCCGTCCGTCCGTCTGTCAAGACCGTTTTTCTCAGGAACGCGTGGAGGTATCAAACTGAAATTTCTATATGATACTTAGTTCTACTGTCCCTGGAAGCTGTAGAAAAATCAACCTTCTAAGTCAACGCAATCAAAAGATACAGCCACTTAGGCTGCAAATTTCCGCAAATTTTCGAAACTCGCACGGGAATCAAAACCTACAGGGTACTTCCCGTGAACTTAGAATCTTGAAATTTTGTACGAAGTCACGTCTTATAGTACAGATATAGGAAAAATTACGAAAACCGTAAATTTTTAGTTTCGTCATATAAAAAAAAGTTATATACCCACAGGTTTGTACGGAACCCTCGGTGCGCGAGTCCAACTCGCACTTGACCGGTTTTTTATTAATACTCTGCTCCTATTAGTCACAGCGTAATTTTACATAGCCTTTCTCGATAAATGGGCTATCCGACACTAAAATAATCGAACCAATCGATCTCTATTAGAACCAATAGTTCCTGAAATTAGCGCGTTCAACCAAACAAACAAACGAACTTTTCAGCTTTATAATATTAGAACCAAATACTTTTAAAACAACAATTTAACTTTTTTAGACCACAGTTTTAGATATATATGTACCAATATAGATATCAAATATGAAACCAAACACTTTTAACAACCGACATCGATGCAGTTTACCCGGCGAGGGTTGTTCTTTCACGGAAAATCTTAACATCGCGATTCAGAAATTGGCGTCAAATGAACAACGCCATCTATCGAACGGTTTAACTCCTTGTTAAACCGCTAAAATTTAATGCATGGAAAGCGATCGAACAAAACATATAGGCAATGAAGATTTTCAAAGCAGCTCCATCTAAAGTACCTTTGGCTATCATAACTTTTTGAAAAACCCGATAAGTCGATTGAAAGTTATCTTGTGAGCACTTCATCTTTATTCATTAGTACCAGTTTTATTCAATAGATGTCGTTGCATGTATCTTACGTAAAGGCGTTAAGTTCTTCTTGAACACAATAAATTCATATATCTATTGATAGAGAGCACGGATTGCAATGAAACAAAAACTAATACCTTCTCTAAGTTACGCAAAATACTTGTGCATTGAAACTAACCACATTGGTTTTGTAATTTTAACGTAATACTTAAACAAACAAACATAGCCGAAGACTCACAACTGCAAACAAACAGACAAAAATTCTAAAAATAGTAGAAATAGGTTCTATTTGTTATCCTTTAACACCCCTACTATTTTTTTTTCTAAATATTTTCAATATACAGAAAAGCCACGTCTACAGATTTATTATAATTATGTATAGATTAAATCGGAACTGTAATAAATAATGACATACAACGTTCACTAAACAAGAAGATTAAACGATTACAGTCTGACCAATAAAGAAACAGGTATTATGGTAGAGACTGGACCAGCAAACAATGTATCATTCACCCACGGGCATCGGGTAGCGGGTAGCAAGTCCGGGCGCAGACAATACTTCGCCACTGGACGGAAGTTCTAGTCGTTCCGATGAGAAGCTGCGTGTGTCGCGAACATAACACTGCCGTAAACATCGGAAGAATGCAGATCAAGGGAAAATATCATTTGTTATAAACTAGAAACAATTTTACGAGTATATTTTTATGACTTGAATTGTGTCATTGTTTTGAACCCATTAGATTTTATTATAAGTGTGAAAACGAGATTTATGGAGGAAACGCTGCTGCAAAGACTTCAAACAAATAGCAAAAGAAGTCTTGGTGGAAGATAATAAAAAACCACAACTTAAAGCTAAATCACTATACTAATCTTCTATACTAATATTATAAATGCGAAAGTTTGGATGGATGGATGGATGTTTGTTACCAGATCGGCTGAACGGATCTGGATGAAATTGGGCACAGAGATAGATTATAGTTTGAAATAGCACATAGGCTATTTTTCATCCCGGTAAAACACTCCCTTGGGTCAATTATCGAACTCCACGCGGGCGAAGCCGCTGGCATAAGCTAGTAATTGATATTTTTAATTAAATAGGCATGCTCTCGGGGAGCACCGGTGTTACATGACTTTATTAATATTACAAGTCAGTTACCTAGGATCGTTTGCTTCTTGCAGTCCTCTTCGGCGAACACCTCCACGGCAGTGGTCGGCGTCGGCCGGCCCTCCTCCCAAGGGAACTCCTCTCTCTGCAACAACGGGACACTTTCAGCACTTACTTACAATTCTGTTGAACTTCGCATAAGTTCTATGAACGGTTCTGAGATCATAGTACCTACACCCACAGAACATGACAGCGTCTATAGATGGGTATACTAATAAAATTGGTGATGCCAAAAACGTTTGTCACCTACTTCATTTTGTGTCGCTTAAAAAACAGTTTGTGTGGGATGTGTTGACAATGTCGTCGTCAGCAGCCGCCGCGGTGACTCTTATGTTCTGCGGCTAAAATAAACATTGCCCTTGAATTCTGAGTAATATACAGAAAACTTTATGGATTTTGTAATAAAGTCTAGTTAAAATTCAAATTATTTTATTTGTAGAACATAGGTGAGTAGATGTCAATAATAATAAAATGAACGCTATCTCTTGCCATCAATGGCGTCCAAATATTCTCACTACAATTTTTAATTATTAATTGGGAAAAAATAATTACAACACTCAAAATTAATAAATAAAACTCAATTACAACAAAAAATGCATGGGTACATAGTCATTGAAACATTAATAGAAAACATTCAGCAATTTCGTGGAATGTACTCGTATAATGTTTAAAGTAGATTTTCGTTTTCCAAGTCCAATTAATAGATTGATTGATTGTTTTCGCGAAAATGGATCGCTTTAGAAACTTTAATTTTTTATCTTTGTAAGAAGTGTTTACTAAGGGGTTGTATTTTGGCTTTCGAGTCATCCAGCGTAATCGTATGTTGGATGACACCGTACTTGATCGCCTGCGGACTGAAATGCAGAGTAGCCATGTCATTACCCCGTCGGTGCAGGCTGTGGTACCACCACAGTCTACCACAATACCGGATCGCGCTGACGACTTGAGTGATGACATGGCTATTAATGTAAGTACCCAGTGCAGTGAGGAAATGAGGAGTGCTTTGGAGGGTGCGATTCGAGAATATCGGTTCATGTCGCCCGAACTTAGACCGCGCATACCGCGTTTGCCCATGCATAACAAAAATAGGGCGCTGGTGGCTGTTCTGGATTCGCAGTTGTCAAACTATTTTGATAACTGCGAAGACCTCACTGATGCTCACTCAATCCTGTATTGTGCGGCTGTAGCGGCATGTCGTGTAGCTCATGTCAATTTTTTTGATGACAGAGCTACACGTCCTAAGCCAGCCGTACCAGCATGGCAGTACAGGATTGAGCGACGTATTGGTGGGGCCAGAGCACTCATCGGCAAACTAATCTGCTTCAGGGAGGGCAATACGCGCCCTAGAGTTATGCGCTTTGTGAGGCGGGCGTTCTCGGGGACTGATATTAGTCCTCGCCTGGCTTCCCTGTTTCAGTCAGCCTTAGAGTCAGGGTCGCTGCCCGAGTTCCTGACAACAGGTATAACCCACCTGCTCCATAAATCGGGTAGTACTGCGGAGCCCAAAAATTATAGACCGATTACCTGTCTACCAACAGTCTATAAAGTTCTTACATCCATTTTGAGAGCTAAAATTAGCAATCACATTGACGACAATTCTATCATGTCCGCTTCTCAAAATGGATGTAGGAATGGGTCCCGCGGTACTAAGGAGCTGCTCCTCATTGATATGGCCATAAGCCAACAAGTTCGCGTTCCCGGAGAGATCTGTCGACATGTTGGATAGACTATAAGAAGGCCTATGAGTCGGTGCCACATACATGGCTCATGAGGTGCTAGAGTTGTATAAAGTTGATGCAACTCTGCGCTCCTTCCTGATGTCGTGTATGGGGCAATGGAGGACAGTCCTTCGCTATCCAAGATGTCGGCAAATCCAGAGGAATAGCGAGCCGATAAGGATAGAACGAGGTATATTTCAGGGCGATAGTTTGAGTCCACTTTGGTTCTGCTTAGCCTTGAATCCTCTTAGCACGCTGCTGGAGGATTCAGGTCTAGGCTATCGGTTGAGAAGAGGTGGTCAGGTTATATCTCACCTCCTTTACATGGACGACCTGAAACTCTTTGCCCCCAACGATTTGCAACTGATGGAGCTACTGAAGGTAACTGAAACTTTCAGTAGCGCCATCAGGATGGAATTTGGTGTGGACAAATGTGCGGTCATGCATGTAAAGCGAGGGGAGATTGGGGAATCTGTGGGAACCCAACTCTCGGATTCCATAAATCTTAGATTCCTTTCAGCAACCGAAACCTACAAGTATTTGGGTATGTCGGAAGCACTGGGCATCAATGTAGCTGACATGAAGCAATCGTTGAAGGAACGCTTCTTTGGCCGCCTGAGAAAAGTATTTAATAGTCTTTTATCAGGCGGAAATAAGGTGCGTGCCTTCAACGGTTGGGTCATGCCAGTTTTGATGTACTCTTTCGGCTACTGAAATGGACACAAACAGAACTGGATGCCCTGGATAGGAAGGTCCGTACATTGTTGACGGCATATCGAATGCATCACCCACGATCTTCGGTTATGAGACTGTATATCCCGCGGAGGTGCGGAGGTCGAGGCTTTTTAAACGCTAAGACTCTCCACAATCGCGAGATATGCAGTCTCAGGGAATTTTTCCTAGAAGCCGACGTGGGGATGCATCGGGATGTGGTCGCGGTGGACAAGGGCCTCACCCCGCTCTCCTTGGCTAAAGAGAACTGGCGCAAACCTGTAGTACTTGACACTAACGACCGCAGGGAGGTATGGCAGAGTAAGGAGCTTCACGGACGCTTTTTCCGGGCCCTTCATGGGCCCGATGTAGACCTATCAGCGTCCGTAGCCTGGCTACGTTCCGGCGATCTCTTCGGAGAAACCGAAGGTTTTGTCTGTGCAATTATGGATGAAGTTATGATGACGAATAACTACCGGAGATTTATTGTGAAGGACGGCACGGTTGACATTTGTCGGGCATGCCACCGTCCGGGCGAATCAATTCGTCACATTATCTCCGGGTGTTCTCGTCTAGCTAACGGAGAGTACTTACATAGACACAACCTTGTAGCCAGGATTATCCATCAGCAACTTGCTCTAAAATACATCCTTGTGGAATCGGAAGTGCCGTACTATAGGTATGTGCCCGACCCAGTTCTCGAAAATGGCAATATCACACTGTACTGGGATCAATCCATCATCACTGACAGGACTATTGTGGCCAACAAACCTGATATAGTGGTGGTGGATCGATCAGAGCGGCGCGCAATGATTGCTGACATAACGGTCCCGCATGACGGGAACCTCGTGAAAGCCGAGAAAGATAAGCAAATCAAGTATCTTTACTTGGCTCGCGAGGTTGTCGACATGTGGGAAGTGGACTCGGCGATCATTGTGCCGATAGTTGTTTCAGCCAATGGCTTAATTGCCAAGAGCCTCGACCAATACCTGAGGAGGCTCTCGTTAGGCAGCTGGATCAAGGGCTTGATTCAGAAAGCGGTACTCCTGGACACGGCTCGTATTGTTAGGAGGTTCCTCTCTCTGGAGCCCTGACCGCCGGTAGCTTGGACCCTGTTCCCGATACCGGTGGGCTACTATTTTTATATTTTTAAATGTTTTTTTTTTTTTGTAAGAAATATTTAAAAATGTAACAATAAGAAGAAATAATGAATAAAGAGAATAATAATAAATATCGCTGGACATTACACACAGCGCCATCTAGTGCCACACTAAGCAACGAGGCTTGTGTCGTGGACACCAGATAGTTGATAGACTACATAGATACTTTTTTGTTTGTAAATACATACTTATTATACATATAAACATCCATGACTCGGAAACAAATGCTCATCACACAAACACTTGCTCCTACCGGGATTCGAACCTGGAACCCTATGAACGTAAGGCAGTCTCACTACCGCTGCGCCATTCGGGTCGTCGAAAAGTTCACAACGTTAAACGGTAAACAGTATATAATGTAAACGGTAAAACACAGTGTATGGCACAAACAGGTAAACAATGGAAAGAATAATAACTTTAGCTGAGAGCGTTTCGCGAGCACGACTTCAGCACTGGCGATTTAGAGTCCACTAGCGGTTGGCTTGGCGCGTCTTGGAGTCGTGGGCGGTGTTGCCAGCTTTAAGATGCGTTTTCACAAAAAAATTATTTAAAGGTAGTGCTACATCCTCCCCCTCTGACCCAGACATGCGCCCACGCGTCTGAGTCAGTTAAGATATCGTTTAGGTCTACCGCGCCGGCGCTTTTCGTTGACTGGGGCTGGCGTTACGTCGCCTACGAATGGGGTCAACTGAGAGACGTGGTACTTTCCTAACGTTTCACCTCTACTAACCCTTTCCAACAAATAAGTAGTTGCGTTTAAGGGCTCCTTGACACGGTATGGGCCATCTCTCCTCGGTATGAACTTTAGCGTTTGCCGTGTGTCGTGTCGTTACTCCCTTGGGTCTTTAAAAGCACCAGATCACCGATCGAGTAATCAGGCGCAGGGCTACGCCCCTGGTCGGCGTAGCGCTTCTGATTCGCTTGTACCTTTTCATGCACATCTCTAGCTTCAAATAGAATGGTTGACATCCTGTGAAGGTAAGGGGTAAGGCTCGTCACGACGTTGTCGCTCTCTACAATGGTGCGCATATCAGCGATGACGTCGGCCGGCGCACGCATCTCTCGTCCGAACGTCAGGTAAGCCGGTGAGAATCCGGTGCTGCTAGTCACTGCAGAGTTCATCGCGAAGCGTATCGCGGATAAGTGGGTGTCCCAGGTATTGTGATCCTTCCCTACCAGAATAGCAAGTTGCGGTTTGAGATCACGGTTCTTTCTTTCCACCGGGTTCGCTCGAGGATGGTATACTGGTGTGAGCGACTGAGTAATGCCAAACGAATGGCAAGCTTGCTGCATTACCTCGCTTATCACAATTGTCACTCAAGACCCGTCTAGGTACACCATATCTCAGGAAAACCTCTGAGATCAGGATCTTGGAACAGTTCAAGCTTGTAGCATCCTGTAGAGCAAATAGCTCTACCCATCGTGAGCAGGTGTCTTCTACGATAAGAATCCAGTTGTTCTTATCAGCGGTCTCCGGTAACGGACCGAAAAGGTCCACGGCAATCACTTCGAAACGGCGATTAGTTGCGGGAGTCTGCAGTAGTCCGGCCGGTTTCCTATTATCGGCTTTGTATCTCTGACAGTCTACACACTTTTTCAAGTATCCAACGATGTATTGCCGCATACCAGGCCAATAATACTTCGACTTCATTCGATCCAGTGTGCGCTCTTCTCCGCAATGTCCAGCCGTCGGTGCGTCGTGATATTCTGCCATGACTTTATCGCGTTCGTGCTCCGGTATAACAAGACATCCCGTCTCTTCTTCACATTCGTCAGGTCCGTATCTGTATAGAACACCGTCTGACATGATAAAGCCGCGGTCAGACCAACTTCTCCCCCTAAACGGATCGTCGGCTGATTCAAGGTCTTCGATGATCTTTCGCACGTCAGGGTCCTTTAGTTGATTCTCACGAACGTCTTTATGGCTTCTCTATGGGAAATTCACCTCGGCGTAGCGAATATCGCTATCCGTTTCCTCAGCACAAGGTGGTCGCGAGAGTGTATCAGCGATGACGTTTGACTTGCCGGGTGTATACTCTATACGGAGGTTGTACTCCTGGAGGGTAAGGGCCCACCTTGCCAAACGACCACTTGGTGATTTAACAGTAATGAGCCATCGCAAAGGTTGGTGGTCACTCTTTATCACAACCTCTGATCCTTCGATGTATGCGCGGAACTTTGTAACCGCCCACACAACTGCTAGCGCCTCTCTTTCCGTTGTGTTAAAATTCTTTTCAGCACTATTCAACAAACGGCTGGCGTATTCCACTGGTCTGTCCTTGGGCCCCTCCCCCTGCATCAGTACAGCTCCGAGGCCATATCCGCTGCTGTCGGTCCTCAACGAAAACGGCATAGATTCGTCGGCCTGACGCAGCATTGGAGCGGAAATTAACTTTCTCTTGATGCAATCGAAGGCATCTTGTTGCTTCGAGGTCCAGGTCCATTTGCTATCCCTTTTGAGAAGATCCGTCAGAGGTTTAGCAACATTGGCGTAATTGGGAATGAAGCGCCGGAACCAACTTGACGTCTGCAAAAATGTCTTCACGTGTTCGCGTTCTCAGGAGGGGACATGTTAGCGATAGCTGCTGTCTTATCAGGGTCTGCCTTCACCCCACCTGGTACGATCACGTGGCCCAAAAACTTAACAGATTCGCGAGCAAAGCAACTTTTTTCACGGTTCACTCGTAGGTTGTACATCTCTAGTCGGTTGAAGATAGCATTCAGGTCTTCCAGGTGCTTGGAAAACGACTCGGACAGGACGATGACGTCATCTAAATACGTTAGCATGCAAACATCGGCCAATTCCTTGCCAGATCTAAATCGGTCCATAAGCCGCTGGAAAGTCGCTCCTGAATTCCTCAAACCCATTGGTATCCTTTTGAACCTAAAACAACTGAGCGGGCTTACGAACGCAGTCTTATCGCGGTCATCCAGTTCCACAGCGATTTGAAAGTAACCTGATCGCAGGCCGCAGGTTGTCATAAAACTGGTGTTCTTAGCTGCGTGGAGAACATCTTCGATGCGCGGAAGTGGGTAGCGATCAGGCTCAGTTAAAGCATTCAGCTTCCTGTAATCTACACAAAGCCAAACCCCTCCATCTTTCTTCGTCACGAGGACCACGTTGGCGGCCCAAGGAGACTCGCATTCTTCCATGACATCAGTATCCAGCAACTTCTGCAACTCCTGTTCCAGCAGAGCTCTCTTACCAGGAGACATCCGGTAAGGTGGTGAGGCGATGGGTTCCTGATGTGGGTCAATCTTCAACCGGTGCGTGGCGTATTCTGTTGGTGGCCCACCCCTTTCAAAGCGGTCGGACCTCTTCAACAGAAACGCATTCAGTTGTATCCTTTGATCAGCTGTCAACTTGGTGCTTTCATCATCCCGCAGCACAAGGTTCGAAGCTTCCACCTTCATCAGCTCCATTTGGCCGCCGGTAGATAAGTCGAAACTAGTAATAAAAGGATGCCAGCATCCCGGGTTGTTGTTAAAACACCAGCTGCTCTGAGGTAAATCTAACATGATCCCCGCTTTCAAAAAAAAAAAAAAAAAATGTTTCTGCTAATTTGTTTGCCTTTAGGTGGTACATGGTTATTGTTTTATTATCATACCAGTTACCTGCTTCTTATAGGTCCAGAATGATCCTATATTTCAAGCTGCCCCCCATACATAAATATTCACCAATTTTCGTGCCGGAGATTATTGTGTACGAGCATAGTGACACATGATAGCATAGTGACACGTGATTTTAATACAATATTAAGATAACGTCTCCGCATCTGTGTTTTGACAAAATAAATTATTTGTTTTCAATAATAAGACTTCAGATGCGATTTATATGTAACCCCTAGTGTTTTCGAGTAATACCGCCCGTGCGCTAGTTTCGCACAGTTTTCACGACTTACTCCGACACAGCTGCTACGATAAACCTTGAGATATCTTTACCATAAACCTTCGGGACTTATATTTATAAATGATGGTGGAAGCGACAAATCGGTTGCGTATAGATTTTTAATAGAAATTTAATTGGTTTCTCAATGAGCCTACTACAGACATTATTAATGCAAAGCAACTGTAACGCTTATGTGCAGACCTATTACTTAACTCCAGCCTACGGTCATACCACAGGTGCATATTGGTGCAAGTAATTTCCCAACTGCCGAACACAAAGCTTTGCGCATAAAAAACAAAAATCAAGCCCCCGTACTCCCTACACATTTGCAGCCATCGCATCGCGCGGCTTGCGACCAGTCGGCGCCTCGAACGATTCCTAACGATGCAAATGTTCTATGCACAAATTTTATGAGACCTTGTAGTGCCGTCTGGAACAATGCAGTAGCCGGATATCACGTACTTACAAATTGTATGATTTCCTAAACTGCTGCGTATGATTATGTGTTGACTTAAGCTACTAAGAGTAACTGAGGATTGCTTTATAAAAGTAATCTGGAGCCAATCCTGAACTGTAATTGCTGCTGAATATATGTATAAGCTAAGCAGCGACCACTTCTTGCGTACTAAATAGTGACTTGTCTGTAGCGAGTAGAGAGCGCGCCATCGAAGCCAGCGTGCTTGCTGTTGTGGAGCAACTTTACTCAAATACAGCACCAGACGAAATTATTTTCTTAGATATTTGTCTAGACTGAACAATTAAGTTGATGAAATTAGAGAACCAATTGAGAGACTGCAATAATTGAAGCAGACAATTTGTAAAAACGTAATGAAAAAATTAAATGAAATTTTTTCAAATAAATTATGAGTATTCTCATAAGTGCTGTTACTTTTATTGAATCTGCGTCTCGTCAATATTACTAATGGTCCGCAGTCTGCTAAATTATTTTTACTCGTCAACATAGTAAAAATAATTGGTTACATTTTTTTTTAAATATGTAGGTACCTATTCAAAGTTCACAGCCTGACAACAAGTCAAAAGCTTTCGTATTCCAGTCATCCCCAAAACAGGAACTCATTGGGCAACATTTAAAGCAACGTAATTCTAAAGTAAATGAGAAGTAGCGGGCAGGATAGATCCGACGATATTTCTTCATTAGAGGGCGGCGTGCGATGAATTATTTACGCGCACATACATATGAATGCGCGCACATTGCTCACCGGACGCCTACTACACGATCAGTGGCGCACGAGCGCACTAAGCACTCCAAATAGGTTTGTTGTTATTCGCTTGTGTCGGACCTACGGCCCCCTCAGCCGGGGGGCCCCCTCGGCCCCCTCTCCCACCGCGCGCTTGGCTCGCCAACACACTAGTACACACGTAATTGGAACAGGGAGAGATTTGCATGCGCGCCGGCTTGTTAGAATATCACAAACAGAATAAAACGATGCGAAATCGATTTCGAATAAGTACGTTCAGAGTATGTTGCTAAAAAGTTGGAAACTAAATTATTTTTTTAGTAAAAACTCTTTTTGTGAAACCAGTGAATCTTAAGATCGCGATTTATATAGCAATCTGTGAAGCGTCCAAAGGCAATCTTTTTTTAAGATTCGAGAAATGCGTGCGACGTGCGGCAAGTTCTTGTATCAGCTGAATAGTTTCACTCGCTGTGGGCGATAAGCCGCCGCCGCCACAGGACGTGCCTCCCTGCCGACCGCACTTCTATTCACGAACACAAATAGTCTCTTTTATAGTTCAGCACCAAATAACGGCGTATGGCACTGTTCTCGGCTATACCTAACGAGTTTTCAACATTCTAATAATAAGTCAATGGCTAATTCAATCCTTACGCAGCTAAAACGAAAAATATTGAATGTACCTACAGCTGTGTCCATTATCTTCGAGAAGCTCCAAAGTGAAATAACATACAGGTGGTCACGACTTCACGAGTGAGGTCATTCACTCCACTCCGTCACCGAACAGTGATTTTGGACGCAAACGCGATGGCTATTAGCTGCAGCAGTCGGACATCGTTACGGGGAGCAGATCAAGGCGGGGTTATTAAATGAAACACAACACTATACAGATACCTGCTCTGAAGCTTACCCTTTGAGTTCCGCCGACCAATAACGTTACCTTTGAGCTTACCATAAAATAATTAATTTGCTAAACGTGGTAAGAAAAAGTTGTGTGTTCTTACGTATGGGTCTTTAGAGAAAATTAATAAGAGCACGTTATTAAAACAAGCCGCCGCGCCGGCACAAAGTGATAACATGAGATATAGTTTACTTTACTGAGTGGTACCTAAATACTCGTACCAATTACTAGTTTTATTATTGCTGTATCATACTTTAACAAGTTTCTAGACTTAACAAATATACCTAAGTGATTAACTTGTGAGCACTTTATTTAATTGAACTTTGTATCTAGTTCAAAGTTTGTACATGTTTTAGCCAATAGAAAATAAACAATAAATTCATTTTACATATTATTTTTTGATGTAACCAGAATATACGTCGTCGTGATATCTGTTCCTACAAGTATAATTCTACCGGAGATTTTATTGTTTCACGCCTAACAGTAGGTAAATGGCTGTCAATCGCAGAACACAGCGCGATAACAGACGCTGTCATCACTTCATCTCTTTTTGCTTAATTTCTTGTAATTCTGTCATATTTTCACCATTCAGTTCTTTCTCATTTGTTTCTGAAGTTTATGGAAACATAAAATGTAAAACGATTTTTAGTTTAAATTTCATTTCGAATGAAACTTAAAATAATTCTTACGTTGTTAAATACGAACGTTTAATACTCAACGTCATCCCGAAACTTTAATGAGAACGTGTATCAGTGTACGCGACGTCTATAAACTTAATGTTATCCAAGTTTTGCCTGAGAACTATGTATGTTCGTATTGAAACTTATCCGATTTGAGCAAGATTCCCACGAGTACTGGTTCTCCGAGGAGCACTACTCTAATAACTTCACCTTTCTGACCAAAACACATTACAAAGTCTCGAATGACCCTTACGGTACTATAAATTAACCGTTTTAAAATGTTTATCGACTTTAGTGAGGAGTTTATAGGATAGAACCCGTAATGTGAAGCAATCCGTGCGAAAACATGTGTCGTTAATATCAGGACATGGCGCGCGTCGGATCATCCCTTAATCCTGTGAGGTATCGAACAGGCGCCACGCTGGGATACAAGAGATTCGTGTTCGACCGATGCGCGGCCCCAGCCGTGTCGCGTCAGAGTTCACCGTAGCGTGAAGCGGGCAGTAAGAAGTTTCGCCATCATTCACTTTACCAAAACACGTTGTGAGATTTCAATCTCAACCTTGGGAAATAAGGTCAGCGGTGATATTTTTAGCTTCTGCGGCGAAAAGTCACATAGGTTTACTTTCACGACTCAAAGCTAGGTTTAGGATTTATAATTGGTCGCAAAGTTAATTTTATACTTTTCTAATCCAATGTTCTTTTAGTTGACTACGAAGTTGAGCAAAAAACATTAGAGAGCTGAAACAAGCAGAGAGCTACGCAGTAGAGCAAGTTTAAGTCGTAAAGTTCCCTCCAGAACTACTATGTGGAAGCAGCACCTGCTCCAGTCCCCTCGTGCCTGAAACACGGTGCTATAGTTGCACAGCACCTGTTGTCCCGCCGACAACTGCTCGCACGTGTACGCGGGCTGACCAACTCATTTATATAAAAACTTCCAAACTTCCCCACAACGAATGCTTTGTGAATTACAAAAAAGGTTCACCACATTTCCCCTCGTTTTGCTCAAACTTGCTCAGTTTCTCTGAGTGTGCGAGTGGCTCGTTTAGGAAATGTTTAATTACGACATAGTTGAGTATCTTCAGAGCACATGCCTCTAAAAGGTTTGGGCTGGACGATGACAGTACATCCTTTTCGAGGAAATAAGGTCTCACTGAGGCGATAGGCGCTAAATGATCGTACGTTTAACTCGGAACTTGAAATTGAATTACGATTTCTGAAGTATTTCGAGTGGTTCAAGTGTTTGATCAGACATAATTTCTTATGAAATTATTAACATTTCAGGTAAAACGTACCTCGGTGATTGTTCAATTTATAATTTGATATTTTGGGCTGTTTGTGGAAACAAGACTGCTCCAGCTAAATAAAACGCGCCTTCTTACTAGGGTAATCACTTAGAGTAGGTCAAATACCGCCCGCCCAACACCGGTGCGCGGTGTGGAGGCAGCGCTACATGTGAGGAAACTTTCTGTTATCCTTTACCGTAAAAGTGTACTGATTGTGCGGCCACATGGCTTCGTAATTTCTTTTTACTTACAACTTCTTATCATTTTGAAGGTAATTGCGTTATACAAACTATGTCATTTCTTGTTGTTGCATAACACTGATATTCGTCATTCTCCCGCCCTTATTCCAATGTATTTGCGGTCGGCGCAGCATGTCTTCTTCTCTCATACTTCTCTATTACTCGTCATCTCAGCAGTTACCTCCTTTCTAGCCCTAATAATCCACACACAGTCCACAAATTGACATTGCTAGTAATAATCTCAAAATAAATAGCTAGGATGTTTCTGGATTTCAAGAGTAAAACAGAGTACCCTGTAGGTGTAATTTAAATATTAAAGAAGGTTTCGATTTCGTAACAATGCTGCTCACCATTATTATGATTCTATTTTAAAAGACGCCTTTTTTAGATTCCGGTCCCCTGTTATCCCCGGGGGCTTTCGCTGAAAACCATAATTACTTGGCTTTCAACTAGAGGATGAAATATTATAAATTTGGTCTATCCGGGCACGTCGCACGTCGCTCATAAAAATGCTTCTCGCTCAAAGGCACGAATATTTTCTACATAAATATGAATTTGGGTCCCTACTTCATATTGTTGTGCTGCTTGTAAACAGTGAAAAATAAATACGGGTCTATTCATCTGATATTCTTTGGTTAGTTTTCAACTAAAATAAAACATTTGCAAAATCCAAAAAGTAATTTATTGTTATACAGCAAAATCGAAATAAATAACCTAATAGCAAGTAGACATCACGTCAACTGTATTTTATGATCAAGAATTCTATTCAATGAACATCTCAATGGCCACTTTAGCGGAACATAATATGATAATAACATGAATTACTTTACAATTCGTAAAATGCTCACAAACTGAAAATTCAACATATTAACTGTGTCTGTGACCATTTTAAGAGTGTTAATCTGATCCATTATTATCCTTTTAAGTTCTGCTAAAGTGGCCATGTTAGGCCCCCAGAACTCAGTAACGTAGAACAAGAGATCAACGTTAAATATTTATGAGCTATACAATTTACTACTACTTTCATATTTCACCAACGTACTTATTTTTAGTTTGTTGTCAAGCTCTAGTGTATAGTACCTTTGAAGTATTATTTAAATAATGTACATTTTAAAACACATCCAATTCGGAGACGGTAAAAAAGTGGGTAAGCAGATAGATTGTACGTGGAAAATCATTATTGATGTATATCTGAGGTCGTGAAAGCGAGTTTAACGAGTGAGGTTAAAGCGGCGCTCGTAACTGTCGATACCGAGATACACGACGGCTGTGTGGCAGATATCGGGAGGGGTGGGGAGCTCTCCGGCACGCGGCACCGTGCGCCGGCGCCGGCGGCGGCGAACATACTTATAAAGTTTAAACAATCATTTTATGTTGCCGTTATATCCGCGCTAAGAAAAACGTTATATTTTGATGGCCGCATAAAGCAATACTCGTGGTATTTTAGCATCGCATTTGTGATGGTAATATCAAACATTTTTATTGATGTAAACGGGGATTATAGTAAGTCTGTAATAAACACCAAAATATTATTCGTAACAGTAGCAGCATCAGTAACTTACTGCGAGACGCGCCGCTCAGCAGAGCGCTCCGCACTCTCAATCGCATTGCCGATGACATGGATATATTCTGTTGCTCTGTGGGTGAATTTACAAGAACAGCTACCTATAGAATTTGTTATGGTTGAATAGCGGAACTATGTATTTTTTTTCAAGTATGCTACAATATCGCATTGGCTCTAGCCTGTAAGGATATTTTTATGTTTAAAGTGAATAAATAAATAAATAAATCAGTATTCTGTCGTCAGAAAAGAAAGTTTTACTATTTCACCATCATTATAATGTAACAATCGGGAAATGTACTTTTAAGGTTATCACAAAGATCTATTCTGTGCTGCTTGCATTCAATAACAAAATTAAAGATGTCTTTTTATGTAAAATAAAATAAAAAAACATTTTTAAATATTTTTTCCACAACGTACGACCTATGTATGTATGTTTGTGGGTTATTTCCCAGTGGCTAAACAAAGACAAGTGAGTAACTTGTCGTTGTTCACATTTCATCGTATCGGGTTACTGGACACACGACATTTTAGTAGCCGACGCGTGACATGGTGAGCTTACATGTGTGTTGTGTCAGCGCGACTAAGAGCAAGACATTGTGTTCGATTTCATGATCCTTGATAATTTAATAAATAGATGTGCAAAAATTGGTAGCAAAAATGCGGCGGTTGGTAGTAATATTAGCAATAGTGTTAAGCAACACACATCTCTCGACGTAGAAACAAGCACGAACATCAAGGTTCTATTAATAAAGCTGCCCTTTACACGAGTGAACTAAAAGCTAAAATGAATATTCTGCGACATTATCTATTTGCGTATCATTATCACCGTACTTCAAGTAATAACAAGTTAAAATATGTGGAATGTTATTTCCATATTCCTACGCCGCGCCGTTGTCCCGAATTAGCGAGTTGCTTAGCTAAAACTGAAATTGTGCAAATGTACATTCAGTCAGTTGAAGCTATTTACATATTAGTCTGCGGTACAATGGCACCGCACTGAAGAGTTTGCGGCTGACTGTGAGCGCCACACAACTCTAACCGCGCACTAACTGTGTGCTCTCCGCTCGGCATTGTCTGAAGCGCTAATTCTACAATAACGCAGCCGCAATCAGTTTGCCCTGTGTGTCCGCGGTTTTACAACCTATCCGCAATAAACTAGGTGCGGAAGTATACACAGAGGGGCCCTTTTAAAACTTTGGACGATACGATAACATGTGCGCGATATACGACACGTCACGCTGTATAAGATAACGACACGGTTTTACGATGTTCGAGAATTTAAAAGGGGCTCTACTATCTCATTTAAAATTGTCTCAGTGGATAATGTTTTAAGTATCATTAGCGTATCGTAATCGTATCGTGTCGCGGGACATTATAACTGCCCCATTATTTACAGAGCAGGTATGTGAGAGAGGCACCACGAGACAAAGATGAAACAGAACATACAAGCAACTCTATTTGCTGTTGTCTTAGCGCGGCAACTATAAGATGATTGTGCCATTGTTATCACGCCGTCGCTACGCTATTTTAGCTACGGCGTAGCTAATAAGCGTAGCTGGCAGCTACGAGGCTACGCCGCCGCCGCCGGTGGCATATAGTAATTACTTATAAGCCAGATTATTCAAATTGATACGAATACTTGTTGCGTCAGTGAGTAACTACATTGCTTGCTACTAGGCTTAGTCATTATGGCGTGGACAGCCAGGTGCCTGATGCGATGAACTAGGTTTAAAAATAATAAAAGCAAAAATATTCTGAGCGTGCCTTATTTTACGTTCTACGACAGCATCTATATTTTTTGTTATAATTCTACGGAACACAGTTCTGTGACAGCGAAGGCCGATTTAAAGTCTGCCTAATAGGTCGAACGGAAACGTTCAAATACATATCTATCAAAATACTATTGGTTTTTCGGATTCAATAAAAAATATTTTTGGAATTCAACATGACGGAAAACAAATAACGCTTTGATTTAAGCGACATTTCGTTGAAAAATAAATCGGGTTCTGCGTATATTACGAATGTTTTGTAAAGCTTGCATGTAAAAAGCCGGTCTAAAGTGAAAAGTAGGGAAATACAAACAACGGTGATGTACAGTGGGGTACAGTTGAGTGGGGTCTGGTTCATAATATCAACAGGCTCTACATCGACGGTTACTGTATTGAAAACGTTCCATCGACGGGTTAATTAATCGACAGTGCCCCGAATCAATAGTACGCTATATCTACAGTACACTAAATCGACGATCCAAGTGACGTCTGTGAACGAGGCGTATATTTTTTTTAAAGCTGATCGAAAGAGCATCTTTTTTTGTTATGGCGCCAAAAAGATTGCTCTATGGAAAAATAAAGTTATTCATCATTTAAAATGAACTATGTAATTAACGATTGCATTAATTTAACGATTGCATTAATTTAACGATTGCATTAATTACAAATAGCGTCAGTGATTAAGACATGCGTCAATTTAAAGCTTGTTAAAATAGGGTTTTTTTTTTGTAAAGGACTTAAGCAAAACGGTGCTGGGAAAAAAAAGTTAAACGCCAAAATGTACAATTACTGACAACAAAATCTTCTAATTATAGAGATACAAAGAGCGTCGGTGATTGAGGCATACACCATTTTAAAGCTTTTTAGAAGAATGTTTTTCTTTATTAAGGACATAAGCAAATCGGCGACGCGTCGCCGATTTGCTTATGTCCCGTCGCGACGGGAGAAAAAGTTAAACGCCATAATGTACTACAGGACAACAAAATCTTTTAAAACACGAGATATAAGGAGCGTTGGTGATTGCGACATACATCATTTTAAAGCTTGTTAGAAGAGGGTTTTTTTTGTTAAGGACCTAAGCAAAACGGCGCCGGGAGAAAAAAGTTAAACGCCATAATGTACAATTACTGTTATAAAATCTTCTAATTCTAGGGATATATGGAGCGTCGGTGATTGAAGCATACATCATTTTAGAGCTTGTTAGAAGAGGGCTTTCTTTTGTTAAGGACTTAAGCAAATCGGCGCCGGGAGAAAAAAGTCAAACGCTAAAATGTACATTTACTGACAAAAAATCTTCTAAATCAAGAGATACAAGGAGCGTCGGTGATTGAAGCATACATCATTTTAGAGCTTGTTAGAAGAGGGCTTTCTTTTGTTAAGGACCTAAGCAAAACGGCGCCGGGACAAAAACGTTAACCACCATAATGTACAATTACTGTTATAAAATCTTCTAATTCTAGGGATATATGGAGCGTCGGTGATTGAAGCATACATCATTTTAGAGCTTGTTAGAAGAGGGATTTCTTTTGTTAAGGACTTAAGCAAATCGGCGCCGGGAGAAAAAAGTCAAACGCTAAAATGTACATTTACTGACAAAAAATCTTCTAAATCAAGAGATACAAGGAGCGTCGGTGAATCAGACACACAACATTTTAAAGCTTGTTAGAAGAGGGTTTTTCTTTGTTAGGGACTTGAGCAAATCGAAGCCGGGAGTTAAAAGTTAAACGCCATAATGTACAATTATTACTGACAAAAAATCTTCTAATTCAAGAGACATAGGTGATTGGTTTAACTCACCCTGGGTTGTACGTACAACTATCCTTTAAGAATACTCTCAGGTAGCCCTAAGGTTTTTGCTGTGTCAATTATTTGGTAAACGGTTCGCTTTCATCACATATCAAGCAATGCGACCAATTCTACACATCGGCATACTTGATAGATACCACGAACCATGTTTGCTTTCCCCTTTAAGGATTATAGTCGTGAAGTTTTTCTGTCTCCAGAACTTAGCAAACAGATCGTTTTCAACTCATTATAACCAATGCGACCAACTGTGAACTTTAGCTAAGGTACGATGAAACATGTCTGCTTACCCCTTTAAGAATTATGGTTGTGAAGGTTACGCTTATGTTTATCAGTGATGCAGTGACGAAGGCTCGATACTACCTTTGTTGGTCAATATCACTTGTATAATCCACCTTTTATTGCTCATAAATAAAAGGAAACAATCGATTTACAAATGACCTTATTTTTACCTTTTTTAAGCGATGTTCATGATCATTGATAATTGAAAAGCATGAAACACAACAAGTGATTTGAGTACCTATCCTAAAATCAACAAAGCTTCTTGGATCACAGTCTATAGAAGTTTGCTCGATTTCCTTTGTATATTGCTTGTTTTTGATGTACAATCTGGAACCATACAGGAACCCTGACAAACTCTTTGTGTGAAATTAAAGATAAGTATGGAGATTTATTTTTTTAAATTAATACTGTCAGTGTTACACTTATTTAGTTATTTTGAAAGTTATTGTAATAAAAACTAAGGGTACTGAATACGAATTTATAATTTTTTAAACATTTTATGTGGATTACATCAAAAACAAGCTCGTGATGGCCTTATGTATACGATAATATCTGACTGTTTAACAACTCTCAGTATTTAACAGATTAATAATAATATAATGTAGTTATTTTTGGGTGTTCTCGTCTGGCTAACGGAGAGTACTTGCACAGATTATATAACCTTGTTGCCAGGATTATCCACCAGCAACTTGCTTTGAAGTACAACCTTGTGAGATTAGAAGTGCCTTACTATAAGTAGGCGCCCGACCCAGTCCCCGATAGTGGTAATATTATGTTGTAATGAGATCGACCTATCGTCACTGACAGGACTATTGTTGCCAATAAGCTTGACATTGTGGTGATAGATCGATTGGAGCGTCGCGCAATGATTGTTGATATAACGGTCCCGCATGACGAGAACCTCGTGAAAACAGAGAAAGATAAGCCATTCAAGTATTCAGATCTGGCTCGCGACGTTGTTGACATATGGGACGTGAGTACCTACAGCAGTAATTGTACCGATAGTCGTGTCGGCCAATGCTTTAATAGCCTCGACCAACATCTGAGGAGGCTCTCGCTCGGCAGCTGGATCAAGGGCTTGATTCAGAAAGAGTACTTCTGGACACGGCGCGTATTGTTAGGAGGTTCCTCTCTCAAGAGCCCTGACCACCGGTAGCTCGGACCCTGTTCCCGGTGCTGGTGGGCTACTATTTTTTATATTTTTAAATGTTTTTAATACAATTTTGTTAATAACAATATTTAAAAATAAAATTTATATGTAAGAAAAATGAATAATATATAATTATAATGTAGCAACTTCGGTTGTCAGATGTCAAATTACATTGGCGACGTTGCATTTCAAAAATATTGATAAATTAATAATCATCGTAAACTAATTCTTGATAACGGAAAGGTTCTAATTTCAAATAAACCTAATTTACATTTTAGTACAGATAATTTTTAGCCAGATATATTTTAAATAAATTGCTTTTATTGTGGCCTAACAGACTTGGTTTCCGAACGAAAGCTAGTTGAGATCTTTGAATAATCAAGTTAAATATTTATAAACTTACATTGATAATTAAATGAATTAGTAATGATCAAATGATACTCATAATGTTTCCTAGATTTTATACTGCAATTTCAATATATCAAGTGGTTTCAAACAATTATTCTCTGAACTATCAGTTGATGTTCATATTTTATCCGATTAAACATAAAGATTATTAATAAATACATACTAGATTTCTAAATTATCTAATGAAGTTTTAAAATAGTTCCACTACACATGATTTGTTGATTCATGTATTCTATGTTATTAGTTATTTAAATATAATGTATGACCCATCTGCCATTGGGTCATTAAGGCGGCAATATTTTATGTACTGAGTAAGATTTGACGGTTATAAAAATGCGAATGGACGTAGCTTGATAGTGAATTAACGATACCTATAAATAGCTGACAAGCCTAATTTAAATAAATTAATAGTCTTGTCTTTCTGTGGTTTTGTTCATAAAATCCCTTTACCCTACACACTTTAGAGACACTTTCAGACATTGTTAATAACAAGTTACAATTCTGACAATCAAAGCTTAATAATTAAGTAGATATCGATAATTCGATACATATACATGTAGTTTACATCCACTTTGTAACAGACGCGTGTGGGTGGAGGTCCGAAGTGTGCAGTGGACGCGTCTGCTACTTTGGTTGCCGCCGCTTAAGTAAGGTATTCTAAACATAGACCAATATGTTTTGAAGAAAATCAGTTTTGTTTCATTGAAAGCTATTCATTTAAAAATTTTCAGTCATTCACTCTCACGGGCTGTAATTAAGCTGTCCACTTTGTTATAAACCGTATTAGAAAATACATTTTGTCAACATTCTTGAATTATTAACTAGCGACTACTACGTACGTCACTAGAGCCGTGTTCTGAAAATTCATTTCTGTATAATTGAATGCTATCCACTCTTTACGTACCAACGTATAATAAAATTTTCGAATAGCTGTGAAAAGTAATTATATCGTTAATGTGCCGAATCCAATTTATTCTGTAATACCTTTTACAAAGAGTCCAAATTATTGGCTGCTTTAAAAGCTGCCGACATGTTTTAAGAAAATGTATATTTCAGTGAACACTGCCTGCCTCGTTGGTCTAGTGGAGCAGCGCCACGAGCGCGACTGCTGAGCACCAGCTCCTGGGTACGATTCCCAGATCGGGCAAAGTGATATTGGGTTTTTCCATCAGGAATTTCCCAGTAGCAGTCACGCAGTTTGGATTAGTGCACGGTTGATGACAATAGGATCGCGCCCTATTACATGGCACTTAAACATAACTGGCAAAATGTGAGTGTACTATTAGATACACTTCTGCCTAACCCTTCGGGGACTACAGGCGTTATGTTATGTTATTTTCAATCAAGCAGCTTAATTTCCGACCGGAAATATATTCATCCCAAAATAAATTTTGTATTGCTCAAACATACGTAATGAAGATACATCACAAAATATACGAGTGAATATACGATATAGTTAATCATAACTAAATACAAGCAAACATGGTTTACTATCAGTAAACCAATCGAACGTGCAGCGAATATAGAAGTAGGTATACGAGTACATACGCACTCCAGTATACTCGTAGAAGTAGGTATACGAGTACATACGCACTCCAGTATACTCGTAGAAGTAGGTATACGAGTACATACGCACTCCAGTATACTCGTAGAAGTAGGTATACGAGTACATACGCACTTACAGTATACTCGTAGAGGGCACACCGACGCGCGACGCTAAAACGGTTGCCACGTATTCAGTACATCATTAATACCCGACGGAAAATGTCCACGTGGGGGGTTCAGCATGGTGCACTAAATACATGGGAAGCGTTTTAGCGTCGTGTCCCTTCCACCGCGTATGAAACATGGCTAAGTACAATTAATTTAATTCGATAATAAAATTAAATAACGAAGCCGTGTAATCGGAGAAAGCACGTAGTTTGTGTGATAGATGGCGATAATATTGTGGTAATGAATCGCTAAGCGTTCCATATTGCTGATGTACCACTATGAGCTGGCAAGCCTGCGAGCCTGCGCGGGGCGCGCCTGACAAGCGAACAGTCTCAACAGTCGCGCCTGGTTAGTACAGTGATGCTCGTTTAATTACTTCTTCATTAAGATAAACTGGCTTTGTCTAGCTTCTTTTGATTTAACTGTAATTAACAAGAAATCTTATTGATGTTAATTCAATTAAGGGCAGTTATCTAGACATATGTACGTAAGTTATTTAAATTTCGAGCAGACATTATTTTAACTAGCTCATAAATGTTTAGTATGAACATCTGCTTTCTGACAGATCGACAATAAATGGTTTGGAAGTAGCATTTAAACACGATCAGATAGAGTGATAGTTGCTATCAATTTTACAAACTTAGTAATATTTAACTTATCAGAAAACAGAAGAATTTATAAAATTTATTAACTAAAACGTTCAGCGCACATGTGAAAAAGGAACTGAAGGAAACACAGCTGAGCTCGGTCTAAATACAAAGTTGAAAATGAGGCTAAGTACCTAAAGTGTTATTACGTCGGTCAGTGTACAACATAGCTATAGCTGCGGACTCTCAAGTGCTCGACGAGCTCATCGCTCTGATCCTACGGCCGGTCGCCGGCCGGCGCGCGGCGGTCAGTGTCGCGGAAACCGGTGACGAACCTATCTCGGAGCTATAAGTAATATATGTATCGGCGCTAAAGCTCCTAACAACAGCCCCGAGGAGATATTACTGAGTATAACGGCGTACGTAAGTTTCTGTGTAACAATGGTAACTAGAAGCCACTGTGAAGCCCCTACCTAGGATGTTACACTGTAATACTGTCCGTGGATATTATGTTTACATGCCATGTCGTACTTCATTACTATTTATACTTGCGGAACGTAAGCCTATCAAAGCAAAATGTTTGATACTTACATTACTTTTCAGAAAGCTTATGCTTGAAATTAAGCAAGTTAAAAAGAAATCTATCAGTTCTTTTTGTATAATTATTCTTGTTTTCAATTTTAAAACGTTAACATAAGGTTCATACTTGCGTGCGCGTCAGGATGACGAAGGAGTCGTGCTTGTGGCCGTCGCCCAGAGGCACTTCACACGAGATCTTCACTCCCTGAAACAATCATTATACAACGTTTATAAACAACGTTTCTAGACTGGGTAGGTACAGTGAACTGCACGTCATGGAAACAATTTGAGATCAATAGGCTTTTCATTTTGTAGCAGTAAGGACGGTTTTTGTAGCGCAAGTCATCACTGACGTGTGCTCCTTCTGACTGGTTCAACGTACAGATTATATTTTAACTCAAAGAGACCAATTTATTTCTTCGAACTGTGAAAATTTCAACACACTTTGTTAATATTCCTGGTAGTAGCCACTTAAAAAAATACACTATCAGGAAAACCTGATCGAAATACTAAAGGAAAATGATAAGGATACGGTTGACCGCTTTCGTAGCTTTGAGGATTATTTCAAAAGTAATTACTGGAGACCTTTCATAAGAAAACACTCTTTTATGATTTCCTTCCAATCGGTACATATTATGTATAGTTAAACGTAAGGAGTTTGTGCGGTTTCCAATAGGTTAAGTATTCATAAGGGATAGCGGGTCTTGATCCCTTCCGACTCCGAGTGAGCGCAGGGCCGCAAGCGCCGGCCCTGAACTAACAAACTAAACGGTTGTTGAAAACACTTGCCGAACAACAACAAGAACCGTTACAACCGGATACAACCACAGATAAATTACTGGATACAACTTGAAAAGAAGTTAATACAAATCCTTCTTTTGTTTCCGCATTCATGACTGAAACAAAGGAAGCAATAGCGATGTGGATAATTAAAATCATCGACCCTTCCTATAGTGGAAGGGCCTTGGGAAGGGTCGAAGGACTCTAAGGACACACAGGACGCCCATTGCGCATAACGCCTGCACATTCCAGAACTGAGACAGCTGTCCAGGTAGCAACAGTGTACATAATTGTTGCTCAACATTTGACTTGTTGTTCACATGAATAGAAGACGAATTTAAATAATACACGATAGTAAAATATTTACTTAAATAATTCTTCGCTTTGTGGCAGGGCTACTCTCTGTAATTGTACTTTTGTTTTCGTTAAGTTATCCTCCCCGTGGATCTGGACATTATTTATGGCCTTTCTCAGTTTTATGGGAAAAGAACCTGCGCTAGTACTTTTTTTATGTCGTACAAAACAAACAACAACCCCCGGACAGTCTGATAAATTAATAGATAAGTTAACAAAGCTGTAGTCGTCAATTGTTATGCCTCAGATTTAATATCTCTCATCCATCATTCTCAAACAAATCTCGCGTTAGCTGTAATTTTTTTTAATTAATTATTATTAATTCAATTTTCATCAAGTTTTTCCACACGAGAACCCACCATTCAATTACTTTAATAACTAAACTTCATTAAAACAGCAATTTTCGTCGTTGTACAATCAAAACATTTCAATTACTCGCTCGGCGACACTCAGCGGCTCCATCTTAGTTGCCGACGGTCCCGCGCTCACCTGAGGGATGACGTGACGTCACATCACTCCGCACGCCCCCGCACCGCCCCGCGCCTACATGCCGACATGCAAGGCACAGACGTTGTGTTAATATCACTTAGGCATCAGTTTAAACGTCGGCTCATATTGTTTCGTATAGTGTAGGTTATCATTTTCCTCGATGATCCCGCCGCGCCCCGCCGCGCCCCGCCGCGCCCCATCGCGCCCCGTCGCACCCCGTCGCGCCCCGCCGCGCCCCGCCACCCCGCGCCTCGCCGCGCCGGTCTGTTGCTCTTCAAATACAGATTAAATATCCGAAAGCGTATGGCTTATGTTTTTAGGATTTAGAAAAGATTTATTTTAACTTGACTGCCTCATCTAGTGTTCGCAATCGCGAATGTTGAGCATGAGCTCCTGGATTCGATTCCTGGGTCGGGCAAATTGTTATCGGGTTTTTCCATCAGGAATTTCTCAGTAACAGCCACGGAGTCTGGATTTGTGCTCGGTTTATGGCAATAGGCTCGCCCCCTGTTACATGGGACTTCAACATAACTGACGAAATGTGGGTATACTATAATTACGTACACCTTTGCCTTAACCCTTAGGGGGTTCCAGGCGTGATATTATGTTATGTTATTTTAACTTCTAGTAGATAGGACTACTACCTTTTTATCTCGATTCTAGAATAGATACAACTTTCATGTCTACTTTGGATTAAATATTGTAAATGAAATGTGTTAGGGGAAGGCGCTGTTAGCCGAGATACCGGATCTGTCTTGGTGGGGCATCAGAGGATTCCATTTTAAAAACTTGAATACTAAGCCTATTACTTCTGCTAATATATTATTTGCATATTTTTATTGGTGAAATAAAGATTATTATTATTCTCTTTATTCATTTTTTCTTCTTATAGTTACATTTTTAAATATTTCTTACAAAAAAAAAAAACATTTAAAAATATAAAAATAGTAGCCCACCGGTATCGGGAACAAGGTCCAAGCTACCGGCGGTCAGGGCTCCAGAGAGAGGAACCTCCTAACAATATGAGCCGTGTCCAGGAGTACCGCTTTCTGAATCAAGCCCTTGATCCAGCCGCCTAACGAGAGCCTCCTCAGGTATTGGTCGAGGCTCTTGGCAATTAAGCCATGGGCTGAAACGACTATCGGCACAATGATCGCCGTGTCCACTACCCACATGTCGTTATGTCAAATATCATTGCGCACCGCTCTGATTTATCCACCACCACTATATCAGGCTTGTTGGCCACAATAGTCCTGTCAATGATGATAGATTGATCCCAGTACAGTGTGATATTACCATTTTCGAGAACTATAGGTATGTGCCCGACCCGGGCACATACCTGTAGTACGGCACTTCCGATTCCACAAGGATGTATTTTAGAGCAAGTTGCTGATGGATAATCCTGGCTACAAGGTTGTGTCTATGTAAGTACTCTCCGTTAGCTAGACGAGAACACCCGGAGATAATGTGACGAATTGATTCGCCCGGACGGTGGCATGCCCGACATATGTCAACCGTGCCGTCCTTCACAATAAATCTCCGGTAGTTATTCGTCATCATAACTTCATCCATAATTGCACAGACAAAACCTTCGGTTTCTCCGAAGAGATCGCCGGAACGTAGCCAGGCTGCGGACGCTGATAGTTCTACATCGGGCCCATGAAGGGCCCGGAAAAAGCGTCCGTGGAGCTCCTTACTCTGCCATACCTCCCTGCGGTCGTTAGTGTCAAGTACGACAGGTTTGCGCCAGTTCTCTTTAGCCAAGGAGAGCGGGGTGAGGCCCTTGTCCACCGCGACCACATCCCAATGCATCCCCACGTCGGCTTCTAGGAAAAATTCCCTGAGACTGCATATCTCGCGATTGTGGAGAGTCTTAGCGTTTAAAAAGCCTCGACCTCCGCACCTCCGCGGGATATACAGTCTCATAACCGAAGATCGTGGGTGATGCATTCGATATGCCGTCAACAATGTACGGACCTTCCTATCCAGAGCATCCAGTTCTGTTTGTGTCCATTTCAGTATGCCGAAAGAGTACATCAAAACTGGCATGACCCAACCGTTGAAGGCACGCACCTTATTTCCGCCTGATAAAAGACTATTAAATACTTTTCTCAGGCGGCCAAAGAAGCGTTCCTTCAACGATTGCTTCATGTCAGCTACATTGATGCCCAGTGCTTCCGACATACCCAAATACTTGTAGGTTTCGGTTGCTGAAAGGGATCTAAGATTTATGGAATCCGAGAGTTGGGTTCCCACAGATTCCCCAATCTCCCCTCGCTTTACATGCATGACCGCACATTTGTCCACACCAAATTCCATCCTGATGGCGCTACTGAAAGTTTCAGTTACCTTCAGTAGCTCAATCAGTTGCAAATCGTTGGGGGCAAAGAGTTTCAGGTCGTCCATGTAAAGGAGGTGAGATATAACCTGACCACCTCTTCTCAACCGATAGCCTAGACCTGAATCCTCCAGCAGCGTGCTAAGAGGATTCAAGGCTAAGCAGAACCAAAGTGGACTCAAACTATCGCCCTGAAATATACCTCGTTCTATCCTTATCGGCTCGCTATTCCTCTGGATTTGCCGACATCCTGGATAGCGAAGGACTGTCCTCCATTGCCCCATACACGACATCAGGAAGGAGCGCAGAGTTGCATCAACTTTATACAACTCTAGCACCCTCATGAGCCATGTATGTGGCACCGAGTCATAGGCCTTCTTATAGTCCATCCAACATGTCGACAGATCTCTCCGGGAACGGCGAACTTGTTGGCTTATGGTCATATCAATGAGGAGCAGCTCCTTAGTACCGCGGGACCCATTCCTACATCCATTTTGAGAAGCGGACATGATAGAATTGTCGTCAATGTGATTGCTAATTTTAGCTCTCAAAATGGATGTAAGAACTTTATAGACTGTTGGTAGACAGGTAATCGGTCTATAATTTTTGGGTTCCGCAGTACTACCCGATTTATGGAGCAGGTGGGTTATACCTGTTGTCAGGAACTCGGGCAGCGACCCTGACTCTAAGGCTGACTGAAACAGGGAAGCCAGGCGAGCGTGCGATCTTTGGAACCATTTGATCCAAAAGTTGTGCAGCCCGTCCGGTCCTGGGGATTTCCAGTTTGGTAACGGACGGACTGCACGAGCTACGTCTTGGGGGTTGATAGAGATTGCCCCCATTTCTAGTACTGGATCGCACGCATGCTCGACCTCCCGAGTCTATTCACCCTCGGTATGGCTGACAGGCACCGACCAGATGCTGCGCCAGAACGAAGTCATGACGTCATCATCCGGCAGGCGCGTGTCAGCCACACCTTGGTCCGGTCGCTCCCAAGCCCTATAAACCCACCTTTCATCTCTTTGGAATGTGCAATTCTGAGTGTATCGTTCCACCCGCCGCTTATACCTACGAATACGGCTTGCCCATGCATACACTTTCTGCTTCAGAAAGTCAATGCGCTCTGTGACACGGGAGATGTAGTCTCGAGGACTAATATCAGTCCCCGAGAACGCCCGCCTCACAAAGCGCATAACTCTAGGGCGCGTATTGCCCTCCCTGAAGCAGATTAGTTTGTCGATGAGTGCTCTGGCTCCACCAATACGTCGCTCAATCCTGTACTGCCATGCTGGTACGGCTGGCTTAGGTCTTGTAGCTCTGTCATCAAAAAATTTGACATGAGCTACACGACATGCCGCTACAGCCGCACAATACAGGATTGAGTGAGCATCAGTGAGGTCTTCGCAGTTATCAAAATAGTTTGACAACTGCGAATCCAGAACAGCCACCAGCGCCCTATTTTTGTTATGCATGGGCAAACGCGGTATGCGCGGTCTAAGTTCGGGCGACATGAACCGATCAAAACCGATCAACACGAATCGCACCCTCCAAAGCACTCCTCATTTCCTCACTGCACTGGGTACTTACATTAATAGCCATGTCATCACTCAAGTCGTCAGCGCGATCCGGTATTGTGGTAGACTGTGGTGGTACCACAGCCTGCACCGACGGGGTAATGACATGGCTACTCTGCATTTCAGTCCGCAGGCGATCAAGTACGGTGTCATCCAACATACGATTACGCTGGATGACTCGCACCTGATCAGACAGTCGTTGCGCTGACACGTTGACAGCTGGCTCAAGCACCTGAAACAGAGAGAGCATCCGAACACGGTACGCGGTGAGGTTGTTTCCTCCCTCTGTAGCCCCATAGTATGAGCGCATGACGTTTTCATTGATGGTCTGCGTCCATCGCATGCGCTGCACACTTTCGCCGGGAGCTGGGACCCTATCAGAGGCCGATGGGCCTCGAGGTCCTAAACCGTCCGGCGGCCGGCGTCCTCCCCGTCGACGAGCAGGTGGTGGCGTCGTGGGCGGAGAGAAATACTCGTCGCTCGAGCTCGACGCAACTGCCACGGCCGGTGTCACAGCACTCACGGTGAGGCTGGGTTCCGACGGCGGCGAGGCGGAGCTGATATTTTAATTTTATTTATTATTATTATTGTTTAAACTACCGATTTATAAGTGATTACTCAGCTAGACTTTTCAGTAAGTACCACGAGCTGCGTAATTCTGTTTTCACGCAACTTGAGCATCGATAACGATCCATGACTATTGATTGAAAATCGCTCAGAAACAATATTTGAGTTTTAGGTTAAACTAAAACTTCAATTAAAAACTTTTAAAGGTCACACAATATTATTTCGAAACGATCTTTAAGTTGCTCGGCTAGCTTTCTACGATAAAATAATTTCGGTTAGAGATTCACAGAATTAGAATCGTTTAATTATATTCCATAGTAGAATTAGACTCAATGATATTCGAGTCGGTTCTATTTCCAGCGAGTGATCATCAATCTGCGTCAGACAAAGAGCCGCGTTGTTTCGTTAATCAATGGCGTCTTATTACATTAGTGTACTATTATGTGATCACTCCGGCGAGTAAACGGATCTAACAACGTCTGTCAAACAAGGAACTTTAATACTTACAGGGATATTAATTATATCGGAATGTGGGTATTCATTAAGAACAGTACGACATTTTTAGTTTAATGAGTTCTGTAAGTCCAGCGTGTGGGAAGCTATTAGGTACCAAGGTAAAGAAAAACTATTCACTAGTTCATTTTATCGAACGTGATTGCACCCAATATAGGCTCGACTTGGATATGATTGAGGAACATTGAACCATCTCCACAGGATATGAAGTGTCGTGACTTGGCGCGTGTTCAAGACGGATGGTGACATATCGGATACCGAGAGGCTCCAACAAATGGGCGGCGCGCGCCTCTCACCTGATCGTGGAAAATAGCGCTTTTTCAAGCGCAGCCGTCTAATGACCCCCCTACATTAGGGACCGCTAGACGATCAATAAAAGTCGCCTAAAGTTTTCTGGGCCGTTAACCATGTAGCCGCGCAACATATTTTAAACTGGTTCTAAATAAATGGTAATGGCCCAACACTCTGCTGATGTAAATTACTTCTCTCCTGTGTTTTTTGTCGACACTTTTGTGTGGAACAAGGAGTCGGTAGGTAACATGTAAGTACGTAACCACATGCGACAAATGCGACAAATATTAAATCTCTGTTCGAGTAATAAAAAAAAGTGTTGAGTAGTCAACAAATATACAACAGCTTATTTTTGCGAAACTATGTTTTTTGTGAGGATATAATATTAGAAACATTAAAATAAATATTAGGGAGGGATGGAAGCTGATACCCCTTAGAAAGGTTTATTGTCGTCAATTTTGTATTGAATGTTATTCTGACGACCCGAATGGCGCAGCGGTAGTGAGGCTGCCTTACGTTCATAGGGTTCCGGGTTCGAATCCCGGTAGGAGCAAGTGTTTGTGTGATGAGCATGGACAGTTGTTTCCGAGTCATGGATGTTTATATGTATAATAAGTATGTATTTACAAACAAAAAGTATCTATGTAGTATATCAACTATCTGGTGTCCACGACACAGGCCTCGTTGCTTAGTATGGCACTAGATGGCGCTGTGTGTAATGTCCAGCGATATATTTATATTTATTTATTTATAATGTTGGTGAAGTATCAAAAGGCGATCGGATTCACAAATATTTGCACTGAAATTCTCGTCCATCAACAGAGCTGTTGGGCATTTCATCACGTATGTTTATTGCTATGAAGCAATAAAGTGTCTACATTTTTTATAAATTGGTCTAGCGTTGTCCGAATCCTAAATAATTATTTTTGTACCTAAGTTACGATTTTTCATCAAGAACACAAAACTCTGCTTCAAGTTGTTTTTTTTGTTGTTTGTACTTTTTAGAGAAACTTATAGTTTATATTATAATAATATTAATGAAGACAAATATTCCAATTAAATTAAGTTTCGCCTAGATAAAGCAGGGAAACGAGCGAAGTTATAGTAATAAGTCTGTTGGCGTGTGTTTCGGCACCGTGCACCGGTCTCGGATAGGACGAGCCTTTCACCGGCATGCGGCATCCTGTTTCAGAACCCTTCCCGTTCCCGACAGAACTGCTGTAATTATAGTTTGCAACGTAGTTGTACTAATTGGGAGGTTCAGGATCGAAACATGACTATTATATTGAAAGGGATATAGAACACAGGTCGGTCTTGTTGCTGGCATCATAGGAATCATTTGTATTATGTGTGTTTGTGTTTAATTCATTTGATATCATTCACTCGATAACTAATAAATAAAATAAAAATAAAAAAGCCTTTTACTTCTTGCCTTGAAAAAAAAAAAAAACTAAATATTGAAAAATATTGAACATTTTTGAGTAATGGTCCGCTCCTATTGGTCGCAGCTTGATGTTTTATAACCTATAGGCTTCCTCGATAAATGCTCGCTATCCAACACTAACATAATTTTTTTCAATTCGAACCAGTAGTTCCCGAGATTAGCGAGTTCAACCAAACAAACTCTTCAGCTTTATAATATTATTATAGATATGAAATCAAAATACTTTTACAACAACGATTTAACTATATTTATACCAATTTATACCAATATATACCAAATATGAGACCAAATACTTTTACAACACGAATCGAAAGTCACCAAAAAACCGACATCGATGCAGTTTACTCGGCGAGGGTCGTTCTTTCACGGAATGTATCTTACGTAAAGGCGATAAGTTCTTCTTGAACACAATAAATATTCATATATCTTTTGATAGAGAGCACGGATTGCAATGAAACAAAAACGAATACCTTCTCTTGTGGAGAAATAGTTAAAGAAAAGTAGAAATGTAACATCACTACAAAAAATATTGGAAGTCTCACAGCATCAAAAAATATTCAAACAAATCACAAAAAGTGAAATTAATATTGGGCTTTTACTTGCAAACACGTAATTTACAGAGCGATCATGAAACCGCAAGGCCGTTTATTCCGTTGATACAATATATGAATAGCCGTTCTCATGCTTGTCATGACTGAAATGACAAACAATTGAAGAATACGGGCATAATGAACCTCCTCAAGCACATAGTGTGATAATATATAGGCACAAAAAAGCAGTGAAAAATAATGATATGCAAAAATCTGCCATAGCGGAATATCTACTGCAGTCAGGTCCCAATCATTGGATCGAAACACAAGCCACGTATCTTGTCAACGAACAAGTAATACATACCAAGGCTGGCCAGAGAAGCTATTGAAATATCAAAACACAAAAATTTCAATCGAGAGGAGGGCTTAAAGTTGTCAAGTACATGGAATCCAGTGTTGGGTATGCTCAAAAGTAACAACCGGCGTCGGGATCAGGACTCCACAAAACCTAGCGATATTGTGAGTGTGTTTTGCCGAGACTTTGTACCGAGTTCCAGTAGTGCGTGTGGCAAAAGACAAAGAAAGAGGGTAGACAGATTTGTCTGCTCCTAACAAGTTTTTACCATCCACCCGCATTCTTCAGTCATCTCGTGATCATGGCGCTTGCAACAGCGTCGAAATATCGGGAGCTCAATATAAACAATAATCGCGGAATATATCCCGTAAGTCATAATGTAAGTTCAGTAGAAATGGGTTCTGTTTGTTATCTTTAAGTCACCCTACTATTTTTTACCCGGCGCCAGAAGGAAGGTTATGTTTTTCGAGAGTATGTATGTATGTATGTAAGTAGGTAAGTATGTATATACATATGTATGTATAATTGTTTGGCACGCTCTGCGGCCTGAACGGCTCGATGGATTTTAGCTTGAGAGGTGTCGTTAGATTCGTATTTACTGTGAGAGTGACACTGGGTATATCAAAATTAAAAAAAACCAAAATGGCGGATTTTTGGAGCCAAATTCAAATGTTTGGCACGCTCTGCGGCCTGAACGGCTCGATGGATTTTAGCTTCAAAGGTGCCGTTAGATTTGTATTAATAGTGAAAGTGACACCGGGTATACATTTTGAATCAGAACACAACATAAGCTGGGACTACCTCCACGCGGTGAAGGCGGTAAAAATTTGTTTGGCTAATCGTCTGTGAAATCTTTCACATTTGTAAACTAAAAAGCTGGAAATAAAGAAATTTTGAAGGGAACTAAACGACCCGACACACGCGCCACCATCAGCGAGACATTTTAGTGAGCATGACATTCTCTCAGCCACCAGGGAAAATGCAAGGGAAAATGTGCTTGTTCTTAGCTTTTTAGTGTTTTTTAACTTACCTTTTTTACCGCAGTCGTGTTTTTTAGTTTTTTTAATTACTTTTATTTTTCTAAATATTTTCAATGTACAGAAATGCCACGTCTACAGATTTATTATATCTATAATAGATTCAATAAATTTCAATTTATGTGTAAAATTAAACGTTAACATGTGCAAGAACCCCCCTTAGGTAACGGCCTCCTCCAGAGATATGAGTTCCTATTGCTTGCTACTCTTGCCCAGTCCCGGCCGGTTATGTGAATAATATCGTCGGCCCATCGTGTTTGCGGCCTGCCTCTCTTTCTGTAGCCTGCTGGTCCTGGCCACACCGTGGTTCGTATGGTCCATCTATTGTCAGGCATTCTGGCTACATGGCCCGCCCATCTCCATTTTAATCTCTGTGAGTAACTTAGGACATCAATAATGTCTGTCTTTTTATGGATTATGTAATGTCGTATTTTCTGCAATTTGCTTATCTTCAGCATGCTCCTCTCCATACTTCATTGACTTGTTTTTTATTTTATGAGTGAATTTCCACGTTTGGCATGCATATGTTAAGGAGGGTAAGAGGCATGAGTTCATTATTTTTCTCTTTAGTTTTATGGGAAAATTGCCTCTCAGCACTTCCTTATAACTCCAAAACTTGTTCCAGGTCTTTTGAACTCTCCTGTCTACTTCTTGTTGACTTTTTAGTGCGCTAAATGATATTTTTGTTTTCCTAGATATATATAGTTACTCACATACTCTAGTTGGACATCTTCAAGTTTTAAGGTGTCATGGCTATTGTTTGTCATTACTTTCGTTTTACTTAGATTTATTTCCAAACCGACTTCCTTGCTAGCTCTATGCAAGGTGGATATCGTATATTGTAGGTCTTTATGATATCAGTAATTAAAAGTACAATACGTCGGCAAACCTTAGATATGAAAGATAATTTCCATTGAAATTGATTCCCAAATTCTTCCAGTCTAGATTGCCTATGACCGACTCTAGCACTGCTATGAAAAGACGAGGTGAGAAGGGAAGGTCTTATGATTACACTTTACTAAAACATGAAGTGACCATAGAATTAAGCATAATATAATGGTTGGTTTACTATTTTTACAGATGGGTCGAATAGTGTTATGTAGAAGGCCGCGGTGCGGCTTACTACATACCCTGTAAAGACATAGATAACCCAAATAATCATTCCTTTAAAATAAGTGAACTCTTATCTATTATGACGTTGGACCTCATTACGATCTCAGAAGCATTGACATTTTTCATAAACTGTCAAAACAGGAATATTGTCATTTGTTCTGACAGTAAAAGTTCGTTACAGCATATTATAACTCGATGCGCCTCTGGCCACAGAGGTGCTTCGATAGCTTATTACATTCTATCTAAGGTAGACGAACTAACTCAAAAAGGTGTTCGGCTGAGATTGCAATGGGTCCCATCGCATATTGGAATACAGGGTAACGAGAAGGCTGACATGTCGGCCAAGTATGCAGCCAAACACGGAAAAGAAACCAAAATCACCCTTGATTACTCAGAAATGTTGCCTAAATTCAAAAATGTATGTTATGATCATTGGAAGGAATACTTTGACAGAATGTCATTAGAAAAAGGAATATGGTATAAGACCATACAGTGTCAGCCTCCTCGTGTACCCTGGTTTATAAATAATAATTTAAGCAGAAAATTAGTAGTTACAGCTCACGGACTCAGATCTGGACATATTCCATGCAACAAATTCGCTTTCTTGATGAAAAAAAATACCTCTCCCAATTGTGAGGTGTGTGGAGTTATAGAGGACATGCAGCACTTGTTAATGTAATGTGTTCGCTATGAGGCTGATAGGAGTAAGCTGTCCAGGGCTTTGAAGTTGAACAAGAACGATATAGGTACATTCCAACTAATTTTATTTAAGCCGAGCTCTGAAGATGCGAGAAAGTTGTTCGACTTTATGGCCCTGATACATTGATCAGTTGGATGTGTATCTTGTATTAGGTTACAATGGGACTGGCATACGCTGTGCGTTATAAAAGTCCCTAAAATTTAAAGAATAAAAAAAAATTAGTTTCACCAATTTGAGCAGTTCCCGTTGAATAATCACATCAATTATTTCTTATCAAAGCAGTCACGGAAAAATATATGAATTTAAGAGTACACTACTTGACAAAAAGTGCCACCCCAGTAATATCAAAGCGTCAAGTGCTGCACAAATACTTCCACTTTACAGGTCAGTGAGTAAACACCATAGCAGAGTTCAACAATACCAACTGTTTCAATTTCAATACGCTATGACAGCCTTAACCAACGTAACCGGATTTTTGATTGTTTTAATTTACTTCATAATATTTTTTTAAGCTACATATTGTTTATTTTTATTAAAATATTTTCTGGACATGCAGTTTATTATTTATTTTATTTTGAGGACCCCAATTTTTTTTGTACAATAATAAATGTAAGAATCGATAACTTTCCGATTTAGTCAATCACTAGCGTATATTATGTAAAATAAATGGCTTTTGCACAGCACAACGATAGCGAAAGATGTTTTTGTGTGGGTAAGTTGTACGGTGCATGGTATATACACGCTGTGTCTGATGGAATAAAGTTTATAATTGATTGTGTAGTACGTTCTGTTTTGAAATGCGGATGTGTGCGCGACTGCGTATTTATTGCTTTTACTGAACTGCATGTGTAGTAGTTGCCGTGTGATAGGGGCAAACACAGGTTTCCGATACATTTTCGTCTACCGGGCATATCTCCTTGTTTCCTAAATCTATGTTATTTCCCATTGCGCCAACGCTATAAACCTAAGTACTTCAATATTTTAATTTTACGTCGTCCTGTTGCGTAATGTGTGTCCTGAGCGTAAGCGACACAGCTCTCCCGTTCAAAAGCCGAAGCGAGACTGAGCGGGGGTCGGGCGGCAGAGAACAAACTTCATGACGCCGATAGTTTAGGTAATTTCTTTTTACGGTGAAAATAGTATTAATTAAAAAAAAACAAAAAACATAAGACCTACTTTATAGGTAGTTCAGTTAGTATGCCAAATTTCATGATCTAATTTTAAGTATTTTTTGAATACCAGCGGTTTATTGTTCGGTTTGGAGGTAACTTTGGAATTTTTTTCTATCGAGAAAATTTTATGGAATCGTGTTTTCGTCAAACATAGTACTTAACATTAATCCTCAACTTTACCATATATTTATTTCAAAATTAAAGTTGCAGTATTTTCGGCATAACGGAGAATCATGCTAAGCCATCTGAGGTAGTATGGGCTCTTAAGAATAGCCCGCGGAGCGGAACTAGACGGAGCGGCCGGGCGGCGCGGCGGTTGGGGCGCGCTGGTTCCAAGATTATGTTTTAATCTGGCGACTTGAATGGCACCTGACCTCGTTTGCGAGCTCAACTACACACACATGTTAAATCTCAACTTTCAGTAAAAGAACACGAAACACATTTTTGTTGACTCAATATTTGCTCATAGCTTTTTGATGTATTCTCTTTATTTGACGCCCGTGAAAAGCTCGACGGTTGCGAGATATTCAATACGATAATGACGAGTTCAATTGAAACGAGATATCATTTTATTTGTTTGCCAGGAGAACTGTCGTTTGGTGTGCGTCGCCGTTATACGAAAATGTGTATATTGCGCAGATTATAACGTATACCAGTCAAAACTTAGATAAGATAAGATAATTTATTTATTTGCGTAAAACATGGTATACATAGGTATTATTATAGCATAAAAGACCATACATGTTTTGCTTAAAGTTAAAGCATGCAAACTTAGAAAATTAAAAATTTACAAACATTATAATTTAAATTCAAAATAGTCATTAATACTGTAGAAATTGTTTTCGTTTAGCCATTTGTACAATTTAGTTTTGAATAATCTGCCATTTAATATTTTAAAATTCATTAGGTAACTTATTATAAACACGTACACACATAGCCAGACAGGTTTTGTTATATTTTGCTAACCTAGGGAGCTCATCTCGTACAAGTCTGTATGGATCACGACGACTTCGAGAACTTATTTCCTCTGCTGTTTTAAATAATTCTTTATATTTCCTAACAAACATACATGCTTCATACAAATATAGTGAAGGAAATGGTAGCAAACCAAGCCTTTTAAATATAGATGACTCATCAGATGGTATCCCGTATATGGCTCGTAAACATTTTTTTTGAGCGACAAATGCTCTATTGTGGTCAGTACTATTTCCCCACATAATTAATCCATACCGTAACGACGACTCAACATATGCACGGTATGTCATCACAGCTGTTTTTATATTTGTTACCTTCCTAATTTGTCTGAGGGCGTATACAAATTTATTTATTTTCTTGCAAACATTATCGACCTGCGCTTTCCAGTCTAAATGCTCGTCAATTTCTACTCCTAAAAACTTGGTTTGTGTCATTTGTGTAATTTGCGGTATGGCCATTCTAAAATTAAATTGATTTTGATAAGATTGATTGAATTGAATATATACAGATTTTTTAAGATTAATAGCTAAATTATTATTATTTAACCAATTAATTAGATTCTCTATTGTATTATTTATGTCCGCTTCATGATCAATAATTGATTTATATTTTTTATCGGTCGTCACAATTATGGAAATGTCATCAGCAAAAAGAAAGCATTTATGATTAGTCACATTTACTATGTCATTTATGTAGATTAGGAACAAGATAGGGCCCAATATGCTACCGTGGGGGACTCCGCGTTTAACAGTCTTATATTCAGACGAGAATTGTGTCATGTTCCTACTTTCATCAAGTTTAGTGACAACGACACACTGCTGTCCGTCAGTTAGATATGACGATATCCACTGAAGTGGCAGTCCTCTAATTCCGACAGCCTCTAATTTATTTAATAATATGTCATAGGAAACTAAAGCAAATGCCTTTGATAGATCAAGGAATAACCCTGTCGTCAGTTGATTATTGTTAATATTGGTCAGAATTGCTTTCAAAAGGGAAAATATGGCTAAGGAAGTGGACTTTTGTTTTTGAAAGCCAAATTGCTCTTTTTTGATGATCTGAAATTTTTCACAATAATTAGTTATTCTTTGATACATGCATTTCTCAAATATTTTCGATAAGACTTTTTAAATATTGGTTTAACAATCGATATTTTTAGTTCTTTGGGAAACACTCCTTGTGAAAAAGACTGGTTAGTTAGATGAGTCAACACTCCGCTTATTTCATCGACACATGACTTTATTACCCTAGTGTTGAGTCCATCGTAGCCTTCAGAATTGGTATTTTTTAAAGACAGAATTTGTCGTCTTACCTCATTTTCGGACATGGGTGTGAGGAACATTGAGTTCGCAGTTAGGGTTTTACTGCGGTTACCTTTTGTAGAATTTTGTGTAGGGATGGAATTTGTATAATGGTTGTTAATGGCGGTGGCTATTTCTGTGGGGTTTGTGAGTAATATGTTGTCATTTTTGATGTGTTCAATGGTGTCTTTCGGGTTTGTGTTGTGTATTTCGTCTTTAATGACTGTCCAGGTTGTTGTCATTATTGTTCATGTACTTTATTTTAGCATTTCGTTTAGTGTTGTAGATCCATTTTTGTAATAGATTAGAATATGTAGTGTATCTAGTCCTGTTTGTTGAATTTTTATTCTTGTAGTATTTGTATCTTAGGAAGCGCTTTGTTTTAGAGCTCTGTTTAAGACCCTTACTAATCCAGTTACGTTTTATTTTTTCCTTTACATTAATCTTTACCCTCACTTTTGGAAAACAAAGATTGTAAAGTAGACATATTAATTCATGGAAACAACTAAATGCCTTCCTTGCATTGTCTTCCGTGTAAAAATCTGTCCAAGATAGGTTTTTTAAACATTCCCTAAACTTATGGATATAATCTAGACTATAATCTCTTTTGTAAGTGTAATATATTGAGGGTTTTGTGTGTTGTAGCCTTAAAGAGAAGCTTAACATTTGTGCCGTGTCGTGGTTAGAGAGATGAAGTGGGAGTACTGTTGCGATTGCATCCGGTACATTACTCAATATATGGTCAATACAAGAAAGTTTCCGAGTAGCTACCTCAATATGAATTTTTACATTGTGACTATACAGTCAGGTCTCGAAATTGTTGTGTGATTTTACTTTTTTTCAATGTATTAATATTAAAATCACCTGTTAGAACAATCCGTGTCTTAGAATTGTACTTCTTGTACACAGCATTTAAAGCGCTATCTAGTTTAGTTAAAAAAATATTAGGATCAGACTGGGGTGTTCGGTATACACAAATAATCACCAATTTCTCATTTCCTAGTTCTATACCGCATGCCTCGAATGTATTTACCGACGAAAAGTTTTTTATAAACGTTAATTCTTTAAAACGTAGGCCCTTTTTGATGAGAATGCACGTGCCGCCTCGTTGTTTTTCCCTGCAAAAATTTGCAGCCATTTCGTAGTCCGATAACTTGAGGTAGTTCTCATATCCTTTTTTAATAAATGTTTCGGAGAGGCAAATCACTTGTGGTTCATTCTGTAATTAATACCAATAAGATCTTACATGAGAAACAGTATGGTTTCGCCAAAGGACGTTGTACGACTGACGCCGGTGTCACATTATTAAAACACATATTCACTGCGTGGGAAGAGGCACAAGATGCCATAGGAATCTTCTGTGACCTCTCGAAAGCATTTGATTGCGTAAGCCACGAAACCCTACTCTTTAAACTTGAGCATTACGGTTTGGGGAAACTTGCACTCAGTTTAGTGAAATCGTATTTAAACGATAAACATCAGCAAGTACAAATAAATGGTGTCAATTCAATGGGTTTAAAAGTAAGAATGGGTGTACCACAAGGCTCAATATTGGGTCCTTTCCTCTTTCTAGTCCATATTAATGATCTACCCCATTTATTTAAAAACCAACCTCAAATGGTGTTGTTTGCCGACGATACTTCTTTGATATTTAAGATAAACAGACGTGCCACAATTCTTGACGACGTAAATAGCGCCCTACTGCAAGTCCATAATTGGTTTACCGCGAATAATTTAGTATTAAATGGGAAAAAAACTAAGTGCATAAGATTTGCCCTACCAAATGTCAAAACTAGTGATTGTGTCATAGTATTGAATCAAGAGAAACTAGAATTCGTCGATGAAACTGTTTTCTTAGGGATCACGCTCGACTCAAGTCTACAATGGGGTCCTCATTTAACATCTCTTGCAGGACGGCTGAGTTCAGCAGCATATGCTGTTAGGAAAATCCGTCAATTTACTGATGTAGATACCGCGAGGCTAGTCTATTTTAGTTATTTTCATAGTATTATGTCTTACGGTATTTTACTATGGGGACGGGCTGCAGACATCGAGTCTATATTTATTCTGCAGAAAAGAGCCATCAGGGCCATATATAATCTATTTAGGCGCGATTCTCTAAGAGAACTGTTTAAGGAAATTAACATCATGACAGTACCTTGCCAATACATCTATGAAAACATCATGTACGTTAGGAAAAATCTGCATTTATTTAGTAAAAGAGGCGACAAACACCACTATAATACTAGAACCAGGGACCATCTAGTCCAGCCAGGTTTCAGGCTAGCTAAAGTAGACTCATCTTTCATGGGGTACTGTTTAAAATGTTACAATAAAATTCCTCCCGGCATTCTACAACTGAATGAGACGAAATTTAAATCTTGTATAAAACGCACACTATGTAGGCAAGCATACTATAAGTTGGGAGATTACATTGATGATAAAAATGCTTGGCTCAATGCTGGTCCTGCTCCACAACCATAGGGGCAAACTTATTGGTTACCATGGGAATTTATTGTGGAAGCTGCAGAAGATTGTAAACATATCTTTGCATTGTATAGATTCAATCTCTTAGTGTTGTATAATTGCATAGCACATGTGTGAGTACTATGTACGCTAAAGCTACCATTTACATCTTTTATTGACTCGCATTTTCCCTGGTGGCTGAGAGAATGTCATGCTCACTCAAATGTCTCGCTGATGGTGGCGCGTGTGTCGGGTCGTTTAGTTCCCTCCAAAATGGTTGAGTTGAATGATGGCTGATCCATGCGTCATGTTCGTGAACGGGCGCTGTCAGTTGTGACTGGTCATCTCGCAGCTGCCATGGATTATTGTATTTTTGAATTGTTATTTTTATGTTTTTATTCTTGACGCTCTTACTCGCACGTCTTTCTACATCGTTCTCACATGTATGTTTAATCTCGACATGAATGATGTAACCGAGACTTTGTAACAACATAATGATTTAAAAGAGTGTCCATGGAGTTTCTTGCCCATTCTTCTCCATAGAGATCTACGCTTTCGAATGGGCAACTACAGTACTTTCACAAGTTATTATGCCCTGTGACTGGGACTGTAGCTTAGTTTATTTTTTGTGTTTTGACATTCAAAAGTGCCTGTAATGGTTTAATTGAAATAAATGCTTTGAGTTTGAGTTTAATTCTCGCATATCCTGTAATGTTAACTCCAGTAGCTCCTGTTTTGACAATACACTTGCAATATTTTGGTGGAGAATTCTAAAGTTGTGTGATGAAGGTGTTGTGTGATTAGGTACGAAAAAACGTATCGCTTTTTGTTAGTGAGGGAAAATAATATGGTATAGTACCTATTCTGTGTGTTACAGAAGGACCACTTATATTTTCATTTTGTTTACTGCTGCTACTCTTAAAATAAAAGGGAATGGTCCCTTTTTTGGGTACGTTAAATGTCTCCCTCTTAGGCAAAAAGCTTAGTTTGCTACTCGTGAGGTGTTTCCTGAGCTCAGCTGGATTTAAATATTTTTGGTCATAATATTCGCAATCTACAATGTAATTTATGGTTTTGCAAATATCAGATAAGCTATGGTGCACGGAATTCGTGAAGTAACAATTTTTGTAATGTTTACATATGTCGGAGAAAGCGATAACTTTTAAACATCAAGTTGCTGATTTGACCATTGTAGTAGGGGTAAACGCCGTGACGTCAGATGTTGTTTTAATGGCGGCACGTGGACAGAGTCGTTTTGTAGAGTGGGGATTGTGCCGAGATCACTTTTGCTCGGAACTCCAACCAGGTCACTCCTTCAGAACGAAACTGTCGGTTTGCCCATTTTGTGGAGATTATTTGTTAGTGTTATTTAATGTAAATTTGTGTTAAATAATAAACTGTGATTTTTGTGTACCGAAACCGAAACTATTATTTTAACATTTCATCATGAACCCGGTACCACCGAACCCTAATGTCAACGGCGCTATCGCTCAGCCATCGCTTACGCCGTCATCAGAATTGGGATCTGGACTCGATTCCCACTGGCGTGCTATGTTCGAGATGCAGCAGAAGAACATGATGCAGCTGATCGAAGCCATCAGGACACCAACAGTGGCACCTCAGATCATGCTGCCAGAAATTAATCCGGAGCTACCAGATACCGATCCACGTGCTTGGTGCGATACTATCGATATTTGCCTCGACGAACGTCCACTGGAGGGTGCATCGCTTATTATAGCTCTGGCGAGTGCAAGTCTGAAGCGGAAGTTCGATCGCAGTACCGGTGATGGCGCCACTGATGCAAAGCGTTTAAAGTCACAAACTTCCACTATGTTCACGTGCCATAAGTGCGGAAAACCGGGACACAAAGCGGTGAACTGTCGTTCGAAGTTTACGCAGCCTGCTGGAGCTAACGCCCAGAAAACTACACCGGCGGCGACTTCATCGGGTTCCAGCAAAAGAATAACGTGTTTCCGTTGTGGAGAAGCCGGACACATCTCTACGAACTGCCAACGCGGCAGTGCGGGTGGCGCGTCATCGTCGGCGGGCAGCGCTGCCAACGCAACGGCGGAGCGACGCGTCGATAGCTGCGAAATAGCAGGTGTTTGCGGGCAATTGGAACAATCCGGTGAGTCGTTTTCATTTTGTTTTGATTCCGGCGCCGAGTGTTCTCTCGTTAAACAAAATGTAGCTTATAAATTCTCGGGCAAACGTTCACTTTCAACCGTGTAAGTAATTGGTATCGGTAATAATTCGAATGTTTTTAGCACTGAACAAATTCTTAGTGATGTTGTGGTCGACAATAACGAACTGTCAATTTTATTTTACGTACTACCCGACGATTGTATGAAATACGATGTTATGATCGGACGCGATATTTTGACACTTGGCTATACGGTACATTTAACTGAATCTACCCTACGTATTTCGAAAGTCACAAATGTAGGTTGTTGCTATTTACCTCCCGTAATTGATCTTTACAAGGTTGATTCTGATATTTCAAACGAAAACAAGGACCGGTTGACGTCCCTTTTGAATGAGTATTCGAATGTTTTTATCAATGGCTTACCGTTAACTCGAGTGACTACGGTAGAGACATCCGATCGATCTTGGCAAGATGGACTAGAAGACGTCCAACTTGCATTAAATTGTTCTGTCCACCGTGTCATAAAAGCAAGCCCTCTCGAACTTTTGATAGGCCGCGTAGCTAGACTCCTAAATCTTTTAACGTTAGACGATACCGAAACGGAGATTAACCTTCACGAGACGAGAGAGCAAGCGGTAATAAATATTGACAAAAATGCAAATTATGAAAAATCTAGATTTGATAAAGGTAAAGCTAAGTTGGTAAAATTTGATGTTGGTGATTTGGTTTTAATTCAAAATAAAGAACGGAATCAGACTAAATTAGACCCCAAATATAAGGGACCGTTTAAAGTTGTAGAAGTACTTGACGGTGATGGTTGTCTTTTAAAATCTTTGAATGGTAATAGAACCTACAAGTACGCTCACGATCGTATACGAAAGATGCCTCTAAGTAGTGTTCCTAATGAGTTAAACGTAGAGGACGGTGATGAAAGTACCTCCACCGAGTAGTAGACACATACCATGGCTATTTGGTCGCACCGTACGCACTAGTCTGTAGTCGTAACTGCAGCTCACTTGTGAGCTGTTCAGGGGGCGATGGGCAGCTGGTGGTACGGCGGGGACCTGGGTCTCAATGGAGACTATTGTTGTTTTGGTCTTGTACTGACCTGGGAGTCGCAGACTCTATGTAATGTGTGTGGTCGTATCACATGAGGTGATGACGATATGGGTGGCATAAGTGTCACTAGCTGCTGCGGCAGCTGGGCCATGAGCGTTGTATGTGATCGAAGTTGATTTAGTTGCTGAGTAAATATGATTGAGACTTAGAGGAACCTTTTGTTTGACAACTGTTAATTTCAAGTTATGCTTTTCCATAAAGATGTGGTCAGGTTGACCGAGCCTGTACTGTTGCTCCAGATTTGACTGTTTGGTTACAGGTACTCACGAGGACGTGTAACTTGTCAGGCTGGCCGTGTCGGAGAAAGCGATAACTTTTAAACATCAAGTTGCTGATTTGACCATTGTAGTAGGGGTAAACGCCGTGACGTCAGATGTTGTTTTAATGGCGGCACGTGGACAGAGTCGTTTTGTAGAGTGGGGATTGTGCCGAGATCACTTTTGCTCGGAACTCCAACCAGGTCACTCCTTCAGAACGAAACTGTCGGTTTGCCCATTTTGTGGAGATTATTTGTTAGTGTTATTTAATGTAAATTTGTGTTAAATAATAAACTGTGATTTTTGTGTACCGAAACCGAAACTATTATTTTAACATTTCATCATGAACCCGGTACCACCGAACCCTAATGTCAACGGCGCTATCGCTCAGCCATCGCTTACGCCGTCACATATATTTTTCATGCGATAATTCAACTTGTCGACATCAAGGTGGTCATTTTTCGGAACGTTTAATATTATAATGCTATTCTTATAAAATGTCTTTAGAAAAAATTTTAGTTGAGACAATACATGTCCCACATTATGGTCATTTTCCCCCAAAGATAATACAATTTTATCACCTGGTCGTGGGTTGACCTTGCTACAGCTCTTTATTATTGTGTCACTGTATGCATTTGGCATCGTATGCCCGAGGACTCCATATTTTTCATATTGCGTTGACTTTCTGGAATGTATAAGATCCGCAGCTAGACCAACGCATTGTTGCGCCCCGAAAATCATTATGATCCTTTCAAATGGGGTTTTTTGTGTTTTTCTTGTGACAGTGGGGTTTGTTGTACAGGATTTACCTGAAAATGACTGTTGTGGTTTTGGTGTAGTCCATAGAGATTGCTCAAGACGCTGTATTTGCGTAGTCAGAGTTTTTATCTCCTTTTCTGCATTCTGAAGCTCCTGTTGTAAGGCTGTGATTTTCTGTTGCAAATGTAAATATCTGATGTTTGTGGTACGGTCAGCATTTGACGTGAGTCTAGGCGATGACGGGGTAGAGGATACAATTAGACTTAATCGTGAGTGTCTTTTCTTTTTGTCAATTTCTATTGGGCTGCTTTCTATAATTGTAGAAGTATGACATAGCGACTTTAATATTTTAATTTCTTTAGTCAGCTTGTTCACTTGTTTATTCAGATCATTGTTTTCTAATATTGTGTTCTCCAACTTATTCTCCGCACTTTCTAGTTTTGTTGTGAGCTGGGCAATTGTATCTTGCATCTCGGCTATTGATGACATATTAGTCGTTGTACCGTCTACACTTCTTGAGAGTTTGTTCGGTGTTGTGTCCGTTTCGTAAGATGTCTCGTGATCGGTTAATACATGAGAATCCTGGTCAGGGGATGACTGTTTTTTCTTTGTATGGGTTTGTGGGGTCAACTGTGTGGTAAGGCACGTCTGTCTTTTCCTCGTTGTAACATTAGATGTCTCTGTGGAATTTGTAGAATTTCTAGTCCTTTTCTTAACACACGTCTTGCAGCGCCATTTATTTTTAGATTCTTGGTTCAATAATCGGTACGTTTGTTCCGGATAACCATCGCAGTCAGGTTCGAATCTGTTGTTACAAACAGAGCACAAAGCAGTTTTTTTGATGTCTACAGACTTTTTACATTTGTAACATACTACTAATATTATATAACTTACCCAATCGCAACTAATCAGCAACTAATAATTCTTCGTGATAGACATATGATGATAACCATATCGTAATGATATTCATTATCTATTGGGGTTTATTTTTTCACTATATTTTTGTGACTGTTTAAGTAATTGTTATAATTGAGCAAAAACTTTATTTCATCGTCTGAATCGTTTCCTGTAGACAATAACGCGTGGTACAAAAGAACTTGGACGAACATAACCATTGCTGAGGCTGTGTCTCAGACAAAAGTCTTATCTGCCATCTCTAATAAACGTAATAGTGTAATTTTCATTTATCTCCTCTTTGTAATTAAAATAATCTTCGTTTGAGTTCATCAACAGGCGCTTGTTACGTTGTTTGAAGCGATAGCGTTTAATTAACAAATTCAAATCAGTGTCGTTGATATCCACAATGTTTTTGGGAGAATAATTAATTATATAGTGCGAACCAAGGGATAGTGCGCTGGCAGGTCTAGGCGCAAGTTGTTGAAGGCTATTTTATAATCCGTCCGGTAGAACATTGCGCCCGACGCGGCGCCGGCGCTGTCCCGGACGTGGATTAATTTAAGTTAGTAAACTGCTGGTATCAAGATCTTTCAGCGGTTATAACATTAAACTTGCTCCACAGTATCTCAATACATAATGTACATCGTCGTCTCACAAATTTTCGCGGCGCCAAACAATGGCGGTGCCTGAGGGATCGATCTTCATGTTTTCTACAAAGCCATTATGTATTCTTGTAAAAGTGGTACTGATCGACAAACTTAACACATTGGACTTTGATTGCGATGGCTCGTGTGACGAGTGCTGATAAGCCCTTTATAATAAAACTTGTGAAGGCCTGGAGGCCCACAAGTTTGATGGCGAATATTGAATACTTGCAAAGTTGGACGCCTTGCACAGCACATCCTCGACACTTTTATTCTTCTGTTATAACTTGTAACTCACTTTTCAACTACATGCTCCCTTTCACCGGCTCCATAAGGTTCATAATTCATTTGTAGGGCTTGGTATAATCTTTTATAATAAGCTACCGTCTTCTTTTCTAGACATGCTATTTAATACATTTAAAGCTAAAGTAAAATCTAACCTTTGGTTAAAGGCTATTCCATTAACGACTATTTAAACGATAAGAATAGTTGGTCGCTGTGTTGAACTCAAGACTATGTTAATGTCCTTTCTCCAAAATTTGCTCACTAATTTATTATGTTATGTAGCTTCATATTTTTTTTTTATTTTGTTGTTTTTTCGTCTGTGAATCTTATTTGTTTTTGTTTTTATTTAATGACCTAATCTACTCATTACAATGTTCTTGATGAGTTCTATTGCAATAATTCAATTCATTAACTAGCGACCTCGACTATTGATAAATTTTTTTTTTTTGCCTCTTATACCGGCAGCAAGTTCGTCATGCTCCCTTAGATGTCATTGCTTGCGGTAGCGTCGGGGGTCGGGTTACCTCGTTCCCTGAAATATGGCGAAGGGGGTGAAGGCTGGTCTTTGCGTTATGCTCGTGAACGGGTGCTGCTTGTGGTGACTGGTCGTCTTGTTGACCAGGTTTTTGTTACTGTTATAAGTAATTCGTTTTTATTTTAGTTTCTTTTCGTTCTTTGCACTATTGTCCCAGTTTATCATTTGTGACTTCAAGTTGCTAGTGCAAGTGCTATACGTATAACCCAACATTGCACGTGTAAGCGGGCACGCCCTTTATGCCTGGTGGCTTTATTTATGTTTGAGTATTATAATTATAAATAATAATAAATCGTTTATTTTAGGCATTGGCACCCATAAAATTACAAATTATGCACAAGTTTTTACTTGTGCATAAAGTAATACAAATTAAGTTAAAAATAAAATAAAAGGAATGAGAAATAACAAAAAAATAAAACGACATGTAAATGGTGTGAAATACGGTGATCACAATGTCGTTATTACACTTAAGTAGTCGCAAGTGAAAAGATGCTCTAAGCTTACGCATTACATCATCAACCCTGTTCTCGGCAAACATGCCAGGCGCGCTACACCGCCAGAGCAGATTAAGCATGGCCCGGAACGCATCATTGTATTGCACACGAAGAGTATTGTAAGTACTCTTCGTGTACTTGTACCAAATTTGGCCAGTGTAGAATGACTGATAGTAGGTATGCCTTAAACAGGGTCACTTTAGCCTGATTCGAGCAGTGTGTAAAGCGTCTGGCGAGCATATTACTTTTACAAGCAATGCTTCGCCATTGCCTTTCTAGATCTAAATTATCACTTAAGTCATGGGTTACAGTATGTAATAATGTGTATCTACCTATTAGTTGTAGACACAAAATAGTTCGGCTATTAGTTTTTAATATTCACTCGGACATAAATAGTATGTCTATGTTTAGTTCTATTATTAACACTGCGACTATTAGTAAGAATACTAATATTCATTTTTACAATTATTTTACGAACGAGGATCCATGTGTAACTACAGAAGATTCTCAAGTAGGGTCCACTAGTACTAGGGTCTCATTGTCTTGTAATGGCATAGGAGTCTTGGGGCTCACTCCGGATGCTCATTTAAACTAGTTAGTAAGACAACAGAAGATACCAGTAACAGTAATGTTACTTTAACCAACAACACAAAGGTACCTTCTTGCTCCCAAAAAGCTAGATGTAAAAAAGGGGCTAAGCAGAATAAGTACGCAGTCGCGCACACATCCGCATTTCTTAAAACAGAACGTACTACACGATCAATTATAAACCTTATCCCATCAATCGCAGCGTGTATATACCATGCACCGTACAACTTACCCACACAAAAACATCGGTTGCTATCGTTGTGCTGTGCAAAAGCAATTTATTTTACATATACGCTAGTGATTGACTAAATCGGAAAGTTATCGAATCTTACATTTATTATTGTACAAAAAAAAATTAGGGTCCTCAAAATAAAATAAATAATAAACTGCATGTCTAGAAAATATTATAATAAAAATAAACAATATGTAGCTAAAAAAAATATTATTAAGTAAGTAAATTAAAACAATCAAAAATCCGGTTACGTTGGTTTAAGCTGTCATAGCGTATTGAAATTGAAACAGTAGGTATTGTTGAACCCTGCTGTGGTGTTTACTCACTGACCTGTAAAGTGGAAGTATTTGTGCAGCACTTGCCGCTTTGATATTACTGGGGTGGCACTTTTTGTCAAATAGTGTACTCTTAAATTCATATATATTTCCATGACAGATTTGATAAGAAATAATTTATGTCATTATTCAATGGGAACTGCTCAAATTGGTAAAACGTAATATTATCAAAGAGATCTAATCCTATCGATCGATCGATGGCCTACGTTAGTCGATCTGCACAAGCACATCACTAACTTGCCGCAAGACGCCACGGCCGCGATGCATCCACTTAATAAAGTATCGTTTTGTGATGTTTACATTTCTTGTACAGTCACTTAGCGGCAAACTTAGGTAGTGGTTAAGGGGCAATGTATTTGTTGCAAAAATAGTACAGTCGCTGTGATATTTGAAAACAAAAATAACATAGTAAGAGCAAGAAATATTTTACGATTTGTTGTTTTTCATGATTTTAAAGACAAATATAGTAAAATACTTGTACTAACACATGGTAAGTGATTCCATTTTGACGTTAGTAGGTACATTGAAACTAAATTTGCGATGAACAATTTTATGTTCATATAATGACGAGTTAATATTAAACTGTGATTGATAATTTTATTAAGTACTTAGTACTCGTCCGATAATAGTGTAGTTTACTCTAACAAAATCGCTTCGACTTCGTGTGCCCGCGTCACCGCGAGCTGTGTGCGATCGCGATAAAAGAGTGAGGTGGCGCGGGGAAGTGGGGGCCAAATTAGAATTTGAGCTGAGGTTCTATAGGCTCTTAAGGGGAGATCCACTCAAGCTGACAGGCAATATATGGTCTGGTCCTTTACCGTATATAAAAAGATATACCTCCGGCAGAGGGATTGAGCAGCACCATGTCATCAGCGTAGCTAAGATTGTTAAGGCATTCACCTCCTACATGGCATCCAACCCTCGTTCTGCTCAGCTCCTCGATCAGGTCGTTAACATATAAATTGAACAGAACCGGGGAAGTCAGGCCACCCTGTCTCACCCCACTAGTCAGCCTATATGTTTCCGATAAGGTGTTGTCCCATCTGACTTGGTTTTTTTGGTTGTTGTACCAAAATTCAAACAGATCTACAATTTTAGATGGTACTCGTGTTTTTCTTAGTTCATTCCAAAGTATGGTATAATTAATTGTATCGAACGCCCGACTAAGGTCTAAGAAACAAGCATAAACTGATATATTTCTACTTAAATAGTAATAACAGTAACATTTTATAAATGTTAATGCTTTTTTTATTATTGGTGTGTGCTAGCTGACATGTCAGAATTATTTAATGCAATTGATTCTTTGTTTATATATTTTACACGCCATTGTATAGAATCTGGTTCTTCTAACCTAATAGACAGATGTGTTGCTCGGGTGTTTGTTCCGCCACTTCTTCTTCCCAGCTAAAACACTAGGAAGTGGCGAAGGGCGAACGTTTTGGGGGACTGTCTCTTGTAAACTCGACGTTCGAAAAATGCTGATTAATCCGCCTAATTTTGAAATTTAATTCAATAAATTCTAAAACTTATCGCTAAAATTGCGTAACTATTATATTGAGTATGGCGCTTTATTATATTATCTTTAGTCTTTTTGCTGATTCCCGTGTTGGTGACACCTGAAAGGGATTTCAGTGTTCTGTAATGGTGAATCCACACTGATGTATTTTTTGTAGCTCACGATAATATTAACTCTACATCGCTCTACGTCGCTTACTCCACCGATTGGATTGCCCATAAAGGAGTGACCACATTTAACGAGGCAAAATCGGCTTGAGCCGTCTTTTTGTAACAACATGAAGCTGTTGATGACTGGTAGTGTAGCCACTCTCCAACTGCACATAATGTACCCACCTCGATGGCGGCGTCGACCAGCAAGTAAACGGGCTTGTAGGCGCGTTCCACCAGCCCGCGGTACACGAATAGGCGCCGTCCGCACACCTTGCGCGCCTCCAGCACCACCTGCAACCAGAGAGCTTCCTTACTGCCGATTTCATCATACGTAAGCTTGTGGAGGAGACGAGTATGCAGGTGTGATTGAAAGATAAACTGAATGTGCCGCATTTCTTTTATCTTCATGACTTAACAACTCCTCGGATTTAATGAATTACCTGAGTTAGGAGAATAGGACTTTTTAACCCGGTAGTACCTACATAACAGTTCCCATGGGACAATTTCCAACTTCTAAGCTGGCGAAACTGCGCCCAGAAACCTAGTAAAATTTAAAAAAAAAAATAAGGAGACGATTACGGTACATATTTTATCCCATTTATCTGTTTTAGCAAATATTTCGTTAAGTTTAACTTCAATTAGTGCTACCACAAAGATTCATGTGTTATTTACAAATTGTTATAACACATAGATTTTATTCTGAATATTGTCGTATATTTCTGCTCAACAAAGAGCTTGCAAATTCATAACTCCACCAAGTACGACACAGTGCTGCTCTTAACCCCAAACAAACCAAATCATAACAAGATAATTTCGGTACACAGTATCAAGGATAAGACGGAATCCCATCAAAAACATTCTTTGTCAAAAAATAAGCCAAGTTTCACGATTCTTGTTCGTGAGTGAGAGATCGTCACAAGTACCGCCTTTGTTAAAGTTTTAAGACATTCTAGGTTGATGAATTTATGATTAATTATAATATTAGTATAGATAATAAACAGACCAAAAAAAATTGTATGTAATAAGAAGGAAACTTGAAATATAATTATATAGGTTCATTAATAGTGATATCAGAAAGTTTGCCAGATTTTTTAATTAAAAAGAATATGGGGTTCAAAAGTTGATTATGTTGCCTCAATAAAAGCATGAACGGTAATTTTGGACAAACTTGGCAGACTCTGCCGTGCCTCCAGATTTACCATAACGTGGAATCTTTTCATATCGCAAGCCGTTCCATTAGGTACAAAATTATACTAAACAGAAGGTAGATATAGCGGCTTGTTTATTAACCTTGAGCAACGCCACAGGGCAATAACATGCAGAAGCTTTAACTTAGGCTATAAACATCGACGATTACGAAAATAGGGCGTTTTACTTATCATAGTAATATAATATTGAACAAGCAAGAAATAATTAGCTACTTAGCTTTATAAATGCTCATAGAAATAATATGACTTAGACAGAGAGCGGTGTTTAGTTGTAGTAAGTTTTACTAGCAACTTGGGGGTCACCGTACCAATTCTAGCGAGACAGCCGTCACACCAGAGTTTATGGTTTCCTATTAAACTCACTAGACTTTCTGTATCTCTCTATTTCATGGTCATGAAGCTAACAAAGGGGCTGGTTTCTGGATCTCGACGGGATGAAAGCGCATTGCGTGTGGCGGGAGGACGAGGTCACGTGACTCCTGTGACACGCCTGTGCACATGACAGCGTGTGCTGTGTATAGACGTCTATGTCCACAGGACCAACGGGTTTTGTACACCCAATACACACAGACTAGGATAGATTTGATTTTAAAAGGATTTTGCATAAAGTTGGTAAATTATAGAGCTATTTTTTTCTTGGACTTTAATATGTTTTTAATACACTTCCTCGAAAACTGGCTCTTATCGCACTACTATTAGATTCAACATGCTATGGATTTCACCCTCGTGGTTTTCTTCTTATATTCCCGCACTATAGTGCGGAAATAAAAATTCCACTGCCAGGTGGTGAGGCGGCTCGCCCCCACCCACAGTCATTTTTATTTTTCATTTTTATTCTATTCCATTGAATCAATTTGGACTTTAAACAAATTTGGACTAAAACCTAAAACCAAAAAACTAAAAGTGTATTGAAAAACGTCGTTTGATACACGTGGCCATTTGTTACTGCAGTTCTCGGCTCCATAACACCCTTGCCCGCGGTTCTTGTGTGTATTTCGCCTCGGCCGCAATTTAACAAACTTTCCCCACTTAAATCAAAATGTACTATTGTCTATCGGCTTATTAAAGTCTTGGTTTTTATCGCAATTTAAGGATAATCTGTGAGAATGAGAAAGTTTCTTTGTTCTGGGTAAGAGATCTAATGAAATATTGTATAAAACATTAGAAAAAATAACCCGCATAGCAGGCGGAACCCATTTGAGTTTGAAAATATAAAAATGGAATGGCTCCACCCGGCTTCCAACTTTTTTAAATTTAAAATGTGCTTTATCTTAGCTTTTCAGTGTCTTTTTTAACTTTAGTTTTTTACCGCAGTCGGTTTTTTTAGTTTTTTTAAATACTTTTTTTTCCAGCTTTTTAGTTTACAAATGTGAAAAATTTCGCAGACGATTAGCCAAACCAATTTTTAACGCCTTCACCGCGTGGAGGTACTCTCAGCTTATGTTGTGTTCTAATTCAAAATGTATACCTGGTGTCACTTTCACAATTAATACAAATCTAACAACACCTTTGAAGCTAAAATCCATCGAGCCGTTTAGGCTGCAGACCGAAAAACATAACCATAAATAGAGGATCTATCAGCTTAATAATTTATACACGTAATGACTGAACACTGAAATTGAATACGACAAAGATATTTTTAGTAATAATTGAAGTCAGATTCATTGTAAGTCGCTGTGTCTGCAATGTTATTTGCACATTATAATTAATAAAATTTCAAAGAAGCTTTCACAGAATTCGCTCGTGAATATTGCAATTTGAAATATTTTAACAAATATTTATGTTCACATAAAGGAGGCGATAAAGGAGGAAAGCGGGAATAAATAATAGTGCAGTTGGCAGTCGGCATGTTTGCCCCAGAGGCATAGAGCGCTCTCAGGAATACTGCCGAGTGGACACAAAGTAAATGCTTAAATAAATCAATGTTTAAACGATTGTATCGTAAAGGCCTGTATCTTCCTAATTAAAATATTTCCGTTTTAAATTAAAATAGGCATCAAATGAATCGCCAGCTCCGCCCACCAACCTACTTTTGTGAAATGTTCGACAATCTGGCACGCTGCCCAATTTCTGCGCACTTAATTATTGCCACATTCCCTGGAACAGGGTTTTCTTCAATTCACGGAAACTATTCAAGTAGAGCTACAAAATCGGTACATAGTACTTTGTAACACATTTATGTTAAAGAAAAAGGTCTACGATAGATTAATTCCTACTGATTTTACTGGATGCTCTTAGTTATACTTACGAAAAAGAAACTGTAATTGTTTTTGTCCCAGAGCTTTTTTATAAATCTTCCTTACCAAACCGTATAGATGTCAAAACTTCGCAGGTAAACACAGTTAGAAAATTAGAACTCGGGTTAGGCACGGTGGTTCCACGGGTTCTTTTTACTCTCACCAAAAAAAAACTGTTTAGCTGCCCAGGCTTTAGCTTCTGCATTCCCGAAATTATACAAAAGAAGATATCAGATACACGAGGAACAGACTCACATTTACGCAAAGTAACGGTTAGACCGTATTTCATAATTTAGGAATTAAAATAGGTGTAAAAAGTGTTGTGTACATTTGCGAGGACTCCGGTCATAATCCAGGGCCCTGAAGGACGCCACAGATTTTCATTAGCTACTTGGCGTAACACTTAATTTTATTCAGGTTGATATAAGCTTCTGAACAAAGTAAAGGGGTAACTTAGAATTATTTGTGTAGATAGTATACTGTTCTTGTTACTAGGCCGTATACAGGGATGTCATACGTGTCTAACGACTTGTTCTATTCTAAATGGTATTATGAAGTTTTGTCGCATTAACATAATATTTAATTGTTTTCGGGCAACTTTGGCTCCTAGAAATATACCCTTACATACTAACAGACATGTGATAAAATACTATTTATGTTAGTAAATAGATATTTAAAAACTATGTTAGTTCTTCACTTGCACTAACACCAACTACTAGCATTAAGATACTGTCATCATTTCTTAATGAAATAAAAAGTATGATACTTGCACAGGACTAAAAAAATAAACAAATTTAAATAAAAAGAGAATAATAAAAAATTAAAATACAAAAATAAGACATACATTTAACTAAATAAACACTGATTGATTTTGATGTGCCGTGCTTCTCCGAGGCTATCGATGCTTGGAAACTCGCTTGCCCGAATACTGAAGAACCCGACAATCCTTTTCCCAGAGACGGTGGGACGAGCCGCTCTGCAGAGTAGTTCAACCCAATTTACTCAACACGTCTGCTACTACTGCTGAGCGTGCGCGCCTGCTGCTTGTGGGTGAGTGGGAGTCGGGTCTTTGGCTTCACGCACTGCCGTCGTCGAGCATAGGCACTTTGTTCGACGACACGACCTTCCGCCTCGCTGCTTCGTTACGTCTTGGAGCCGCCTGCTGCTCTCCTCATCGCTGTCACTGTGGTGAAGCTGTCAACAACCTTGGACACCACGGCCTGTCATGCAGCCGAAGTGCGGGCCGGTTTGCGCAGCACACGAACATAAACGACATCATCCGACGAGCTCTTGTTACCGTCGGCGTTCCAGCTATCTTAGAGCCCAATGGCTTGGCACGCGTCGATGGCAAAAGACCGGACGGCGTGTCTTTGTTTCCTTGGAAAATGGGTAGGCCTTTAGTGTGGGACGCAACTTGTGTCGATACTCTTGCGCCATCACATCTTCCAAGCTCATCGTGCTGTGCTGGCGCTGTCGCTGCGGCTGCGGAGAACCTCAAGCGGCGTAAATATAGTAACCTTTGTGGAAACTATATTTTCGAGCCGTTTGGGGTTGAAACTCTGGGGCCGTGGGGTCCGAGTGCTCACAGCCTATTTAAGGAATTTTCCAAACGCCTAGTTGACGCTTCCCGTGACCCAAGGGCTGGCTTTTACCTTGGCCAGAGGCTAAGTGTTGCCATACAACGTGGCAACGCCGCCAGTCTCTTGGGCACTTTACCGGCTGACAGCGTTGAGGAGGAGTTTTTTGATGCTCTTTTATAGTTTGTAATTAGTTAATTTTAGTCATTTTAATTATTATAATGTATATAGTTTTTAAAGAATAAATCCATTTTAACTAAATTGGTAATTGCTGATATTATAGTCTGAATATTAGTAGGTGGCTCGCATTTATTTGTTTTGCATAATCTGTGTGTGATACAGAGTGAATGGCAATTAGGTGCATTATTTGAAATTTGTGATACTAAACCTAATTTGCAACAATTTTCACCACATATGGCCTACCAAATGTGATGAAAATTGTTGCAAATTAGGTTGACCCTATGTTACCTATAACATAGGGTTCAAACTAGTCGTTTTAGACAAATCGCATAATATGACCCAATTAGGCTTTGATCAATTCTCGGATCAAAACCGAGGTCTATAGCGGAAGTGGTCGGATGCTAACGATACACGTTACACAATATGGAGGACTCTCTTTAATAGTAATTGGGAGGTATACGTATAGTTTTACAAACCGTAGAAACTATTACAATAGCATTGTTAAAGTAAATTAGGTGTGCGAGTCAACTTAGCAAGCCTGATAATTAGCCGTGACCTTTACGTTGCTGCTTTATATTCTTCAACAAATTTAATGAGCTTCATTAACGGGATGTCTGAATAAAGTCAAGATTAATTAAAATACGTAACCTTTTTGTGTTTGCTAAATGAATATTACACCTGGAACTAATTTTGAAGTTAGATACCGGCCTCGCGCCCCTTGCCCCGCGCCCTGCGCTCCTGTGGGAACACGAAGCGGGAGCAATATGAACTGGACTTTATTTTCAACATAATGCAGAGTTGGACGCGTTAATTGGACAATACATTTAAAAGGATCTGAATTCAACCGTTTGTTTGAGATAAATTCAGTATGTTAAGGCGGTGTTTTTATTGTCACAAGTAAATATAAAACGTTTTTTGCAGAAAAAATAACCTACTTCCAAAAACACTAAAAAGTAGAAAATAACTTTACTTTCAGCAGTCGGTAGCAGTAGTCCATGGAGAAGAACCTGCAAGGAACTCCGTGGTTACTCTTTTAAAATCATTTGGTTTTACAATATTTTTAGGTTACAGAGTTTGTACTTAAGTATGGGACAGCGTAGGCCCGACAATTTATAAGTCTTTGCTTAAAACAATATAAAAATTTAAAAAAGTTGGAAGCAGGTGGGACCCATTTGGGTTTGAAAATATAAAAATGGAATAGCTCCCGCCTACTTCCAACTTTTTTAAATTTAAAATGTGCTTGTTCTTAGCTTTTTACTGTTTATTTAACTTAAGTTTTTTACCGTAGTCGGGTTTTTTAGTTTTTTTAATTACATTTTTTCATTCATGTTGAGACTTTTAAATGTGTTTTTAATTGTAGCAATACATAAATATTGGTTTAAATTTAAAGATTGGTATGTCATTAATAAAGTTTTCTTTAAGAAGAATTTTAGCTAATTTAGCTGAAGAGGGGAGAGATTTCGTAACGGAATAAACGAAAGGAATGTTAGTAAAGAAATTTTCTAGTATCTCATTGACTTCCAGTTTTGGTAATAAAGTAAAATATTACTATTAGTCTTCTCTTTTGTCGGTTCTAGTAGTTTAAATAATCTATATCATAATATTAATTTGCCTAATTTTAACTTAAGTTGGTTGTGAATACTATTAACTATGTCCCTTTTAGATATACTCAGACTATTTCCAATTAAAAGTACTATAGTAATAGTAGTGTGTAGTTTGTGTGTAATATTTCTATTATGAGTCTGTGTTACTTGAAATAAAATGATTTATTTATTTATAGTGATCTGCTCATTCAATTGTGTATGTTAATTTTATGAATGAGCTCATTAAAATGAGCAGGTCATGGTAGCAATGGTTCACTACTGTATGTTTAGAACGGTTATTTAAGAATGATCCAAAACGTGTTCCTAATCTATCAGAAACAAACAAAAGCCACCAACTTCCGAAATTAGTAATTGTATTTTTTGCAAAAAGTTTTTGTTTTATCTTTTTTACCTTGTTTTTACCCGACTGCAGCGAAGCCCAAAAGAGCCCCCTCCTGCTTCCAACTTTTTAATGTAAAATGTACTTGTTTTTTTCTTTTTCAGTTTTTTCAGTTGGATTTTATAGTTTTTTCAACATTTTTTTAAAAAAAGCGTCCACGCAGCTTTGAAAATGAAAACGAAGTGGTTTTTTACTTTACCCTTTTTGATGCGTTCTTTGATATTTAAAAGCGGTTCTCCCGGAGGCATTGAAAATGTTTTAAAACAGTCAATTTCAATGGTGGTAGCTTTGAGGGTGGGTCATAGGATAAACTGATGTATCCGAGAAACATGTGGCCTACATACAGAGATATAAGAGAGAGTTATGAGTTTAATTGCCATTATTTAAAACAAAAACACGATAGCATTGACTTTTTTCCAAATGTTTGAATTTTTTGGGGTGCCCCGCATATGTTTGGGTAGGCAGATTCGATTCTGCAATATTTGTTGAACAACAAAGCCGTCCCGATGCAATCAGTACACATATTCGGCTTTCATTTTGCTCGGCTTGGCTAGATCATTCCTACCCGAAAATGTGTGTGAAGAACCCCTAAGATAACATATTAACTAAACTGCCAGAACACCACCTCGCCATTTTGTGATAAAAACGATGTTTCAGTCAATGCTGATAAATATCCGACAGAATAATTGCATTCTTGGTAATCATTCAGGCGTGAACGAAAACAACATATTGACGTTTTGCTGTTACATCGAGTTTAGCTTCGTGATTGAAGGTTATATGGTTGCCACTTTGTACTGGTACATTTATTCGACTGTATTTTGTTGGAATTTCATCCAAAGGTCGCTCGTTATAATCTACGTTTTATCAAGTCTAAACGCGTACCAACTAATTAATAAACAGGCGCTCATTTTAGGTTTATTCAAATGTACATAATTGGGATTTCTTCGAAAGGTCAGGGACGGTAACAATTTGGGAAATCATTTCAGAACCTATTTACTAAAATACACACATTTAAAGGTAAACTGTTTCTTAGCGAAAAATCTAAATTTTTCACAGTACTCGTAGTATTAATATTGATGCAAGGCTTTTTGCCAACATTGGAGTACATGAGCCATTTTTTGAGGTCATAAGAAATATATTTATTTACACTCTATGATACAATCCAGGAATGTTTTTTTTTTTTAAGAATTTAGTTTATAATAATGTTTTTTTTATAGGGTCATTTTCCAAAAAATTGTACTGTGACCTACTGTAATTAAACAAAATGTTAAACTGTACCAATTAAAACGCAAGACTTTATTTTTGTTTTGATTTGCCGCCGCGGTTATCCAAATCGTTACACTTTTCTTTACAGTTTTCGTCATCAATCGTCAACATCACAAATAGTATAGACATATTGCATTTAGTAACCTAATCTAAAGTAAATAAAAGTGTTTTTTTTTTTTAAGAAAGATGGCAAACTCAATTCATGAAAAATTTCATTTCGTTTCGTTTCACCTTTAAAGGTACGAATTTTGTACAACAACTGAATTTATGTTTCATTGCATTCAGTGTTGTTGCATTGTAGATTATTCTCTGGTACCATACTAGTAGTTTATTGAAAACCTCAAGTTTTCATTGCGTTACATGAAAAAATAATGAAAGCCATATTGAAGGCGTTCGAGTGAAAAGCATCGAATTCAAAAAATAGGCGCAAGAAATCTGCCGCGCTAGCGATAAGAGCAGTAAATATGTTTTGCATAGTTTTGAGTAATTGGTGCGCAAAGTTTTTGTTACAATTTGGGTTTTCCGAACTTCTTATTTTAAGTTATATTAATTGTGATGATCGAAACGTGTAGCCCTAATAAAGCGCTTTTATATTCTTCGCACAATAAAATTGTATCTATGTATTATAATTATTATTTTAAATGACGAAAATCCTTTTACATCTAGTGTTAGTTGAAGCAACTGAAATATCGAATAAGGTCTATGATTGGAACGACTTCTTTGATGCAGTGCAGCAAATGAACTCAAGAAATCCTGTGTAAAAATAATGGAAGTTGAAAACGTCTGAACAGGTTGGCACATTTGCATTTCCTTTACAATGCAGCCTATTTTTCTTACCTCCGTCTGCTCGAGATGACTGCAATTGTGTGTAACTTTATAGTGCGAAGTAATTAAGAAGTACCAAATCGTATGCCACATGTTTAATACAGTTGAAATAAGTTAACAAGCGAGCAGTGAGTTTCGCTTAGAGTGAACGTCAGGGTAGGAGCGACCGTTTATTACTACAGAAGCCGTGCGCGGTGCGACCGATGGAATGGAACGGCGGCAAAAATTACGAACTTCTGCACAAACGTTAATTCTCTGTTTGATTCCTTTAGGGAATGAATATTCATTACAAAGGATGTGTGCACTCAGAAGCTTAGGCTGTGCATAAATTTAAGATTTTTGGTAAGTAATTAGATTTAATTTGAATTAGACCTGTATAGTGTATACAGGGTAGAAAAGTAGAAAAGACATCGACGCAAAAACGATTACCACGTATTCAGTACATCATTCTGAAACCTCCAACTTACTCCGAAGCGCCCCGTCGCGTGGTAAAGGTAGTCCAATCCTTTCTGTCCCACAGGAGTTTTCGTGTGGTGGTCGAGGGAGCACTCTCTAGCGCCCGCCCGGTGAGACCCGGCCCTGTTCCGCAGGGCAGCTGCGTGTCGCCAGCGTGTTACTCACGTTACACCGATGATATCCCCACGACGCCAGAGGCAATGCTCGCGCTGTACGCTGATGACGCCGCGTACATTACCACCTCGCTCAACGCGAAGTACGCGGCGGACAAGATGCCGCGTGCTAGACCTGATGCCTGACTGGCTGTCCAAGCGGCGGCTGTCGGTTAACGTGGGTAAGACGCAGGCGCTGGTC